>CM038120.1:13664240-14034144 GCA_001642375.2 Mentha longifolia | reverse complement strand
AGACTACACAATCATTCATCTGAACATATCCCATTTAAATTCTAAGTCGACTTTTCACAATGTTAATGACAGAAAAGGCTATATTTCTACAGTTGCAGTTGCCACATGTAATACAATGCGAATTTAATAAACTTATACACCAATGACAATTAAAAGATTATTTCCCTTTGACATTACTATATATGGAGAAAATCTCACTAACTAATCAATCTAGCTTTTTTTCCCTCTTACTAGATTTCTGTAATTAGATTCAATGTAGACGTTGAAATAGATTATGCAGAGATGAATTAATGATTACAAAAAAATACAGATTTAAATTATATTAGGAATTATTTTAGTTTTAAAAATAATTGATAACTAAGCGTATCACATTCAAAACAAAATAAATTGAAATATGAAAAATCAAACTAGTAAATGAAATAATGATAAAAGTTAATGTGAATACATTAGAGCTTGAATATAAAAATTTGAAGAAGCTACGCGAAAATAGCCGTAGGCTAATTTGTGAAAATGGAAGAAGAAAATGGGAGGATACGAAAAGTGTGGGGAGAAGAAGTAGCAATGTGTGGTGACAATTTGACGTTGAAAGTGATAGAGACAATTTGACTGTATATATATATTTTTTAATTTGCAAATTTGAATGTTATATTTGCCCCTATGTTCTTAAAATTTTGGTGGGGCAACATTTAGGTATAACTGTAACTAATATGTTCCTCGTGCTGTTGCACGGGAAGAACTTTGTGCACATGATATGTATTTGATTGTCATAGGTTACTCACTATAATTTTGAAGTTACCACATAAAAAAGAGGGAAATTTTATTAGAATTGTATTTTCAAATAACAAAGAGCATGGGATTAATTCTTTTTGTTTGTGATTCCTCTCCTTGGTGCAAACAAAAAAGTCAGAAATTATATTTTCTCAGCATACTTGTCAGTTTAAGTTGGATTCCCACCAAAATGCGTTTCCCATGTCCAGAGCAAACCCAAAACATTGATACAAAAATTAAATATTAGCCTCTAAATTTTTTGACACTGTACTACATTAACAAAAACAAAAGAGAATAAAGAATACTACTATAATTTATATAAACACAGAAAAATTATTTCAAATCTCAAAACAAACTAAAAACAAAAATAACACACAATGTCACTTGCAAGCAATCTTATGACCTAATTAAAGGTATCTCAGATCAAAGAGAGCATATTCTTAATTAACAATATCAAAATAGCAATATCAAGAAAAAAAAAAAAGATAAAATAATAATAACATAGATAGAATGCCAAAGAAAATGAAAACACAAAAAAACAACCTTCACTCTTCGCACTTGTACCGGAAGAGAAAGCATTGTACAAAAAAATTGAACAAAAATTACTACCCTCCTAGGCTTTTACTTATATTGGAAGTGACTCATTGGATATGGAAAGTCATTCCGGTGCATGATGGTTATAGCACGAGAGATGTTGAAGGTGTGGCGTGTCTACGGTTGTACCCTAATGCGTAGTAGTTCTTGTGATGGCGCAGCTTCATGGAACGGCGACGATGACCTGTACCCGTCAGATCTGAAAATCGTGTGCTCCGGCATTGATTGCAGGAGTGTTACATTAAAATGAAGGATCAACGGTCGTGTTTTGTGCTCTAAAATTGATCTTTTGCAGCTCTATAGAGAAAAAGAGAAGTTTAAAAGAAAAGAAACATTTTATGTTAGAAAATCGTGTAAAATTATCGTGGGCCGCATGGGAAAACCAAATAGTCACATATTAGATTTCTGAAAAGTAAAATAAATCAAATTGGGCTGGCAGCCAATGTAAATATTACAGCCGAACATAATTAATACTATGACTTAAGGGTCTAAGCGCATGAAGTTTCATGAAGAAGATTTATTACGAATGATAAAAAAAATCCAATTAAATATTTTGCAATTTAGGTGGGGAAAAGTGATGTGAAATTTGATTCTACTTTTATATAAATAAATAATACTCCCTCTGTCCCACCTAATTAGTCCACCTTTATTATTTTATACCTCAAATATGAATATAAAAGTGGATTAATTAGGTGGGACGGAGAGAGTAGAGAATAGATACAAAAATTTTGATATCCAGGTCTCGAATTATAAAAATATATATGGTTAAAATTAATCGATCTTGGGGTCCTATTTCTAAAAATATCGCACTCAAATGAAATTATTTCAATTTATTTCATTGAAATGTGTAAAATTATATTGCCAAGTACTACCATTGAAGCAAGGCAAACTGTTACAGTAATAAGCTCTAGTCGCAATGCCTTGATCACATACTCTTTAGAAATTTAGAATATTCATAAATTCACATGTGCTAATGCGCATCAATGTTTATCTTCTCTTGCTCCACTCGCTCAAAGAGATCATTTTCCTTGGAGTGTGTCTAACACATGATAAATAAGAAAAAAAAAAAAGAAAAAAAAGAGAAAGGGATATCTAAAGCATGATAAATATGGAAAACACGGATATAATTTTTCAACAAATAGAGTTTTCACAGCGAACATATTATACATTTCAATATATTTATGTTTCTTGTTTATGTACTTTGTAAATAGTAATGTAGAAATTAAATACCAAAAAATAAATAAATACATTAACATCATAAAATTACTCACCACTATAAATTTCTTGTTTTTTTGTCAAAATACGTGCAGATAACAGTACTTGAATTCTTATGTGCATAAGCTTACATGCATGGTAGTATAGCTATGGATTGAAGGATGAAGATTTCTACTCCATTTATAAATTTCTGCACACATTAGATAAGATGTTAGGATTTGTTATTAGAGGATAAATAAATTAAAACATCTAAAATGTAAAATAGCCAGCCAATAATTACCAAAAAATACCACAACACAAACGATTGGCCGAAGCTATATTTATAGACGATTTGAAAGCTCGGTTATGCAGACAAATTTAAAATTTAAATCTTAGTTTACCACTTAGAATATTGATTAGTGCTCTTGTATTTTAATGTAAATCTGACATAATGTGCTTTTTGAGTTGCTCGAAAAGTATTTGGGGACAACATCACATATAGAAAGTTCTAGATAGGAAAATAGGCGGGAAATTTTTTTGGCTCATGTTTTCTGTTTTTATATAATAGATTTTTTATATGGATAGGGGTATAATTCACCAAAGTTGAGATGGAGCATGTGCCCCACGACTCTTGAACGTGAATTCGCCCTGACTACATTGCTATCACTTGAATAAGTAATTATACTTTTTAATAAATATTTTACTCAAATTTACGATATAAAATGATTTTCGTCAAATGTCGACGGGCACTACAATAAAGCACAAAATTTAGCCAACCAAAATTAAAAGTAGGACATAGTTAAGAAGAGACCTAGTTAAATGGTGAATATATTGAATGAAGAGACTAGCAATTTATCATCCAAAATTGCATATTAAAAATTGATGGACCTTTACAAACAACAAATAAGGCCCAAAAACTCATCATAGCCAGATTTCATCACTTATATAATGCATGATATATAAGATTATGATGCATCATGTGCATAATGCATTGTCAATAATGTTATAATGCATGAGTCATCATAATACATTCTCAAAATAATTATTATGCATCAGTTAATTTAGACCTTAGATCACATGCATAGAGATCAACGGTCCAGATCATTTCTCATTTCTTACAGGAAATTTATTTTTTATTTGATTTATTACCTATATGTGTGTGTCTGTGTGTGAAAAATCAAATAAAAATAATTTAAGATAGAATGAAAAATTAAATAGAATTCCATATCAGAATTGCAGCAATTCTTGCGTACAAATGTCCATCTAACAAGTAACATGGTGACTCAATGTATTTGAAATCAGTACGACCACATAATAACATATATGCATGCATGGCAAGCAAACAACTATTCCATTACCAATTTTCATGCAAACAAAAAAAAATAATTATACAATTCCCCTAAATTTGCATCAATGCAATAATCCCATTTATTGTAATACATGTATGACTAGCTGTGTGTTTGTGTGTGTGTTTCACTAGTCTTATAGACTAAAATTAAGAGAGAGAAGTGAAATTAGAAGAAAGAAGAACATTAAGTCTAATGTTGATAATGGTGAGAGTTGAATTGGCAGCTATGGTGATGATTCATGCTATAATCATTATTCATCTCATTTTTGGCTTCTGATTCTTCACCTCCACTTCCACTTCCACTTCCATTTCCATTTATAGGCCAAATCCCTGAGGGATTTCTTGTCAGCTCAAGCAATGACTCCTTCACATCATCAGCCTCCACATTCTCATCATTCTTCCTCTGTTGAGAGAGAGAGAGAGAGAGAGAGAGAGAGAGATGTTATGGTAATTTCTTGATCCTAAATAATTAGGCCAATCATTTTCTTCTTTGTAGAAATTGATGGTTATGATTTACCTCAACTTTGAAGATACTTGAAGCCAAGCATGTGTGTCTAGTTGTGTTAACATTAGCTACTTCAAGTCCCAATGCATTCAATGCCTCCATAATTCTCACAAATCCACCAGATTTATGCTCACAGAATACCTTCACAAAGAACTCATTTCCATCCACTTGGTACACTTCCACTTGAGGCTAAAATTTCAAGTTTTATTTATAAGTGTTAATTATACATATATATATTTTAAGATTGGAATAAGTTGATATATATGATTGAACAATACCTCCATCTGTGTCTTGATGTTAATGTTGTTGTTGTTGTTGCTGCAAGAAGATCCTCTATGCCCAAAATTCTCCAATTCACGTTTAGGCCCGCGTTTCGTCCCATTCTGATGGACAACACTAGGTGGAGTAGTAGTAGTGTTGTTTTCATTCCCATCTTGTGCTGTTTTTCTTGCACTCTCTTCGTCATCCGAGTGCTGCTCGAGCTCAAGTTTGAGTTCATCCGCCTGTTTCTGCAGCTCCTTCACGTACTCAATCGCGTCTCCAAGAATTGAAGCTCTGTCCAACTTCATCACACAAGCACATTTCACAATCTTGAATCATATATATATATATACTACGTATATATAAAAAGTAGCAAAATTGATAGTGTACTTTAGAAATATTTGGGACTAATGCACGAAGGGCATAGAGCCTATCGTTGAGCTTCTTCCTCCTCTTCCTCTCAGCCACAAGATTCTTCGACTGAGGCCCTTTTCCGTTCCTCCTCCTGTACTTGGGATCATCATCTTCCTCGTTGGGATCGGAGTCATCCGATCTGTTGTTCTCACACACAAATGAGTCCTCATGTATCTGATCCTCCATCCACCTGCTGCTCCCCCTTGATGCATTGCTCATTTCTTGGAACGCATTCTCCATCGATGGAGTGAAGATGCCGGAGTCGTAGGGCCCGCCTCCACCTCCGCCTTCCAAGAACATCCCATTGGAGTTGAGTGGAGAAGGAGAGGAGAGATGGATCCTCTCAGCTGAGATATCATTAGGCAAATCCAACTTCTCCTTTGAAATCTGCTGATGGAAAAGGCTCATTTGCACAGATGAGAATGACTCTGAATTACTCATTGTTTGTTCTTCAACAAAAATGTTGCACTGAATTCTTATCAAATCCATCAACTCTTCATCTTCAGGTACCTAAAAGAATTTCTCAAAAACCACCATTTTCAATTAGGCCATATTGTTGTTAGTTTCTTTAATTATAAAGTTTACTACAGTACTGATCAAATTAATTACCTGTTTAGTCACGAACAACTCGACTAATCCGATAGATAACGGGATCAAAACCCGAGTTCCAACACCTTCCTAGATTTGAAAATTCACCATATACACAAGTTTAAACTCATCTATATACAATATTATATAAAAACAGAGCACGGAGAGTATTTTGGTAAGTTCAGATACAATTTTTAACTAATTTGAAATAAATAGTTTTTCCAGATTTTTTTATTTATTCTTAAAGTAATATTTTTTTTTTCCGGAAACAAACATTTACTACTTTTGTCTAATTCAATTTTCTTTTATCGTCATGCATCTCATCAAATTTATGAAATGCAAAAAGACAATCAGGTATTCTTATGAAAAGATTCATAAATGTTTGTCATTGTATGATGTCAATATTGTGTTATTTGTAATTTTAATTTTAATTTAATAAGTACGCCTCAGGTGTAATTTCATAAGTTGGCGGGGGATTTCAAACATAGAGTAATGCTCTCCTACCTACCGTGGACATGATTAATATTGTATGCTCACGGCTGAGGTGGCGGTATTATATTAAACGAAGAAACTAATTAGCATACCTTATAAAAATAAACCCCATAAAAAATAACTAAACTCTAAAGGGAAAAATTATTTACTTGGCAGTGACAAGTTAGCCGTCATTAGCCGTGGGCACACACATTAAGTGTGCCCACAATGAGTAAAGGAGCATTTCCGTTTAAACATAGCCCACTTTTCTCTTACTATAGCCTCTTAATTAAAATAATAATAATAAAAATAATAACAAATGTACTATAATATCCTCATAGCCCCCACCCCACGTAAGAAATCTAAAAATGAACATGACTAAACTGAATCCCAAACGACTAAACCCTAAAATTTAAATTCGTAATTTAGGCGTTAAGCATTAACAAAATTGATCGGAGGCAAATGAATTGAGAGATGTTTATGCATGGAATATGGCAGCGGTCTTAAGGGAAAATGATGAAACTACCTAGGACAAAACGATGTCGTTTGTTCAATAGCGATCGTCGAAGCAAAGCGGTATCCTATGAATGTAGAATCTCGTCAATCCAAGCAGCTCTTAAGATATAAGTTTGTAATAAATTTAACAAAACCGATAAAATAAATTTCTATTACGAAAAAATCTAGCAATGAGTGTGCTGTTGTGTAAGCTGTGAAAATTGATGAGATTTTCATTCACAAAAATAAAATAAAATAAATAGTTGATGCTTTTAGAAAAATGATACGGAGCACATTGGTTGCGCATTTATTAACATTATCAGTGTTCTAGAACTTGATTCTTGTGTTGAGATCAAGCAATTATATTTGTGTGTTTGTCATGAATTTATCTCATGGTTCTTCATAGATTAACAATAAAATTCAAATTATAATTTAATTTGAGGGCTATAAGGGCACTGTAGACATGTACTACATTTTAATATTATTTTCATTATTATTTTAAATAGGAGTTATAGTGATAGAAAGGAGGCTATATGTTTAAAATCGCCCTAAGTTGCCATATAAATGATTCATAAAAACGTTGTTATTTGTTAGATAATTACAGTATTGCCATATAAATTGTGTTATTTGTAATTTTAATTAGCGCGTACCGTATGGATTAGAAACTCAATTCTTTAATGGCAATACTGTGAGTATTTTATTTTATTTTTAATTTTTGAGAGAAAGTAATGGTATTAATAAATATAATATAATGTTGAGAGTTATATGTGATATATATAAATATATTATTAACACATAGTAATTTATAATATTATTTTTCAAAGTAATAAAGAGTAAATATATTTATGCATTCTATCTCATATCGTCAATATTGTTTATTTAAGAGAATTTTAGTTGAATATGTATAAAACAGTATAGCATTATAAATTTTATATTGCCTCACTTTTTTTTTTTTTGGTTGAGAAACACGCCTACCCTATTCACCAGGATTACATCTCTAAATTATATGCGTGACCCAGTCACCCAGAGAATATGAACATGATGTGTACAAAAATATTTAGTGATCATACACAATTAATATGTAAATAATTGTAATGATTGCTGTAGTATGCATCATATAAGCAATTATAAACGTTTATATGATTATATTAAGGTGGCACAAACAATAAAACCATATTTAAGAGCCTATAATTTATTGTGTGGAATCATCATATAATTTTATAGTTTTTTTATATGCTGTTGTCTACAGTAGAAGACCATATTAATAAAGTTATCAATATTCATTTATTAAACACATAATTTGTTATTTGTAAGTATATATTGTTAATTTTTATATTTTTCATGATATAATTATATAAGTTTTTCAGTTTGACATATCTATTTAAAATTTTTATTTGAATTCCTATTCTTGATGAAATTTTATGGGATTTCTATGGGAAAACAAACCGAATTCTCTTTAAATGAGTTTTGATTTATTTTAAGATTGATAGTTCTGATTCTAAGTAACTTGACTTTACAAAGTGGATGAGTTGATTATGCATTAACTTGTGACAAAATTATTATGCATAAATTAATTTTTGGACATATATATGCCATGACAATCCAAATGATTGATATATTTAGAAACAAAAAAAAGTTTAACTTGAATTCTAAAATTTGACCCCCTGAGTTGTTATTCATAAGATACGATTAGTCCGATCCACTGTTTTAACAAGTGGTATCCTCTGTACCAACTATGATATTCCAATTGTATACCAAATATTAATTGTTGTTAGTTTTATAATATTTATTATAAAAATAAAAAATTGCTATATAATAATAAATCATAATAAATATTTATTACTAAAAAAATATTTTTTTTATAAATAATATACCCTAATTTTAGATTTATCAACCCTATTTTAGCTAATAAAATTGAAATTAAATGCCAAAAAATAATTATAAACCCTAATCGGATGGGTAAACCCTAGAAAATAAATAAAATTAAACTAAATCATTATAAATTAAAATTGTTGAATAAAAATATATAAAACTAATAAAAATTAAAAATATATAAAACTAATAAAAATGGGTGTAGAGGATCCCAAGTGTAGTTTTAATTATGATTTATGATTACGATTAAAAGTATTTTTATTGTTTATTTAAATTCTAGTTACACATTTTGTTTTTAAAAAAAAAGGCAAAAATTTGAAAAAACAGCCTACTTGAGAGAGAGTTGGATCTGAGGTGTGTGAGTAGTTGAGCCAGCTAGCTTGGTTTGAGCACAAGGTTTGTGCATGAGCTCTGCATACACGAGTACGAGTACGTTAGGCACGATCGAAGAAGAGGATGAGGATGAAAAGGGACTTAAAATTACCCAGAATCAAGCACCATGGATGAAGGGATCAAGTCAAGTAAATCACAAGATTTCACCCTTTGATGATGAGGAAACATCACATCTCTACAAGGAAGAGTAGTAGTGGAAGAACACCCCTCAAACGTACTAAGATCCTCCACATTCTCAGCTCCACCGCAGCAACAATCCATCAACTCAATCGACCTACGAAAAACAAGAAAACCGAAAAAAAAATAAAAATAGGCAAACAAAAAGAGTAAAAACAACAAGTGAATAGTTTTAAGTTAAAATAACCTGTGATCGTCGCTTAACTTCCATAGAACTATGTAATCCCATCCCTTCATCCACACTAGAGGCCTAAGCCTCTCTATGAAACTCTGCACCATCATCTTTTGTTTTTTTTTTCCTCTTCACCACTAAACTCCTACTTGTTAACAAACATGGATATGATTTCAATTCAAGTTTAAAAAATATATATATGCATATGCACCATGAAATGAAGATAGTGGAAGCTTTGTATATGAGAATAACTAGTATACTTTTATGGCATCATTGTTTCAAGATTTTGGTATCAGCAAAATTTAACAAGGATGTGATGATTTTTCTTACCTCAGTTTGTGAAGTTTAGATCAAAATTTTCCCACAAGAAAGATCATCATCTCTCTCTCTCTCTCTCTCTCTCTCTTATTGTTATTGTTATGAGGGGAGAGCCTAATTATAAATATTGGTAGGTGAAGAATGAAGCATGCATGAACGTTAGCTTGTTAAACGGGTTGGTTACAAGAAATTTTTATCAAATAATATAGTAATTAAATTAAGTATAAAAAGTGCTCAAATTTTAACTATTACTTTTAAATCAAATCAAGTATATACATATTTTTTTTATTCTTTTAGATTTTAAACACACACCCTGAATACAAACCACACGTCATCAACAAAAGAATCCAACTATAAAATCAAGTATTGAATACACTTTTTAAAAAAGAAAAAAAGAAGAATAAATTTCTATCAAATCTTTTTTTCTTCTTACTTGCATTTGCATAGTAGACCTTGAGAGTCGAGACAATTTAAATGACTACAAACGGTGAAGAAGAATAAAAAGAAGAATAAAAAAGTGAAAATTAGAGAAAGAAATTAAGAAGAAAAGGTTAATTAAATCTAGAAACCGTGTCATGCCCAGGGGGGCACTTTATTTCAGGCCTCTCTATATCAAAAGCCCAATCCAACTCTAAACGCAGGTAAACCTTTTTTTTTATATTTTATATTTTTATTTTTAAATTTAACAGGTAGACCTATTTTATTTATTTATTTCATTTT
Source organism: Mentha longifolia (assembly GCA_001642375.2). Lineage (NCBI taxonomy): Eukaryota > Viridiplantae > Streptophyta > Magnoliopsida > Lamiales > Lamiaceae > Mentha > Mentha longifolia. Next base: position 14,023,854 of record CM038120.1, on the reverse strand, counting down.
TCAGATTTAATAATAGGTAGACCTATTTTATACTTAGAACTTAGAAGAGCGTGTTAACTGTTAAGTTATATACATGTCCTAAAAATAGTGGAAGGCGTTTTGCATGAACCTAAAAATCATATACTAAGATTTATAACTAACTCTTTTATTGGTTTTCAATTTCATTATCTTTCCATTCCACATGACTCAACCACTGACGCAATCCATAACTCAACTTCCTCTCTCCTCTCTCTCTATCTCTCTCTCACAGTCGGACAGCACAACCACCATTCACGGCCGCCGCCGCCGCTACCTCCTTCCTCCCCCAATATGAATCAATGCATGCATCTTGATTTACCTTTTAGAGACGATGCATCGCTTTGACTTGAGATTTGATGAAAACAATTGAACATAAAACCGTTTCTACATTTTTATTTTATTTTTTTGGAAACAAAAGGACTCATAATTTAATTTGAAGTTCATCGCCAATGATACTAGTCCCTCTATATATCTATTATCTATATATATATAAAAACAAAATGATTTTGACAGTTTTTTTTCCCCACCAAATTTAGGCCAAATCTGTAATTTCAGAATTAAACAGTTAAATTTAAAAAAACAGTTTACGATTCAGCTTTTATTTTAATAATCCAAATTTATCTCTAATTATTCACAACACTATCGGAAACTGAATGGAAGAGATTAATTTTTTAAAACACCCCACTAGCCCACTTTCTTATTCCTATATTTTTTATCGCAAATAAAAATTTAAGATATAAAACTTCATGTTATCATTATATTCATATTATTAAAAGACATTAATTTTTTGATTCAAAATTATTTAATAAAATGACGTACAACAACATTGGATAATTATTGATTTCACAAATTGTCAATTTAATTTTAATGGTAGAACATGCAAAGTTAAGATCAATAAAAAAAAATTAAGATACATGAAAAAACAAGAGACACAATGCATTAATAAATTATAAAAATCGCATATTAATAATTTGTTTAAATCATAATATTAAAATGAACTAAATATTTATAGTAAAAACTATTTGAAACAATGGCGGCTAGAGTACGGGATAATTAAAGCTTTCTGAAATTGTTAATTTAATTTTAATGATACAATAGATATTTAAATATAAATAAAATAATTATATTTCAGTTACAAACAGCAAGCATGGAAGAGGAAAATTAAAAGCACAATTCACGTACAAAATATTCTCTAACTTACTATTTAATAATAAAATTTTAATTATAAAATGCCCCACTAACCCACTAAGAAAATTTAACCCACCATTACCCCACTAAAATAACTTCCATCTTTTCATCTACAAAAACTCCAATACTGCGACAACAAACACAAGGCAGAGAAAAAAAAATACTGAATATGGCACCTCTCTTTGGAATGATCAAGGATCTACAACCGGGAAAATCGAAGATAGCTCAGAAGCTAAGAGTAATACGAAGCTACAAAATACCCCAGATCCAAAATAGAGATGAAGATTACTCTCAAGAATTAGTGTTTCACGATGTAGAGGTTAGTTCAATTTCTTTAAAGTTTATATCTATTTTTTTCAATATTAAATATTGATTCTTATCTCCAAACGTTTCAGGGAAGCATAATCCATGGAACAATACAAAAATTGTCAATCTCTGCATTTGATGGGATACTAAAAGAAGGGAAAGTATACGCTATAATGAATTTTATAGTTGCAAGAAACACAAAGCGTTCAAACACTACATCCTGCGTCTACATCATGAATTTGTTTAAGCATACTTTGGTTGCAGAAAGAGAAGAGGATTCAATTCCAAATTATCACTTGAACTTGAGAAGCTTTGACGAAATTGCTGCGATGGAAACAAAGCCAGAATCTACTTTGTTTGGTATTAGTTTTAGAATTTTAAAATATTTTTTATTCTTAATCATTTATCTAATTTTTATTTTTTTGCAGATGTTATGGAAGTCGTAAAAGAGAGTGAGAGGCCAATTGATATTACAACTAGCAATGGGAAAACTGTTAGACTCATGGACATCGTCCTTGAGGACATAGGGTAAATTTTCTTCACAGATTCTGATTTTCATTTTATTGTAATTCTAACACAAATAATTTTTCAGGAAAAAAACAATAAGGTGTAAAATGTAACAGTGGCGCAGAAGAACCAGTTGCAGTTCTTCTCAAATTTTGCCGCACATCGATTTACAGAGGTAATAATAATAATTATTAATTTTATGCTGCGCATGCAATTCAAATGTGATACAATAATCATAATTTTAAATTTTTGCAGGAGAATTAACTGTTCAAAACTCTTATCATGCCACTCAAATTCTGTACCAAAACGTATCCGAACTAGAAGAAATGCGTGAAGAGTAAATATAGTTTTACATAAACAATTTAAGATTGCTTACAGTACTATAATAGAATTATGACGACATTCATTTATGTTTTAAAGGTTTTGGAAGATCAACAAAGGCAGTTCAAGTGGTGTGAAGATGATTCATGTTCCAAAACCTCGAACTATGGAAGATGAATTAAATGATGGAGAGAGTATGCTAAAGAAAATATCAGAATTATCTGCTTATGAGGTAAAAACAAAACTAAGTAATTCATTATTATATCATAAATTTAATATATTTATTCTTTATATTGTAGTTTGGAAAATTCTGGGTCTTTGGAGAAATATATATACTGTCAAAATACTTGGGGGATGGTCCTATATGGCTTGCAAACTCTGCCTTAAAAAGCTAAAAAAGGATGACCACACATTCTTCTATTTACACTGCAATACGTTTGATGTCATGGGAAGATTAAGGTCTGTCATCACATTCAATAGCCTTAGATTTTATTTGATCAATAATTTTTTAGCTTCACATAATAAAATTAAATAACCACATAAATAAAATCAATAAAACAGGTACCGATTGACAGTTGAAATAGCTGATGATTCTGAAACTGGGACATTCATTCTATGGGACAGAGAATGTGCTCAGTTGCTAGGAATTGCAGCAGGAGATATAAGTGTGGTATGATATTTATTCTGTTTTATACAACTATGTGTTTAGCCAATTTCTACCTACTAATAATAATTTTATTAGGATGCTGCAAATCCTACCATGCCATTTGAGTTTCAATCACTGATTGGAAAAAAAGCCCTATTCAAAATTGTATTGAAGCAGTATGAATTGGAACTTAACAACGCATACATGATTGCAAAAGTTAATCTTGATCCAGAAATGATTGCCAAGTACGGCCACTTTGAAAACAAGAATGCTGAAGAAAAGGTAATGCAATTAAAATTATTCCAGATTTTAGGCAAATACAATTCTCAAATCTCATATTTTTTTTAAATTCTTTTTAGAGTGAAGGTTAAAATGTCTCAGACACCTCCACAGCAAAGGCATGGGATGCAGCACTAAAAAGAAGTGAAGCCAATGAGAAAACCTTATTCCTCACCTCCAGATCTATTTCTTACACTTCTTTTTTTCTCAAAAATAAAATGTTCGAAGCAAATTTTTTTTTTTTAAATCTCAGATTTCTTCAGCAAAATCTACTCTATGAAATACAAAAAAGGAGAAACGATAGAACATAATCAAAATGGATGATAAAACGCGAAAGATGAAAGGAGGAGAAGCTTTAAAAATTACAAAGATGTAGAGAGAATATGCGATGTTTCTAGAGAGAAGGAGAAGAGATGAGAGGCGATGAAAATGAAAAGTTATTACACAAATGAGAGAAATGTGGCGACCGCTTCAAACAATTTATATATACTACACTTTAGGTTTAGGGTTTGGATTCTAACACTTCTGATACGGCTTCCTCTTTATTTATTATTAGTTATAGTTAACTTTAATTTTCATATCTCATTTTTTATTTATTTTCATTTACAATATCATCTGTGTCCGGCTTCCTCTTTTATTTATTTTCATATCTCATTTTTTATTTTCAGACTTAGTATTTATTTTCATATCCCATTTTTAATTAGTTGATATTCCTCTTTATCAAATTATTTGATTTAACAAATATGTTTAACAAGTAAAATTATGATTTTATAATAAGTTCAGTACAAGTTTAGATTTAGTTGATATTCCACTTTGTCAAATTATTTAATTAAATTGTTAAAGTCAAGCATTACTCACCAACACAATGTCATGTTGTTAAGTTTTTTTCATATAGGATTTAATTATTATTAGTAGGGATAATACTTATCTTTGTTTGCTTTTAATTTTTGTATATTTAATAATCGCCGCGCATCGCGCGGGTACATGTACTAGTTAATATATAAAAACAAAATGATTTTGGCAGTTAGTTTTTCCCGGCAAAATTAGCAGTTTTCGATCTTCCTCTTTTTTCTCCACGTTCTTATCTTCCAGCCGGTTATTATCCCCCACTCTCTCACATTCTTCTCCCTTCTCGGTCATTATAATTTCTTCAAAGAAAACATGGCCCCATCAAATATTCACCTCATAATCACTACGGCGGCCTACCACCCCCATCAAAATCTACGGCGCCTGATCACCGATTTCCACAGCTGCCATTCAGCCGCCGATTCATTTACTGCGAAGATACCGTTTGCTACAACTATCCGCCCAACTGCACCGCCACGCTAACACAACAAAGATGTAATCTTCCTTTCCTGGCAAAAAACTCTGCCCTCCATCAGTGATGGTATGTGTCTCTCTCTGATGCGCCTATTTCTGGAATATCTCTTTAATTAGAAACCATAAGATTTCAATTTCCAATATAAATTTTCAATTTTCATTTGTCGATGTAATTTCCTATATAAATTTGTTAACCTTGATGTTCTGATCTTTGTGATTTCTCATCGCCTCTTTTCAATAATTTCATGTGGCCCGGTGATTTAGCTAGGTGGCTTTTCGCTTTTTTTGGAATTTGATTATTTTATCATTGCGAGTTTTCAGTGGGGTTTCTTCGATCCCGCTTTGTAGGGTTTTTGACAGAGGATAAATGGTGTAGCAAGATCTGTGTTTTTCCATGGACCCTCTACTTTTTTTCCTGCTATTAAAGTTAGGGCTCATCTCTTTGCTGAGTGATAATGTTTGATTGCAATTTGCGAAAATAAAGGTATTTTTGTGGAATACCTATAGTTTTTATAGATAAACTTTGTCTCTCTTACTGCAATTTCATTTTGATTATTAGTTCCTCAATAAGCAAAGTGATAAGGTTGCAGTTTAGGTAAAGATAAAGTAAGGATATGATGATGTTTGTTCCATTTTGTGTTTATTTTGCTAATCTGCATTAGGGTTCAAGTCCTTCTATCTTGATTCAGAATTTCAGACTAGTATGATTTTTGTTGGATATGATCTAGACTCCAAGCCAAGAAGATACCATTTGAGTTTCTTCTATGATTTAAACATGCTAAGATTGATGGAGGTTAAATTCTTGTGCCATCTCTTTTTTCTCTTAAATTAAATCAGGAGAATATCGCTAGGAAGAATGTTTCTAATGTGTAGACTATTGTTAATCTCTATCTATTTGGCAACATGTGAAATAAACTTATTTATGAAAAAAGTCATTTATTTCATTATCTTAAGCATATGATTGCAGATCCATCTACACCTTTTCACACTTGCCTAAAGATCTCGACTAGCATGAAAAATACAAGTCCAACTTTGGATAAATGTACCAACTTTAGTTGTTATTAGCATGCTTTGCCTTGATGATCTATTTTTTTTACTTCACAATAACAGAGTACGTTTTTATTCTGTAGCTTTTGCAATTGCAGGTCAAGATTTTAACTAGAAAATAGAGGTGCCTTTGAGTTTGTAACTCCTTTCGAGTTTAACCGGCATACAGTCTGTTGAGTTTGGTGCTTTTTTAATGATAGATTTTGGAGATGGAATACATGGCGCTTTCTGAAGAGGCTTCTCTCTTCAAGTAGTATGTTGTAGAGATGGAGGGTGTCAAATCCATTCTATAGTCTACAAGTACTCTTTTATACACTTTTCAACTATCAAGCTTCATTCTTCAATTTTGATTTATGTCTGTGTATATTATGATTGTATACACGTGATTGGCAGTGAATAAGAATGTCCAATTACATGAAGATATCAAAACTAAGTTCCTACAAGAGGTCAAGGAAAAGAAAGAACTCTACAACCAAGTTCTGGACTGAAAGGTAAGGGATTGAATTTATTCATGATTTTTAAATCAAAAGAAGGCTCTATATTCACAAGTGAAGAAACGTGATATCTAACTTTTTCCACAGGAAACATTAGAGAATTTAGCCGATGTTGGCCTATGAAATCTGACGAGATCGACGGAGAAGCTTCTTCATTGACTGTTGACTTTGAGGCTGCAAATGATGGAAATAACAGTAAAATCGAAGGAAGTAGTCGAAAGAAACCTTTAAGCTTGATGCTGTCTCGGTCCTGAAGCTGCTCAAAGTAATAGCACAATAACAGAGGATAGAGATGCAATTTCCAACATAAGGTAGAGATATTACAATTTCGAACGTAATCTTTTCAATAATTTTTATTTATTTTGTTGAAGTGTTAATATTTGAAAGAGGATTCCTGGTAGCCAAAATTGAATTAATGATACAATTGGAAGAATTTGTGGAGTTAGTGTTTAAGGATTCATGACTTTATGTGTACCAACAAAGATTAGAAACATACAAATACCAAAAAAAAAAAAAAAAGGAAATTCGTGTTTCCAGACAAATTCTATCACAAATTCCCCTTTTTTGATCTTGATGAATTGAACAATTTTCTGATCCTTCAAATACTCGACTTTCGATCTAATTCATTGCTGCTGCAACAACCGAATGTAATGGCTCCTGCAGTGGTGATTTTAGCAGCATACGTACCTATCATTTCTCCGGACTATAGCGCACCTGGAAACAAGACCTCGAACTTCGCCATTCGTTCTGGAACTTCAATGGTGTGCACTCACGTTTCCGGTGCAGCTGCATTCATCACTACAAGTACCTCTTTTTTTTTTTTTCTTCTCTCACTAGCCTTCTTCTCTCATCAAATCTGCTCTCATCACTACAAGTACCTCTTCTTCTTTTTCTTTTCTACGTTGTTAATTACTTCACACTACTATCTTCAGACTTCAATCGATCATTTCTAATTTTTGTTACTGCAGCTTCGATCTCAAATAACCTCGGTAAAATCACTAGCGTCCATTTGTTGCTCCAATTTATCGATCAGGTCTGCTATATGTCTACAATATCAAATGTATGTGAGTGAGTCATATCCCAATATACGCTATATGTTTCTTGCTTCCCTAATTTTGTGTGGTAATTAGTCTATTGCTTTATTTATTTATTACAGTTTCCAAAAACATAGCATGAAATGGTAAAAAAAATCATGGTCCAATACTATGAGATTTGTAGACGAGAAGGCTATAGTTCGATGCAAAATTCATGGTCCAATACTATGGAAGTAATGAACCAGATAACACGAATTATTATTTTTTGCAAATTAGACCATAACTAACAGGCTAGTAGGAAAATTTTGTATTTTTCGTGATTATTGAACAAAATGAGCAGAGAATATTGAAGCTGAAGGTGGAAGTGACCGAGTAGAATCCATGAAACCCCCCCGTCTTTCCATGCAGGTTGATTAATTAATTAATTGTCTGATTTTCTGTTAGGTATGCATTTGCTATACATGGGATAAAATCTTATTTGCATTGTTTGATTAAATCTATAATGAATTTATTTCTTGATATTGGTATTCAACCTTTGTTTAATTTGATCTTTGCAGAGGGGAACTATTAGAAACATGTGGCTCAAGGACTAATTAGTAGAACACTTTTAACCATGCAGAATATCAAAATTGATATTCTAGGAGGTGTCGGTCTTTCCCAAATATGTTTGCCCAAATATGTTTGTACAATACAAGGCGGGATCTCTGTAAATGGATAATAATCTTTTTTTGAGATTGAGATTTTAAGCTTTCACATTCATATTGCTTACCGTCGTAACAAATGAAGTTTGCAGGTCTATTATGAAACTTAAAGATATGTGTTTCAATAATTATAGGTTCAGTTGATGCACACACACCACTGTTCTAAAAATCCCCGCCTAGCTCCGTCTAGTCCCCGCCTAGACGCTAGAAGGTAGCCCGCCGTCTAGTCCGCCTAGTCCGCCTAGCCCGTCTAGGCGCCATCTAGACTCCCGCCTAGTCCGTCTAGACGCTAATCCCCACCCCACCGCCCTACTAGCGTCTAGCGACTTTTAGAACATTGACACACACACATATATTAATATATACCTATTTTGATTTTGATTTTGCTTTTTTTTTTTTTTTTTTTTTTTTTTTTTATGGAAAAAAATGAGAGATAAGAAAAAGATGAAAATAATTATCTCAAAATGTGGTCCCTGACTCATGTCTTTTCGTATAGTAACTTAATGTATTGTTTTTAAAAATATTTCATCGTAATTTTTATCTATAATATTTATATTTGTTTGCTTTTGATTTTTGAATGTTTAATAGTCGCCGTGCATCGCACCGCACGGGTGGGTGTACTAGTAGCTATTAAAATAAATTACTAATACTATTTTTCAATATTTCTCGGGGAAAAAAATAAATTAAAGGAACTATAACTAGTAAAATAAGGGAACCATTGATGAAAATTTCATTTCAAAATACACTTGTCAAGTATCGCCAAAAAAGGACTCAAACTATATAGGACTTAAATCTATATGAACCAAATTATATATATATATATATATATATCGCCAAAAAAGAATGAGTATTTTCACTAGAAATTGATTTTAGTGAAGGCGACTAGGCGAGTTGCCGTTGGTTCTAGACCACACACTTCACTCTAATTCTAGAGGACTTGGACAACATATAAATTTGGAAAATTAGCCAACAACCAATTTAATTATTGTAACTGTTGACCCCACTCCTATAATAACCTAGCTAGAATATAAAAATGCATTTTTTTTTTTAATAAAAGCATGAAATGCTTTTATTTGAAAAACAAAAAGTCACAAACTCTAATCTCATCATATGCGAATCTTCAAACTAAAGTTTCTAATGATTTGTGTTGGATATATGCACAAGATAAACTTATTGACTAACCATTAATATAATCCATCAATTTGGATTAAAATACACAATCTTATGAAGTTGAATACGAAATCTTCCAACCGCAGCTTTATTTTTTAAGTGTGTCCTCACTGAAGTTGTAATTATAGTAGTAATGAATTCTCAAGAAACCTTCCGAGTTCAACAAAAGCCAAATAATCCTCCAAACTAAAATTCATTCGTCACAAAAAAAAAAACAAAAAAAAAATACTTTCTTCATCTCATAATCTCTCTTCATTCTCTCCCATGCCTAGATATGGAAACAATCAAAATATCAAAATATCCAGTCTTCATAGCCTCTCTCTTCTTTCTTGATTTTGTAATTTCTGAAGTGTATACAGTTGGTGATGAAAGTGGATGGAACTCAGGCACAGGAACAGATTTCCTTACTTGGTCGGAAAAATACAATTTCACCGTCGGAGATGTCCTAGGTTTGATTTTGATCTCTCGATATTCTTCCAATTTCACAAAAAAAATTATTGTAAAATTTGCAAAATCACTAACAGTCGTTATTATTTTTGGAGCACAGAATTTAAGTACTCCAAAGTCCAACATAATGTGAAAGAAGTGACGGATGCAACATATCGATCGTGCGATGCAAGTGATGGAGTAATTGCTGTTTATGAGAGTGGGGAGGATGAAATTACACTTCATGAATCAAGAAAATACAATTTCATTTGTGACAAAGATAGTCACTGCATTGGAGGAATGAGATTTTCTATCACTGTTCTAGAAGCTTCTAGAAATAATAACACAGCCCCGACACAGCCGCCAGTGCCGGCAGCAAATTCCGCGGCCTCTGCAAGAAGGAAGGTGATTCTCAATCTTGGAATGGCAATGGGAATTTTGAGTTTAGTATATTAATTCTTTTAGTAAATCTCGAGTTGGATAATGTATATACTCTTGGTCTGAATAAATATTTGCAAAGGAGAATTTACAGATTTAAATTATGAGATTTTTCTCCAAAATCAAACGTACATCTAAATCACATATACAAAGTACAAAACTGTATCTTTTATCACCACTGTCAATAAAAACTGCAGTCATACATACATACAAACAAACAAAAAAAAGAAAAGCAAAAAGAAATATCTAATCCTTGAGAAGTGGAACATCTCTTTTACACCATGGCTGGACTGTAAAGTTTTTCCTATAACAATGAGTATTTCGAATCACTGAGATAAGTTGAACTTCTCTTCGTTTGCTCAAGACCCTTTGATGGGAGTCATTGAGAAGGAGATTTGAGTTGATCGTGGCAATGGTTGATTCATCATCGAATCAAATGTTGGGACCTCAGCATCGCCTCCCGGGAGGACACAAAGAGGTGGAGCAGGGGAATTACATGGATGGTACCAACGAGAGTTTGTCTGATATTCTCTTTCTCCATCGAGACCTGACGTTGTTGGGGAAGTTGAATTGCAGAAGTCCATCGTAGTGAACAACATAGTAGCAACTGTTCTGTCGATGGATTTTGTGTCCGAATCCGAACTTCTGGATTCCTGTGACCTGAATGTAAAGATAGATGATGTGTTCAATATCACGAATATTTTTAATGCTTCAAGTGATAAACTACAAACTTAACAAGTCAAATCTCTATAGGCTATGATACTGAAGTATCAAGGCAACAAAAATATTTGCAGAAGGCAACTGTGTAAACTGAATCGAAAGAGGAAAAAATTCATCATAACTGAGTTCAAAGTTTTGTGCTAGAATATATCAGAATCTGTAATGACCCACACGCAATCAAAGGTCATGACTTTCACTTAAATCTCTATAAGCAAAGTGACATGATTGAAATAAGTGAAAATGGAAATAATTTAATGTCGTAGAGCATTTACCCAGATGGTGGTTTGCAGTTTTCCATGTTTTCTTTTCCAATCTGACTACATATAGTCTGAAATCTGGAGTTCTCTGCTAGGCGGTACAAAGAATCGCGAAAGCAGGCTCTGGTTGTGTCCGCCAACTGTAGATTGCACGTAATAACAGCAAAAAAGGTCAGCTTCTTCAACTAGTAACATTGCAGTATAGTACCACTTCCATAATGATCTAGATTGGTTACCTGATGAGTCAAATTCTGTAGCTCCAGTAACACAGGTTCGTCCATGGATATGTACTCACTAATATCGTCTGACAAATCCGATTGTTCTTCTAACATGCAGATTTCAGTTTCCAGTTCCTGGAAAGTCGAAAGACAAGAATATTTAGTTGCCCAGATCGATCAGTAAAACCAAACATACTACTTTTACAACTGAGGGGAGCTACTTCATTTCATTCCGCCTATTTATCCCACAATATAGAGTCATTTCCTCGACTTCTTGTCAACACTAGAGACATTAATTACCATATAATTCTAGTAGCAGAAATACTTTTATTTCATTTTTTTGGAAAAAGATTAGGATCTAGAATAGAGGTTGTGTGTCATTTTGTTTAAAGTTATGAATTTTATGAGACAAATAAGTCGTGATCTTCTGGGACACCAAAAAGGAAATTACCAACAAATTCATTTCACTTAATGACAGAAGTAAGAAACCTCACACAGCAATTCCATTATAATAAGATGGAGATCTGTGTTTTGCATAAGTCCAGATAATTATTTATAGAGGCTTATATGCTAATCAAAAAGACAAAAACCTGTGTTCTTCAAATGATGACTTGAGAACAGGGTATGAGGTTTAAGAAACATTAGTCGAGCATATAGAATAAAACAGCAAGCCCAAGTGTAAATGGCATATAAATCCTTAAATTCCTATAGAAGTTCCAAGTGTGTTAACATAGTGCTAACCTGTTGAGATGGAACGTCACGGCTTGAAACATCATTTGTACTGTCTCGAACATGATTATTAAAATCAATTGCCATTACATCATTCCAGTTTGAAGTCTGTGCTGAACTCTCAGATTCCTCTAACTCTCCAGCATCACCTTTGAAAAGCGAATCACTGCATAAATCATGGGAGGAAATCAAGAATTTAGCCCTCTGAAATATGCACAACAACCAAAAGCAAGTATCTGAAGATATGAAAGTAGTACGCTAGTACAAGAAAATGTCATCCGCTTCTTCAATTTTGGGAAGATCATTGAGATGATAATCCGAATGTTGGGAAGTACTCTGTTGGCGAGAAGCGCTCCTAGAGAACATTGGCTCACTAAAGAGTTCTTCCACCTCTGATGCATTGAGTTTCTTTTGGGAGTTGTAATTCCCAACTATGTTAAGCCACGAAGACCAATCAGATGATGGAAGCCCGTCAAACATCTCGTGTTTTGGAACTGTGACATCTTCCTCAGCACTCCCGAAGTACCATTCCATGGCCTGATAACACAGCACAAAGATGTTAGAAAAGAGCATACAGTAGGAGAATAATCAAAACAGGAACGAAAAAATCGAGATAATGGTTTGTTCTCTCTTACTATGATTTGCTAAAGCAAAAGAATGTACCAAAGTACGGAGTAATATATTAACCTCCTAGCTCATGAATCCATTTTTGACCTAAATTACAATTTTCTTTTTTTATTGCTTCAAGGTCCAAGCAACTTCGGAATAACTTAACCTGATGCATCAAGAAAGTGCCTAAAATTTGGGAGGTAAGCTGCAAATCCTCAATCTCAAGAAGGATAGAAAATCTAAATAGTTGAAATCACAACACTCTACGGTCTATTTACAGAGCATGAATTCTTTCATGATAGCAAATACTACATAATTGCCATAGAAATCAGCACAAAAACCCTCAAGCATCATCAAACTCGACGGAGGAAATATATTAAATATTCAATTATCCAGTCATGAAAACTCGCAACTCAAACGAAGCAATTTAATCGGATTAAAACTGAGGTTTTCTCTGGGAAAATGCAACTGCGAGCGGTAATTCATATATGAAAACCAAACAAAAACAATAAATTAAGAGCAGCTAACATAGTGAGAGAAACAAGGGGTTACCGGTGGTAAACTTAGTTGACTTTGAGAGTTGAAAGTGGTTACAGCGAGGAGATGAGAGCGGAGGCAGAAGGAATCAATGGCGGAAAACCTTAACAGTAAGCTTTAGAGTTGGAACTAGATAGCAAAGCCAAAGGTAGTATTTATGGTTTTCTGCTCTGATCCCAACGGACAATTTTGCCCCTCTCTCGCTCAAAACTGACTAAATTGTCTGTGCTTATCTACTTCATTTCTATTTTTATTTTTTATATTAGCATTGTTATTTTTAGGGGATTATGAGCAAACAATTTGCACATTTTAATTAAATGTGTGAGTTATTTAGGTAGAGACCAAAGTTGGGCAATAATTAAAGTAAACAAAATCTGCACATTTTAATTTAAGTTGTGTTGAAGGTAGAAACCTCGTCTACCCCGCGTGAGCACACTTATTATGCCTACTGTTGATGTGGTAGTGTCACGTCAACAATTTTTTATATTTAAGGTTGAGTTATTTTTAGTAAAGTTTAATTTTTTTTTTTGGTAGAATGTAGTTTTTAGGGTATATATTTAAATTAGTTTCTTTATTTACTATTGTCATATTATCCGTGAACACATTAAGTATACCCACGATGGGCGTTGAACTCCGTATAGAATATGAATCACATGGTTGATATTTTTTTTCTTGAGTTGAATACAGACTTTTGTGTTTTAGTAAGAGATAATTGTTTGCGTTATGTTGGGAGTATACTTTAATAAATTAAACAGTAAGTAAAGGTTCAGAACTTGTAATGTTTGAAATAAAAGTAAAGTTATCAAATATAACATTTTTTATATAGAAGCGAGAGAGTGTTACAATTTTTCCTTAGACAAAACATTTGGCTGAGTTTATCAAATATAAAGCAGTTATTATAAGTCTTGAATAAAATCCTAAATTATATTTTACTATAGTTTCAACCAGTCCACTTAACTATTTTATTACTACTATTATTCAAATTGATATATTCATCAATCAAAAGGATAAAAATAGAGGTAAGTATATAATGTAGGAGTTTCGTCGTGGTTGTAAAATTTAAATTTATTTCTTATTTTTTGATCTACTAAGGAAAATCTAATTATTCAATAAGAAATAAATTATTCTTTTTGTTTTTAAGAATTTAATATCCCATTAAGAAACTTTAAATACATGAACATGCAAAAGAACAAAATTATGTACTCTATGATGAAATATTGCAATTGGTAGAAAAGAAAGCATAAAAAGAGATGAGGGGCAATTTGGGGAGCTCGGAGAAAACGAGTGCATTTATGTTTGTGGCTCAGAAGTGTGTAGGGCCCAGTGCAAGGGTGAAGTAGTGGCCGTGGGAGCTCCATCTAAAACTGTTCGCTTATTGGTCCACGTGTAGCGTTCTCAATTTGCAAAGATCCCCCTAGCGCATGTGCCGGGTCACGTGCCTTTGGAGACACGCTTTTTCATTTGAAATGGAAAAAGCGCTACAACGTGCATACTTTACCATGCCACATGGCGAAGACATGCATTTGTAGTAATAAAACGTTTTTAGCATGGAGGCAATTTCATATGCTAACATTTTCTACACAAATTAAGACGGATATAAGTTTGGTCCAATTACCAAATTGTTGATCTTGCAAGGAAGGAAATATCTCTCATCGAAATTTATGCACGTTGCAAAAACTTTATGTATGGATTTTTTTTTAATATTCATGTAGAGAATGTGATTCACGCGTAAATTGTTTTATTTGTTGATGCGTTAAATTCTGTCTCTCATTTTTAATATTATAACGTGAATAATTATGTTACCATCCTGATAGGTACACAAGTCAGGAGCCCTAACTTCACCCAAAAGCTAGCATATGGATGGAGGTTTGACCCCCACTTAAGTACCAATCTACAACTGTTTGTAAATCCGATGTGGGATCGTATCATTCGACCCCCCTTAAGAGCCGGACGCCCACGGACGGCTCTCACTCTGGGCAGCAGTTACTCCGGACCCACCCGTGTGGCACCCGGCAGCACTCTCCCAGGTAGCCTTTTCCCGCACCACGTCCCGGACGTCCACGGACGGCTCTTACTCTGGGCAGCAGTTACTCCGGACACCTGGCAGCACTCTCCCAGGTAGCCTTTTCCCGCACCACGTCCCGACCTCTCAATGAAAGCACCAATGATAGGTACCCAAGCCAGGAGCCCTAACTCCACCCAAAAGCTAGCCTATGGATGGAGGTTTGACCCCCACTTAAGTACCAATCCACAACTGTTTGTGAATCCGATGTGGGATCGTATCACATCCATTCACGGTTATCGATTTATTCCATCCATTGCGATTAATAGTTGAAGCCTCCGATCGGATGAACCAAATTCCATGTTTCAAGTTTACTAGTATCGCACTCGTGCGATGCACGGAAGATATAAATAAATATTTGAAATTATATACTCCCTCCGTCTCAAGTATTCCGACACCCTTTCCTTATTGGGCCGTCTCAAGTATTCTGACACTTTTCCTTTTTGGGAAATAATTAGCTAATTAATACTCCCTTATTACACTTAACATTATCTAATTAAATCTCACCAACCACTCACCTCTCAGCACGTATCCTAATATAATTTAAATCTAAAAAGTTTAAACTATCATAACTTTCTCGTTTGTTATTCAATTTTTATGATTTTTATACCAATTAAATGTCTTGATACGGTCTTTTATTTAAGATCAAACATGTATATATTTTTATGCATCTATGATGCTCTAGTTTAAAAATATGTCTAAATATATAAACCATATCACATCCCTACACACATTACACTTTACACACTAAACACTCTCGTCTTAAGTTCCGTGCCGACAAGAAAAGTGTCGGAATACTTGAGACGGAGGGAGTATTTTTTTTCTCACATCATTATTGAACAATGTAATACATTTCATTATGTTATTGTTACCTTCAATAACAATTTAATTTTCATAATTTTAGAAACATAAAATAATTTTAACAAATATAAGTAAATATAATTTTAAATATTTATGCAATAGAAACATAAGCCCCCATAGGCTAGCTATTATAGTGAAACTACTATTGAAATTAAGATATTTAAATTATTATTTTTTGTATTTTATTTAAATACGTAATAGTTATCTAAATAATTAGTAATTACTATGTTCTTATAGTAATTTAATACATTTCTTTGAAAAAAAATAATACATCAAGCTATTAAGCAATAAGTCATGATTAAAGTAAATTTATCGAACAATAGCTTTAAATCTAACTTAGTATTATTTCACCAAGTTCAAATAATAATTAATTTTATTTGTGACAATGTATCTATGTTTTGTATTGTCACAACAAAATTTTACAATAAAAAATAGGATTGAAAAAATAAATAAATACTACTAATATATAGATGTAGCAAAATAAGAAAACCAATAGAATAATTTAATGCAAAAAATAGATATATTAGCAAACAATGAAACAATATTCATAATTTAAAATACATTTATTATCAAATCCATTGAACAATTCACAACTTTTTAAAGTAAATCATCTTCACAAACCATTGGACAATTCATGGTTACTTTTGGAGGGAAAATGGCATTATTGTAATTTTTGTCAACAATTCTTCTTTTATATAATGTATAGATGTTTGACAAAATTAAATTACAACCGTTAATAGTTAAACCTTTTAATATAAATTAAGAGGTGATTATAAATTAAAATAGTAACTCCCCCTTCTTGGATCATTGCATACAAAGAAAACTATCTTACACAAAATACAACTCAATAACCTAACTCAAGCCATTCATTTTAATCCACAAAAAAAAGAGTCATTCATTTTAATAATTTATTTATTACAAAACATTCCCGTTCGGTAGAGCAAAAGTAGGTGATTCAAATCTCACATGTGCTCAAAATTTATTAAAAGATCGTTCAAAAAATCGGCTAAGTAAAAGCTTGAAAAAGGAATACAAGAAATAAAAGTAAGAAAGCACAATACATTTTTTCCAATTGGAGAATAAAAGTTAGGAACTTATATAAGATGCAGTACACGTCTCAAAATTGACATTCAAGCACGTACCCGTGCGTGTTTTATAGTAGTAGTTTCCAAATGAAATTTAATCAAACAAATTTGGAGCTTAACCAACGAAAAGTTAACCGATTTATTACTCTTTAAATAAGGACCTCATGACATCAAATATAAAAGTATAAAGAGACATTAAAATATACTCCATCTGTTTCCTTTTATTTAACACCATTTCCATTTTAGGCCGTTATTATTATTATTTTTTTCATTTGACAGCTTTCGATTTTTAGCCCAACAAAACCCAATTAATACCACCTAACCACCCAATCAAGGTTTATTACACTTATAATAATATGTGGATGTAGGAATGAAAGTAAGATTGAAGCTACAACAGTGGAAATAGAGGTTGAAGACAAAGATGGCGTGGCTGATGGTGAGGTGGAAAGTGTGGCATATGTGGAGTAGTTGCTGAGGTGTCACGTTCAGCATGGCTAGTTTTAAGTAATAAATAAAGCCGTAGATTTGTTTATATCTAACGGTTGTAGTTATTTGTTTCCGTACGTAGCATTTAGAGTGAGTGATTAAGTGAGCTAAGAGTAGATTACTACAGCAGTATAAATACGTGAACTCTCCTCAATGGAAGTTAGAATTGTTCACTAAAATTGTATGAATTACATTGTGGGTTTTCTTTTCCAATGCGTATTATGTGTTTCTACTTTGCAATTTTACATGGTATCTAGAGCAGATTCGATCCCGGATCTGAGCTAGGGTTAGATTTTACTCTTAAAATTGTTCATTTAATTTTCATCTATTGCGATCTATGAGGAGGCCAAGGAAGGAACGGAAGTGGAACGAGCTCTTCGATAACGGCGGAGCTGAAGGATCTGGATCTGGAGTGAATAATGAGAAAGGTTACGAAGCTTTGAATGTTAGCGAAGATGATTCGGAGTGGTATGAAGATGATGAGGAGCTGCAGTTGACTGGAAGGGAGATTCGTGAGATTTTGCATCTGAATTCTTCAGATCACCCAGGTATGAAGCTCGTCTCTGATTAGTTGACTAGCACAAACTTTTATTAGTGGAGTAGATCCATTAAATGAGCACTAGGAGCTAGGGGAAAGATAGAAAGTCTAGATGGAAGTTTTCCTGAACAATTTCCTGGTAGCAAATATTACAAGGCATGGCTGAAGGTTGATTATATGATTTATAACTGGATTACCAACTCGATTTCAAAGGAATTGGTTAATGCATTCAATAATTTGGATACCACTGCGAAGCTTTGGGAAACATTGAATAGGAGAATAGGTAGATGCAACGGTCCTAAAGTTTACAAACTACAGAAGGAAATTTTTTGGTACAGACAAGGAGATCAATCTGTTTTGCTATATTTCACTAATCTGACTGCATTATGGAATGAATTGGACATGTTACTGCCGAGTGTAAGCTGCAAATGTGATGCTGAGAGGATTTATTTTGAGAGAGAAGGTCAGCAGCGGATGCTGCAGTTCTTGGTGGGATTAAGAGATGAATATGAGCAGGCAAGGCAGCAACTACTGCTTATTGAGCCATTACTGGATTGGAAAAGGCTTACAGTATGGTTACACAAGTGGAGGATCAGCACATCCTGCAAAATGGAAGGGGAGATGTTGAGTTAAGAATGACAATGCAGATTGGGAGACAATCTGCACCTAGAGGAGGATAAACTAGATATAATGCAGGAACAATTGCTGGATATGGTCAGGGAGGATTCAAGAAGAGGCTCACAAAGGAAGAAAGAAGGAGATTGAAGTGCACACACTGTCAAGAGAGTGGATATAAAGCACATGAATGTTTTAAGCTCCACGGATATCCAGATTGGTATAAGAGGCTAAGAGAGAACAGAACTGGAGAAAGAGTTAATTACTTAGAGGAAGAAATGGATGGAAGATCAGAAAGTGGAAGGAATTATGGTGGAGAATTGTCTCAAGATATAACCAAAGTCATTCAGATAGAAATTGCTAAATGTCTTAGTCAGTTTACACAAAAGGATCAAGGATCTAATCAAGGTACATATATAAACATGGTGCAAAAAGGAAATGAGAAACAAACTCCATTTGAAGGCCATTATGCCTACAGTGTCATGCCCAGTATGGAAAGAGAAGGGTGGATTCTGGACTCAGGAGCAAGTTCTCATGTATGTTATGACATGGATCTACTGGTATCTTCATATAGGTTGAAGGAACCAGTCAATATTCACTTACCAGATGGAACAACAAAGATGGTTAACTAGCAGGAAATGCAAGGATAAGCAAACATTTGTTTCTGAAGGATGTGTTGCTGGTACCAAGTTTTACTCATAACCTGATATCAGTAGCACAATTGAATAGAGATTTTATTGCTAAGTGCACATTCCATTCTACACATTGCCTGATACAAGGTCAAGATAATGACAAGATATTGGGTATTGCAAAGATGGTTAGGAATCTGTATGAGATAGAAGGAGTGGTTGAGAATCATTTTTGTAACCTATTTGATCCTAGGAAGATGACTATACAACAGTGGCATGTGTTCTTAGGACATCCATATATTACAACTATGAAACACATAGAAGGATTATCAGCACAATTCACTGAGAAAGTGATAAAGGAATTGGAGCAGTGTGATGTGTGTCTGAAGGCAAAACAATGTAGAGAGCCATTCCCAGTTTTAGACAGAAGAACTGATGCATTATTTGATCTTGTACATGTAGATATTTGGGGATCTTATGCTGAGGATAATCTCTGTAGCATAATGTTTATGCTGACTGTAGTTGAGGATTTCAGCAAGGTGACGTGGACTTTTATGCTTGACAATAAGGGTGAAGTATTTAGGGTGTTCACTGCTTATGTGAGAATGGTGAAGACTCAGTTTGATAAAACAATTAAGATGGTGAGATCAGATAATGGGAGTGAGTTCTTAAGCCATAGATTTACTCAACTATTGGAATCCCTTGGAATTATACATCAAAAGTCATGTGTGTATTCACCACAACAGAATGGAATTGTGGAAAGAAGACATAGAACATTGTTGGATTCAGCAAGAGCTTTGATGTTTAATAGTTCCATGCCTTCTAAATTCTGGCCTTACTCTATTATGACAGCTACTTGGATGATTAACAGGCTACCTAGTAGGGTGTTGGACTGGAAAACACCTTATGAAATGTTTTTTGGAATTAAACCAGACATGAGTATCCTCAGACCATTCGGTTGTTTAGCTTATGCAGCAAATGTTTCCCCAAGGAAGAGAAAGTTTGATTCAAGAAGTCATAGGTGTGCGTTTGTGGGATATGATGTACATAGAAAAGGCTATCTTCTTTATGATTTGCAAACTCACATAGTTTTCACATCCAGAGATGTCAAGTTTTTCACAGATTCTTATCCATTTTCTACTGCAGTAGAGAAGGAACCTGAAGAAGAGATGCCCTTGGTGAAAATTGTCGATGGAGAGGTTGAAGAAGTCTTAACTGATGGTGAAGAGGATTCTAATCACATTGAAAATGTTGAACATACAGAGATGCCTCTTGACATGCCTACTGTTACATCACATGAGGTGAATTTGAGGAGAAGCACTAGACCACATGTTTCTCCTAGGTGGATGGAGGACTATGTGGGGAATTTACAAGTTAGTACTGGTAATATGGATTGCATCTCAGTAACACCACCCACATTTCCCTACACCATTTCACCTCATCTCAGTCTACCCTATATTATCTATTTGTTTAACATATCCACTACACATGAGCCCACTAGCTATAAGGAAGCAAGCACTCAGGTTGAATGGGTCCAAGCTATGCAAACTGAACTTGATGCTTTGGAATCAAACCATACCTGAGATTTAGTCCCATTGTCTGAAGGGAAGAAGCCTATAGGTAATAAGTGGGTGTATAAATTGAAACTCAAAGCTAATGGAGAGGTGGAAAGGTGTAAGGCTAGGCTTGTAGCAAAGGATTTTAATCAGGAAGAAGGGATTGGCTACACAGAGGTCTTATCTCCTGTGGCTAAAATGGTGACTATAAGGGTGTTATTTGCAGTTGCAGCTAGTTACAATTGGAACATCCATCAAGTAGATGTCAACAATGCGTTTCTCCATGGTTTTCTCCATGATGAGATCTACATGAAGCCACCACAAGGTTACACTAAAGCAAAGCCTGGATAAGTGTGTCGATTGTTAAAAAGTCTCTATGGCTTGAAGCAAGCATCCAGAGAATGGAACCATGAGTTTAGTAGAGTATTGATTGCACAAGGATTTCGACAGTCACCACATGACCATTGCCTATTTATTAGAGGTACAGGAGATACATTTATGGGAGTTTTGGTTTATGTGGATGATGTACTCTTGACTGGACCTGATGATCTTTTAATAGATGAGCTCAAATCTACACTGCATGTTGTTTTCACAATTAAGGATTTGGGGCCAGATCATTACTTCCTAGGTATGGAGATAGCAAGGGGAGCCTCTTGTATAGTTCTCAATCAACGCAAGTATGTGCTTGATTTGGTTGAATCTGCTGGACTATCTGGATGTGTTTCTGTTTCTACTCCCTTTCCTTCAGGTCTTCATCTTTCTAAAAAGGATAAGCAATACATAGCAGAACCAGATATGTATTGAAGACTCGTGGGCAGGCTTCTTTACCTCAACCTCACTCGACCAGATATCACATATGCGGTGTAGCAACCGAGCCAGTTTGTGGCTAAACCAACATCTTCTCATTTGGCAGCTGCATTGCATGTGATCAAGTATTTGAAAGGAAGGCCTTCTCTTGGACTTCATTACTCAGTCACTTCTTCACTGCGAATCCAAGCTTATAGCGACGCGGATTGGGGTTCTTGCCCAGACACAAGAAGATCTCTCACTGGTTTCTGTGTGTTTTTAGGGTCTTCACTTATCTCCTGGCGATGTAAGAAGCAGACCACAGTGTCTGCCTCCTCAGCTGAGGCTGAGTATCGTGCGTTAGGGAGTACTGTTCGTGAACTTCAATGGTTGTCTTACTTGATGGGTGATCTTGGTGTTTTTCTTCATCTACCCTTGCCTTTATTCTGTGACAACATGATTGCGCTGCATATTACGAAGAACCATGTCTTCCACGAGAGGACTAAACATCTCGAAATAGATTGTCACATCGTGCGTAATCTGTATCTTGTTGGTTTTATCGTGCCTTCTTATACTTCCTCTTCTTCTCAGCTCGCTGATCTATTCACTAAGGCTCTCCCACTTTCCTCATTTCGTAGTCTTGTTTCCAAGATGAGTCTCTTTGATCTTCACACGCCTCATCTTGCGGGGGGGCTGTAGGAATGAAAGTAAGATTGAAACTGCAGCAGTGGAAATAGAGGTTGAAGACAAAGATGACGTGGCTGATGGTGAGGTAGAAAGTGTGGCATATGTGGAGTAGTTGCTGAGGTGTCACGTTCAGCATGGCTAGTTTTAAGTAATAAATAAAGCCGTAGATTTGTTTATATCTAACGGCTGTAGTTATTTGTTTCCGTACATAGCATTTAGAGTGAGTGATTAAGTGAGCTAAGAGTAGATTACTACAGCAGTATAAATACGTGAACTCTCCTCAATGGAAGTTAGAATTGTTCACTAAAATTGTATGAATTGCATTGTGGGTTTTCTTTTCCAATGCGTATTATGTGTTTCTACTTTGCAATTTTACAATGGACACCACCTATTACTCCTATAATATCTTCTTTCTTAAAAATTGTGCCCAATAGAAAGATATTAATTGGGAATAAATGGAGGGAGTAAAGAAAGATATCAAATGAGAATAAACGGAGGGAGTAGATATAAAAGAAGTTAGTTCAACATATTCTATTAAAACTTAGTATTTATTATCAATATTTTTCTTAAAAGTCAAATATCTCGTATTTTTTAATTTCAGATATAAGAATTTAATATATATATCAGATTTTTTAAAAAAGTTTAGTATAGATTTTTAATTTTTTTTTAATATTCATTCCGTTTACTTTTATGTGAGGTAATATAGAAAAGTGCCACGGATTTCCAATGAACTATTGCATTCAAACTTTTAAATTGGCATGAAAAAAAAACTAAAAGTCAAAAAATAAAGGGAAAACAACTAGAGGGTAAATTAAATAGCTTAAGATTCAAACTATTTTGTTCGCGTGACATTGTGTTTGCGTAATAGTATCACTTTCGTGTGATCACGTGATTGAGAAATAGTGTCAGTGGCACGGATGGTGATGGAAGCGCTTGTAACGGTGACACGTCTAGTGGTGGTAGTAGCACCGTATAGGTGGCGCTGGCATCACGCAATAGTGATGGTGAGTGGGTGGTGGCAGTGTCAAACATCGGCGGTGACGGCATAGCGCGAGTCCCAATAGGTGTCGATTGAGGTTCAAATGCTCTTGGTGGGGTTTGGGTAGGATTTGAGTATATATTTTTTATATTCAAAGTTTAAAAATTAGTTGAGAATCCTGAGATTAATATATTTTTAAGAGGACGTCTATTATTAATATTTTTTTTAAAAAATGAGCGAGCAAGTTATAACAATTTAAAATATTAACATACAGATTTTATTATGATTCGTGCATGTAAATTGATTTAATTAAGACAGCAATTAAGTCCTTAAATTTTTGCCATTTTTGGACCGCACAATATTAACGAGATGAAACGATTAATCAATTAGGCTGCCGGGCGAATCTTTATTTTATTTTATCGAAATTACTGCGAGCGAATCTGAATTTGATCATTGTCCAAATTTAAGAATTTACAGCAAGCGAGTGAAATTTTTGAAAACTGATCGACTCAACAACGCTAGTCAGTAATTTACATTCATTGCTTACCAAAACATAAATAAACAGTTGAAGAAATTTACTGCATGAAGATTAATCAATCTCAACAATGGAGGAAAATTGATCCTCCCTGTTCCATCGAAAATTCATTGGTGAAATTTTCGGCAGCTGAGATTGCTGTCGCTGTGTAGAGAGAGCCGTGAATTTGCTTCCTTGGTGTTGACTGTCGTCATTTTGTTGTCTCGATCGAGTTCTATTTTTTTATTGCCAGTCTGAATATTTCGTCTGAGGAGGATTGTGATAAGGTTGAGTAGCTCCATAGCCTTGTTGACTTCTAAATTCACAAAATTCTCAGCAAGATTTTGTGGAATCAGTGTCTGATTTTGCCATTCGAGTCGAAAATGGTGGAGAAGATAGGTGAAATAGAGGTGATTCACTTGTGGTCCTCGCCGCGCTCTGTGAGCACAAGCCTTATGTATTCTTTTGCTCAGGTAACGATGATCGATGAAGAAATTAATATTCATTCAATTATTTTTACTTTTCCCTTGTACGTGATTTTATTGTATTTTGGAGTAAAACGAGTATTGAGAGAGACAGTTGTTCTTTCGAAAATCTTGTCATTGGGAATTTAAAATCCTTGTTTTTTCTTGCAATGGCATTTCCTTCGAGCACTAGAGCATAGTACTGTTGAAGTTTAACCGGAATGCTAAGCTGAAGTTTTCTGAATTAGGATTTAGTTATTGAGTTTCAGCGATTGTGGGGCTTCCTTTTGCTGATTTCTTCACTTAAGAGTTTATAGTCAATGCATTTCGTAATTATGAAATCTTGATTCTTTAGTGAAGATTCTACTTTGATACCGATATTCAACACACATCTGTTGCATACATTCGTTTTACTGGTGATAGAATTGTTTTTTGCCCTTATAATTCAACCAGAGAGATGACACAGAAGTTCTCGATGAACCCCTCTATGCAAATTATTTGCGAGAAACAGGAGCTCAAAGGCCTTATAGTGAAGAGCTCCTGTCAAAAACGGTAAGTTTGATCTTATCATCAGTCTGATTAGTTTTATATATTCTGGTTCCATTACTTTCAGCAATTGATTATATAACAATACTTTGTGATTCTAGGTATCGGACTTTTTTGAGTATTAAATCTGTAGCAACAAAGTCTTAGCTACTTGTGCAAGTTTTGTAGCAATTGAACTATTTGTATCATCATGGGATCTTACTTCTATTGGTATATTTGAATGATATCCATAGAGATGTAGACTGCCCTAGAGTAGTGGGCTGTAATAATAACTACTAGCTTATCCAGTGAAAACCACAATTAGGGATCCTAATGAAAATTCTTAATAAGAGTGTTAAACAATTTTCAGCATCACATGCTGTTTTTAGAGATGGTCTCTATAGTCACTTTAGAATAATGGCTGCTAAACTCTGAAAGTAGCACATTAGCTACCCAAATACTATTCTTCCTTCCTACACTTACAGTTCATTTCTGGATTTGATATCTCACAATCCACTAAAATTTTGGCAAAATCCATTTTCTAGTATTATTCTGGAATTCACTGAAATTTTGACATAACCCATTCTCTAGTATCATTCGGGTATAATGGTGATGTTTTCTGTACTACTTCTGTCCTTCAACCATCCTAGACTTTTTTGTATCAATTCCCTAGTGCAGGGTTTAGAAGGATTATTCTTCGATGCTACTGCCATCCAAACCAAAAAAAGATGATTATTGCATGTATCACTTAAACTGCATCTTCTTTTTCTTTCCCTGATGAGTAGGAATCAGATGGGAATAAGGTTATAAAAGAAATCATTTTCGCTCCTGGAGAAAAGAAGTATAGGTTCTGTAAGGTAAATATTCATCACTCTGAATATATTGTCGCTATGAGTGCCATATTTCTGTTTTACATTTTTGTTTGAAAGAGATACTTTCACTCTTTTATTGAGATCACCCAAATCGAAAGTTCAGAAATCTAATCTTTCGCGGTTTTCTTCCTTTCAACTATTTACTAAAGGAGCCTATCTTAGTTAGATGATCCAATGTAATATATATTCTTAGAAGACTGCTGTCTCACAACTTTTTCGAGGAGCTGAGGATCTTCCAGTTTTAACATTTGCTGAGCTTCTTTAAATATATAACCGAACTGTGAAACGAACTGTGAAACTTTAGTTTGATCTTCAGTTACCTGTCATGACTATATGTAAAGATGTTCAGGCTGGAGCTCCAGAAATTATATGGCAATTTTCGTCTTGAAGATTGTTCAAAATTTTGATCTGGAAGAAAGTAGATATTATGATAAGATTATGCTAATGGTTGTGTGCTTTATCTTCAATTGTTTTGTTCTACAGCATATAGCTAGTCAGCGTCTGCCAGGCCTAATGTTGGAGCTTATGAAGAGAGGAAAACACTTCTTGTTGTTGAGAAATCCTCTTAGCGTGCTGGTAAGTGAGCTTGCTATATGTCTAAAGTCGCACTTGTATACTTGAATCTACCTGCTTCACTCCATTGTCAAACATCTGCTGTAATTATTACTTTCCTATATTTCATGCTAATTCTCCCGTGTACAAAATTGATATCTTTGGAACCCTCTAGTTTAATACTATATAAGCAGCCTTAAATTTTACGAATTGAACTCTTTCACTTAGTGGGGAGTTTCATCTGTTTACACCTGCATGATCTCTCATTCTGTTTATTCATTCGATTTGTTCTTGTGTCAGACATCGTACAACAAGGTTACTCCACCATCATTTGTTGATCTGGGGTATGCTAGCTTGGTCTCCATTTACAGCGAGCTCCGTGATCAAGGAAAATCCACTCCTGTCATTGATTCAGATTTGCTGTTAGAAGATCCTGAGGTATAGAGCAGTTCTTAGATTTATAATGTTGCTGTGGGTGTATCCAGTGACGGATCCAGAAATGTTAACGTGGGGGGCCCAATTTAATTAATTGTAGGTAAATATTAAAAAATTAAAAATTAATAAAAATATATGTATAAATTAAATTTAGTTTTTGGCTTGTCAAGTGTATTTTGGATATTTAATTCCTATTTTGTATAGATAGAAACACAAATATGAAATGTTAAATAGTTTGGCAATTAAATTATAAATTATCAAGAGAGAATATTAGAAAGTCTTTGAAAATTGAACATTATTTTCCGATCTATAATTCTTCAGTTACCATGAACAGAACAACAACAATAATAACAATAACAATCGAATTTTAAGATCTTAGTTTTAAAAATTGTTATTTATATGATTTATATGTATATATGTATATATATAATACTAAAAAAATTCAAAAATCCACCGGGGCCCAGTGACAGCCCTGGGCCCAGTGTGGCTCCGTCGCTGGGTGTATCAGGGTTATAGATATTTTTCTAGATATAATGAAATGTCAATTAAAAAGGTAAGGGTCTAACTTATCCAATTTATGATCTGACTAATTTTTTTGCATGCTAATTTGGTGACTGCCTTCATCATTGGCTCTGCGTGTAAGGGCAAAACAGTAAAATCTGGATGCATGGTTAGTTGAGTTCATACATTTGACTAGATGAACCCGAGAATCATATTGAACCAATTGGACTTCATCCCTATGATGTAGCATGCTGCTCTAAAGGCTTCCTTCGTAATAATGACACCTTTGTGCTTGCTCCTCAAAATTCTTCACTCAATTATTTCTTTATCAGGACATTTCATGGATACCATGAATAATTCTTGTTTACATAATGTTCAGAATTTATCTTCTTGGTGTTCTATTGCTTCAACAAATGTCAGGATATGATCCTATTTATTAATGTTATTAGTGTATTTTTCCTGTCTTCTTCTTGTAGGCTGCATTGCGTGGTCTGTGTGGGGATCTTGGTATTCCATTTCAAAATGCTATGCTCAAGTAAGGGAGTAATATAAGATGTGTATTTTTACTGTGATCTAGCATGTTTGAGACCACTTCAATTCTGTGCTAAAGAAGTTTCCATTATTTTAGAATTTCTGCATGAATCCTAGTTTCATGATGTGCAATAACCGGTGCAATTAAATTTCATAGAATATGACATTTGTCTGAATTGCTTTGCCTTCTATATATCATGAAACTGTTATTATCAGGTTTCATTTGTTTTTTGTTTTGATTAAATATAGTCCCCTTGCATCTTAACCTATAAAGTTGAAGACTTATTCTGTCATTCTCTAACATAATATTGGGAATTATGACTAAAAGACTACTAATAATCTGTCTGTTTCTGGTTATATATCTATTTCTGAATATATTGTATTTGTAGCTGAATCATATATGGGAAGGCCCCCCTTTCACACCCTTACGTGAATACTAAAAACTGGTGATTATCAAAGTATAGCTTCAAAGCACTGCAGCTATGCAGTTAAAAACATTGATTTGACAATTGTTCAACAAGTGAAGCAAAAGTTTGCGGTCTTTGTATACTTCTTGTTATGTAATAAATATTCGAAAGGTTATGTCAGATGTAAGATCTGTAGTTTATATCGGTACATACCGAGTGACAATGAGCTGAACATCCCTAAGTAATCTTAGATACTCAGTAACTCATTTTAAGAGAATGTGTCTTAAATTCCTATAGTATGGAAAATAAATTGTGAATGAGGTGTGTGAAGCAATGCAATTATTATAAGAATAATTTCCACTAGAAGGGCTGAGGATTAATAGACCTTATATTCTATCTGCAAAATTGTTTTCCAAGATAAAACGTCTCAGATTTGCTAAACTAGAAGTAATAATGACATGTTCTAGTGAGGAAAAAGTCATATTATTTCATAGTTTAGTACTTTGGACAAACACTCATTAAAGTGTAAATCTGCATGTTTTTCCAATTGCAAGCATCTTAGGCATGACTGTCTGAAATTTCCTTTCAGATGGGAACCTGGACCGAAACCATTTGATGGCTTGTGGGCCCCTTATTGGTATAAGAATACACATAACTCGACTGGTTTTGAGCTGCTAAAAAAGTACCCCTCTGTAAGTAATAGAGAACTTGCATGCGCTCTACTTTCTTTATGCATATCCGAGTTACCATTTTCTCCACTCTCTTCAGTTCGATTGCACACTTAACATTATTTTAGCAAAAACTGAAAATATATTTACAATTGAAAGTAACTTTCCAAGTCACGAGCTTGTCTACTGGACTCGTTAAAATTTACTCTTTTTTGGTGTGTGAGTTTTGCTGTCAAAATTCTATTTAGGTTCCATAACATATGAGCATTAAATATTCACATTGTTATTGTGTGTGGCTTATACTTATGTATAAAGTGATTTCCATCTTTTATTCTTTCCACCATTATTATTGTAAGTTAATTGTTTTGTGGCCTTATTTGAATTTGGCATGATTACATCATTTCTAGTCCTTACATGATTTAGAACGTGCAGGAAACTGATAATACCACTTGGTAATACGATGATTACAACATCCGGGAATTGATAATATCATTCTGTGAAAAACCCTGATCTATTACAGATGCTGCTGAATCCACTATAGTAAACAGACCATTGGACACTTTAGGTTTCATTTTAAAAAAAACCTTGCTTAATTCTTGGTCTCTCAATTTACTTTCAGCCATTTCCATCATCTTTGTACAACTTGCTGGAGCAAAGTTTACCTTTCTACAACCTGCTTCGGTCCTACATGAGGGGAGCATCAAACTCCGCACACCCCAACCTCCCTGTTCCTGACAATGAGAAGTTGCTTGTTTGGGTTGGTGACCAGGTTATGCCTCGTGAAAGTGCAAAAGTAAGATATTTGTTAATGGGAGAGATTATTTGTTAACCTTTTTTCTAGCATTACTGAATTCCGTACTGTAGTTCCTAAATCTCCATTGATTTTTTGTCTAAAATTATTTGGGTCCTTGTTTTCAGTTTTCTATTCCAAAGTCATGATTCCTATTTGTCGCTGCAATTCTCTCATTTAAGTTAAAATACGATTGAAGAATTTTGTCTCATGTATCTCGAGCCTAATTTATGGCATCCTCTTTTCCGCTTGTGGATTTTTTTAGGTTTCGGTGTTCGACTCAATTGTCCAAGGTGGAGACGGAGTTTGGGAGGGTCTTCGAGTTTATAATGGGAAGATATTTAAATTGGAGGAGCATTTAGACAGGTGAGTGAAAAGATATGACGAAATGCTATACTCTTAGTTCTTCTTGCATTGTTGTTATCCTATTTTTTTATTTTAGAATCAATTAACCTAGGAAATGATATGATAATATATCAAGAAACTACATGAAGTTTTGGGCAAGTTACTGTTTCATTTGAATATGCCTGCATTAGCATGTTAAGGGTATATGAATGATCTTTGATGACATTCCATGTAATTATTGGGAGTAGTTATCTAGTTTTTGGTCCATAGCCAATCCCAGTTCCATGCATTTTGGCCTTTTTGGAAGTTGTCATTTGTTCAAGCAGTAGTAAACATTATCGCGTAAAGATTCGATCAGGGTGGTTTGCTTTGGAGATGGTTATTCATATAGAATAGTGGGAAAACTAGTCAATAAGGAGATTTTTTCATTGCATGAATTCCCTTAGCAGTAATTCTGAAATTTTAAGGAATAAGTTGGTATTTTTTCACATTTTCTTTTCCTTTTCCCCTCTGTAAGGTTTGGAAATATATTCACAAAAAGGGTACTTTGCTTATGTTTGAATGATGAGCCTTTGTTTTACATATTTGATAGAGTGAAGGGATTGAGATAAACAATGAACAAGAGAATTGAAAGAAATATATTGAAATAAAAACGAAACAAGGAATAAATAGAAAATAACCCTCCTCTTGCGAGGCCAAACTCCTCAAACGAGGCCACAGGAAAACAATTCCCGCTACAGCAAAAGCCGTCCAAAATACTCCAATAATAATCCTAACCCTAACTCACTAACACCTATTTAAAGACCTAAAGAAACTTGAGGACCAAGTAATTAACTTGGAGCCCAAACAAAAGCCCACTCCAGCTTCTAACCCTAGATAACTAAATAAATAACATAAACAAAATATAGCAATTACTAAATAATGATCTCTATCAATTCCTCGGCTGTTCAAAACAGCGTTGTCCTCAAGGCTGTGAAAGCACTTCAAAAGACATCCCAAATCTGCCACAACTTCAAACTATATGGACCAATAAATCCATATTTCCCTTGCACGTTGATCTCAAAAAATTTGCATCTTTTCTATTTAATACTCTGGTGCTGCAGAAGTCCCAATTAGATCCTTCCAATCTGGAAGAGAAGAACTTGCATCAATCCTTGCTGGAGCAGGTTCCTTTACAGGAAGAGGAACAACCCTTGGGGGAGGGAAAGCCCTTGCAGGGAAAGAAACAGCGACAGTAAGATCAGGGGGGAAAGAAGCCAGCAGGACAACTGCACCGACATCGACAAGAGAAGTTGGCGTCGCCGCGATAACAGGAGGTGGTGGCTGATGTGGCTTCTGTGTTAGCGTGGGAGAACTCTCTGTCTCCATGGTAACAGGAGGTATAAGCTCCTGCATCGTCTCGAGATCAGGAGGCAGCGCCTGCGTCATCGCGGAAACAGGAGGCTTTGGTAGTAGATTCTTCTTGGGAAGAAGAGGTGTAGGAAGAGGCGGAAGCGGCATGGCTGCTTTGGCACTATCTTGGCGATGAAGAACACGAGAGGTTGTTGTGTTGTTGTAGTCGTCAGGCTTCACTTCTCCCAATCGAATTGCTGGTAACTCGTCAAGTCTCTCCATGATTCTATCAAATTTTGCATCGAGCGAGTCGAGTCTCTCCTTGACTCGATCAAATATTGCCAAGTGCGAATTAGCAAACTCAACACCCTTCTCTATCGTCTTTTCCATCGTCTTTTCAGATCCGGCAGGTCGGACCATTTGATAGAGTGAAGGGATTGAGATAAACAATGAACAAGAGAATTGAAAGAAATATATTGAAATAAAAACGAAACAAGGAATAAATAGAAAATAACCCTCCTCTTGCGAGGCCAAACTCCTCAAACGAGGCCACAGGAAAACAATTCCCGCTACAGCAAAAGCCGTCCAAAATACTCCAATAATAATCCTAACCCTAACTCACTAACACCTATTTAAAGACCTAAAGAAACTTGAGGACCAAGTAATTAACTTGGAGCCCAAACAAAAGCCCACTCCAGCTTCTAACCCTAGATAACTAAATAAATAACATAAACAAAATATAGCAATTACTAAATAATGATCTCTATCAATATTATATACCTGTGCAAGTGTATGATTTATTTGAGGTTGTAACTGTGTCTCTCTTTCCAGGTTGTTTGACTCTGCAAAAGCTCTAGCTTTTAGCAACGTACCAACTCGTGAGCAGGTAAAATCATATAAGATGGTTTTTTTTTTTTCTTTTCTTTTCTTTCCAGTTATAGGCTTTCGTTAGAATGTGGTGCTTAGAGTTACCTGTTAATGCTTTATTCTGTGCAACACATTGCAGGTGAAGGAAGCAATTTTCAAAACTCTGATAAGCAATGGAATGTTTAGTGATGTACATATCAGACTGACTCTAACTCGTGGAAAGAAGGTTTTTCCACCTAGCTGCTTACTTTTGCTTGTTTCTCGTGATATGACTTCTAATGATATTTCAGAATGGAATTTGATACACACCGGAAATACTTCACATGAATGGTGCTGATGATTAAAGTAGCTGGATTTATGTTTAAAATGCTATGCAAATGGAAATTTTTGCTGTCTGAGCAATATGTCTTCTTCTTTGATATGATAATTTTGTCTTTGTTTTGTTGTTGTTCCTATACTAGTATATTAAGGAAAGTGGGCAAACTTTTTGACTTGTTGCGAGGAAGACCTGCATCACTAGTAATTGTGGTTAAATAATTTTTCAATTATATCTCGGTACATCATTCAGAAGTTGGTTAATCCATCAAGAAATGACAAGCTTAAAGACAATATTTACAAGCATCAGAGTTTTTAAAGTCCTAGATTCTGTGATAGAAATGTGGAAGGAGACACCCATCAGTTCCTTGCCGTCCCTTAAATCCAAAAGAACAAATAATTGATAATTTTATGTCTAAAATTAAAGTAAATATTAAATAATCTCCTATTTGAACAGACATGGAATATGAAAGACTTATTTACATTATGGTAAGTATTGTGTAAGATTTCTCTTATACCATCCGTATTTCCTGATAACTTATTTGGGACTTCAGCTGATATATCGTAACTTTTTCTCTTGCTTTCCTTTTTAGAGCTCCAATGCTTAAGATTTATCTATGCTTTAGTCATTCTATGATCTATTTTGTAGGTAACTTCTGGAATGAGCCCAGCATTCAACAAGTATGGATGTACTCTAATTGGTGAGAATGTGAGATGCAATTCGTAAAAGACAATGCAATGTTAAAAGTTTTTTCTTTTCGTGTACTTTAATTATACTAACACTACCAAGATAATTGCAACTGCTTTATGTTATTTTCCTATTGTCTATGCACGAAACAGTGTCCTACTGTTTGGTATGCAATACATCAGGGCTAAATCAAGCTAGTTTCCATCTTTTACTTCTTCAGTGCTTGCTGAGTGGAAGCCACCGGTATATGACAATGCAAAAGGTATAACTTTGGTGACTGCTACAACTCGCCGGAATTCACCCAATGTAAGACCATGGCTTTACATTATAGTACCGTTTTCCTGATCTCACATAGCTGCATAGTTCTTATCTTATGTGTAAACAATTCACCCAACAGAAGAGAATCAACAAAATAGAGTATATTCTGTAAATTGATACCCCAATTACTCTGAATTTATTTCACAATAATTTATCGAGCATGCTGTAAACATGATCCCTATAACAGACCAGTACTTGAATTTTTAGGGGTCCAGCTTTATGTGATTATGCAACCTAAATGTGATAATAGGAGTTTCTTAATTAGCTGTAAAGGCTTTCCTGAGTTTGCTTATTAGGTATTGGAATTGACCATGACTTCTTGCTGATTCGGTGAAGAAAGCTTCTATGAACTCAGAAATCATAATAAAGCCACAAACTATTTGTCAGGAGTTTATCAATTGTCAATTTGCTTTCTAATGCTTTTAATTTTATGGTTTTAAAATTCTTAATGTTTTCTCAAGAGACTAGACCAGTAGTCATCCCTGATATAGTCGTACATATATTTGTGTTATACAATTGTTAAGATGACTGATGAGCTACAATTATTTTATTTTGCAGAATTTGGATTCGAAAATTCACCACAACAATCTGCTTAACAATATTCTTGCCAAGGTGGGACATATATGCCAATTTCAATGAAATTGTATGTCAATCCCAAAAACAATGATTAGTACTTTGCTGGAATACTCATACACAATTAAAGACCTTACAAATTCTGTATTATGTATTTGAGACTTTGAGATATGATTTATTTTAAATATTATACTCCCTTGTAGCTTTAGAATTTGGATTAGATGGTCATTTGAAATGGTATAGCTTGGCGAATGAAAAGGTATATGTTTGAATTTCTCTACCACCTATGCTTAAGTAGGCATTTTCAGATACCAATTTAAAAACTACATGACACTTTTTGACAGCATAAGCTATATTATGAGGTGATCATATAACTTTATGCTGATCCAGTCAATACCAGACTTTAGTTTTCACATGGCATATTCTGGATTGGTGCAGATAGAAGGTAACAATGCACATGCTGATGATGCCATCATGCTTGATAAAGATGGCTATGTTTCAGAAACAAATGCAACAAACATTGTAAGTTCATTCACTTGACCAGAAATCTACACTGTTCTGTATCCCTCTCAGCTGCACTTCTATTGATCTAGAGACTAGAGCTCTATGTAATTTTCATGCAATGGAGATCTAGGCTCCATTTTTGTTTCTATATTTTTTCTATATATATAAATCAAATTTGTAATCCTCTGATATTGGCATGATGCAGTTTATGGTGAAGAAAGGTCGGGTAGCTACTCCCCACAGTGATTACTGTCTTCCTGGAGTAACTCGGGCTACAGTAAGATTCATAATATTCTGCTCCTAAAATTGCTCGGTGTCTAATTGGTTTTGAGAAGTTTGTGCAGTATTTCTTCTATGGTTCACAGAACTTCTACTTTGTATTGTGCCACATTCAAGAAAATATGATTTCGCCTTTTAAGTTCTACTATCTGATCTCATCTCTCCAACTTGTTTTGTCAATTTTGCTGTGTGGGTCAAAAATAGGCTGGGTTAGAACATAAATGTATTGGTTATTCTTGTTAATAGATTGGATGAGTCAAAGCATGTCTCTCTAGATGTAACAATCACTTGCGGGATAGGGATGCCCATCAATCCATTGTCTAGATGAAATGTTTGGCATATTAAATGTGTAGCCTTGGATGATCTTCTTATTCTTCTATAATTTTATTGGAACTGAGAGTCTAAGGTCCGGTCTTAGCTCAGGAGGAAGAACTGGTAATAGACACAAAACCATCCATTCTGGTTCTATATTTGTTCGAAGAAAATGCTTAGCCAATTCCATGTGTCTAACCAAAAAAACCTTTCTTCTTCCAACCTTGCTCTTGTCTGACCTGGATATCTATGGCCGAGATCCATATGTGTAAAGAACCAGATTTATTCCTGTGATATGTTTCATGATAAAACTCTACATGCAGGTTATGGACCTTCTGGTGAAGGAAAACATAGTTTCGGTTGAGCGACGTATCAGTTTATCAGAGTTTCATACAGCAGATGAGGTACTAAAGTTTTTTGTTTTAATCTTTTCTTTCTTTTCCTAATGCAAGTCGATTAAAATTAGCATATTTTTTGCAGGTGTTCACAACAGGAACCATGGGAGAACTCAGTCCAGTAAGTTATTCTCCAATGCTGGTACTTTAAAATATTAGGATCAATGTTGGATTATCTTGTCACTTTCTAGTATTTGTTCCCTTTCTTTCTTCTATTTTTGGCAATTTCTGTTTTCTTATTTGTGCACCTAGTGGCCTAAGATTCATATACAGCATTGTGACTTTCTGTTACTCAGCTCTCTAACTTTTGATGGCAAAGGATAGTTGCTCCGCCAATTTATATTTGAATACGATGATGATAACTGGAAATTATATTTATTGCTTTAACCATATCAGGTCCTCAAAATTGATGGACGTACAGTTGGCGATGGTACAGTGGGACCCGTTACACGAAGATTGCAAACTGCTTATACAAAATTGAGCTCAGAATCAGGAGTGCCTATACCCACCTATCAGCATACTTAAAATAATATTTGGAGGTATTTAACTTCTATTATTGAGTTCCTTAGATTATTCTATATTTAGACATTCATCGTTCTTAAACTGATTTTCTTTTATAACTTGATACACGAGTTGTGAGAATCTAAGTCACCAATCTACGTTTAGTTTCGTCCATCATTTATGGGGGAAAAAGGCAACACATTTGCTTGCCATGCACCTAATTTCTTCACCAGTCTAGCCTCTATATGTTGTTGAAAAATCTGGACCTACATTTTTTTTCCCTCACTCGTGTTTTTCAGGGTACGAAGGATTAGAGAATAAAAATGGCGTGAAACCATCGTTTCCCCCCCCCCCCCCCCTTTTTGTAACAAGTTCCATTCTGACTCACGTATGCAGGGGCGGACCCAAGGTCAATTTGCCCTGGGGGCTAATATATAAATGAAGTTTGCTGACGAAATATATACACCCTCCGTCTTGCCATAAAAAGATTTCATTTTCAGCGAGACGCATGGAGTAATATTTTAAATTTAAATTTTACAAAATACAAATATAAAATTCAAAAACACACTTCATTAAATAATTCTAAATAACTAGCTAACTTAAACGAGGAGGAAAAAAAAAATACTCCTATGTGTTTTACGGGTTCACAATTTTTGAATCGGCCGTAAAATCTCTTCATTATTAATTGTTGCAAAATATAGCACATTTATAAATTCAATTATAATATACTCCATCCATCCCTATAAAAACGGCTTACAAATTGAATATACGTGAAGTACACAAATAATAAAGTGAAAGGACGGGAAGAGTATTAGAACTAACAATCATAATTTTCAATTTTAATTGAGATATATTCATAACTTTTACTATAATAATGGTAATATGAAAGACTTGATAAACATTATCTTTTTTCATTTGGTATTTATATTCGCACTATTTTTTTATTTTTAGTATTTTTAATCTTGATTTGGTATTTTGGCTAATATTCTAGAGGATGAGGAATTAAGAAAGAAAAGAAATCGGATTTGGAAAAGTGGATGTTGAATTAAGTCAAATAAAAAAAATCTCTCAAAAAACCATATTCAAACCTTAACAAATAAATGGAATATATATATGAAGTTACAGTTTTTGACGGTTAATTTGCTTACGCTTAACTGCTTCCGCGAGAATATGCTTCCTGTCTGATGAGGTTGAAGACTTAGCTGTTCTAATTAATTAATTTGATAGTTTTTGGGCCTTTTTTGTTAGTTTTTAATTAGTCTTTTTAGTTTCTTAAATGTTTGGGCTGGGCTAAAATCTATCTATTTTTATTAGACAAAAACTTGTGTCCGCCGGAGGCACCGTGCGGCCGGGCCCAAAATATCAATCTTTATACAGAAAAGTGTCAATCTATATGAATAAAAGTGTCAATCTTTAACATAATTATTTTACGAATAAAATGACAATTTTTAAAAGTGTCAATCTTTATACAGAAAAGTGTCAATCTATATGAATAAAAGTGTCATTGTTTTAGCCCGGCCGCACGGTGCCTCCGGCTAACCCAAGTGTGTCCTTTTTATTAATATATAAAAACAAAATGAATTTAGCAGTTATTTTTGCCCAATATTTTATAAATTAGTTAAGCATTTGAGGGAAGTTATTATTGATAGTTTTTGACATGTTATTATGGATAATACGAATTAACCACACTACACAAAAACTGCCGCATGCAACTTCCACGTTCCATCTCCCATCCCTCCCTTAGATTTATTTATATTTCTATTGTTTCGACTTTCATGCACTTTATTCAAAGCATTTTTTTTTTTTAATTGGCCAGGAAAATTCTCTAAATCTCTTAAAATTGATTTGAGAGAATTTAACCCCAAAATCACACTTGCGTTATTTCCCATCTCACCTATTCCGAAAGTATAGACTTTTGTTGTGGTATCCATCATTGTTCGCCAATTAAGAATTTCTCCTCGCATCTCCAAATCCATTTTAATTTGCCAAAATTAACTCAATTTAGCCGAATCCCTTGCGGCGGAAGTGCAATCAATTTTCTCCTTCTTCAACTCTCTTGGAGTTAGCACTTAGCAATTAGCATTATTGTGCAGGCTTGCTTAATTTTAGAAAATCAAGTATCTCTTCAAAACTCAACCTCACAACAACAATTGCATTGTTCGGTTGGACTTTGATAGTGCGTTGTTGAAGTATTTCCTGCCGAAGCATTGCCTTTACCAAGAGGTTTGCTTTTTATATCTTTAATTTTTCACATTATAACTGCAGTCGCTCATGATAATTTTAATTTCTTTGATTTAAGAATCTAGGATAAGATTGATCGGTATTCAGTCTATTGACTCACAAAAAGATGTTTATTGTCAAAATTAAGTGATTTTTTTTTTTTTTTTTTTGGCGCTTCTTCTTCCTTTTGGGTCTCTAAATTGGATATAAGACTGCAACAATAATTAGTGTATTTCATTTGTATTGGTTGCTTACACACATGTTATTATTATTATTATTTTTTTCCCAATTGAATAGTATTGGATCAATATAATATTTTAATTAAATTTTATTGTGTTGTATTATTATTATTGTATACAGTAATATGCAAATATATATATTGTAAAAGTAATGTCCCACTACCCACCGTGAGCATACTTAATATGCCCACGGCTGAGGTGACGACATTTTATTTAAGGAAAATTTTAATTAACATACCTTATAAAAATAAACCCTACTAAAAAAACTAAACCCTATTAAAAAAAAACTAAGCCCTAAAGGGGAAAATTATTGACGTGGTAGTGTCACGTCAACTGGTGGACACCAACCATGGGTAGGGGAGCATTCCTATATATTGTAATTTGTTTTCTTTCATGTGAGAATTGGAAATGGTTATGGCTAAAGCTATTAAGACAAACAATTCAGTTTGATCTTCTTCTCACGAAATAGCATACCAATTACACATGCAAAATTTTTATAATAAGTGTTTGATGACTCAAATCTTATTTTGCCATTTGTGATGGTTTATAGGTGTAACACCCTAATCTAATAAAACTGTCATGACTCAAAAATTTAACATTTAATGCGGAAAAAAATGAGCGTATATATATATTTTTTCTTTTTATATACTAAAGTAGAGGAATAAAACTTCGAATAACTAGAACTCATAGAACATTAGATTTATGATTTATAGGAGCCTTCTAGATTTAAATCATGGAAATAAAAACATATTTACTCCAAAAGTGTAAAACATGCCTATACTAAAAGTCGAAATTCTTAATTCTACAATGGTACTATTGGTAATATATAATAGATGCAAAAACTTGACTTCTAATATATTATGACATGTCATTCGACCCCTGGCACACTCCGAGTTTAATTACTTAAAAAAAATTGTTAAATGGGAGAGTGAGCATACAAAGTATACTCAGTGTGAGATTTTATGCATCATTGTCCAAATTAATAAAATAGAAGCCGCACTCATAAATTCATCATGATTCACACAGTGGCGACATTAATCATTTCTCCGAATCTCCATAAACACCAACCTTACCTCCTAATCAACGTAAATAGAAATATTTATCTCCAATCAAACCAACCTTACCTCCCAATCAACGTAAACATAAACATTTAACTCCAATCAAACCAACATTTCCTCCCAATCAACATAATCATAAATATCATCATCTCAATCACCATATACATTGTCAACCTCCCAATCACCATTAATCGCATTATAGCGATACTCATTGTACGGTCAACACACGCTATTAAAATGGGCAATAATAAATCAACGGCATAACTTAAATAAATCACCACACTTTAACCTTCAACTTGAACTTTAAGTCGGGCAAATAAAAATTACTTAATGTCTTAGTCGCGCCGCACCTAGCCACGTAAGTATAAATAATTACTATTACTCCCTCCGTCCCGCTGAAATGACTTTGTTTTCCTTTTTGGGCTATCCCACCGAAATGACCTTATTTCCTAAAAAGGAAATAATTAGTGAATTAAAAAAATTAATTAATTAATAAAAAAATTAATTAATGACCTTGTTTTCCTTGAAATATTTATTTAATATCAAATATATTTATAAAAAATTCAAAACTTTAATTATCAAACACATTTTATGAATAAACACTCCCTCCTTAAATCCCGTGCCGAAAAGAAATCAAGTCATTTCAGCGGGACGGAGGGAGTATTAAATAAAAGGAAAGCTGAATGTTGAACGGCCCAAGATATTAACAGATAAGTGGCCCAAACATTTTATTAATTATGTAAACTCAAGCTCTCAATTAACTAACTAATAAAGCTTAATATAAAATATCTTCTTTTAACTATGGGCACAACTTCGACTAAAATGAGCTCAACAATAATATATATTCAAAAAAATTCATGAGTCGTACTTTTAAATAAAACAAAATAAATAACTTGAAATTGTTTTAAATAAATAATTGGATTCGGGTTGTGACAATAGGTAATATGATGATAGGTTTCTCCCTCGCGGGAGTTTTAGTTCCTAGAAGGTTTGGGGGAACTGTATGCAATTGTATTTTCTAAAATAATTTACTTTCTTTGTCCTCCATTTACTGATCCTATTGACTTTTTAAATAATTTTGGAGCTTTGTGATGATGTATTTTAAATTGAATTGTTTGAGATTAGTTTTTTTTTACACGATACTACAACACTCGTAGTACCTTGTAAAAAAAACTAAACTCTAAAAATTCGATTTTAAATTCATCATCACAAAGTTTTAAAATTATCTAAAAAGTCAACAGAGTCAGTAAATGGAGGACGGAGGGAGTATTATTTCTTCAAAGCTAATTGTTGTTTTTTTTTTCCTTGAGATGATTATATTGTAAAGTAGTAGTATTATTTATGTCATATCGGACTTGATTATAATGTGGTTATTATAAAGATAAGCTAGAACGTATAATATAAAACTAATCAGTCAAAGTTATGCCTCGTGATTTGAAATAAACTCCAAATCAATTCATATCACTAAATTATACTGACAATACTCGCTATTTTTTTTCTTGTAAATACTCGATATACTGACAAACAATTTCGATTCACATGTAATCATGCATTTTGTTTTACTAAATATTTATTGTCCACAATTTAAGTAATTATGAATTTAATTTATAATTTCTTTATGATAGAATAATATTATTTCATCTCTATCAAAACTGGCACCCGTGCATCGCACGGGAAGCGTGTACTAGTGTATTTATTATGTTAACATATATTCCCTCCATTTCATCGAGAATGACCTATTTTGTTTTTTAAAGTTCTGGCACGTTTTTCCACGCTTTAAAACAATGGGTTTTAAAATGGATTTTTAAAGATTTTTTTTCTTTTACGGGATACTACGACAGTCGTAGTAGTAAAATTAAGAAATTTTCAAAAATTCATTTTAAAGCCCATTGTTTTGAAGCGTGGAAAACGTGCCAGAACTTCAAAAAACAAATAGGTCATTCCCGATAAATGAAGGGAGTATATATAAACATAAATATTTTGGGCTTGCATTGGCTTCAGCCCAGACTGCCCAGTCAAGCTTAATAGATCCGTCCCTGGCTACTAGTATGGCACGGTTCAATAAGGTATAATTGACTAGTGAACTATGACGTATGGAGTACAATATTAGACATCTCAGTCCTACGTATCAAGTTTTATCTCATACTAATATTAGACATCTAAAATTTTACATATCAAGTTTTGACTAGTGTCAATAGTACTAATAAACATGAAGTGAAAGAGTACAAAATAGTACTCCTTCATTCATAATTTTCCATTCTTACTTTAAATTTCTTTTTAAATAATTTTTAAATTTGAATAACTTAATATTTGTTGATTTTTTTTTCCAAATATAGTTCAAGTCTCGCCATGGCTATGGCTTATTTATTTTTATTTCAAAAAATATAAAGAAAAAAAAATAAAAAATAAAAAGGAAGAAGAAGAAGAAGAAGAAGAAGAAGAAGGAAACAAATCAACGTTAACATAAGGGTTATTTGTATCGTCTCTCTCAATCTCTCTCTGTCTTCCCGAGGTACGTGCTGTATAGCATATGTATAATTGTTTACGCGCGGTGCGATCACTGGAAGATGCTAGGGTTTCCTCTTGTTTCCAGAATTTAATGCCAGAATATTCAATTTTATCTACCAAAACGTGAAAATTGGGATTTTGGAAAAAGTAACAAAGGATGGACTGATTGGCCAACTGTTTTTGGTACTTTGTTTGTGTCTAATAGCGCTTCAACTGTGAGCTGAATTGTAATCTTTTTGTAGATATTGCGTCGTTTCAATCAAGTTTTCTGGCGCTGACTTACTTTATATTTTGTTCTAGTTCCCTTTTTCCTTTTTTTTTGCTTCGAAGCTGCCGTGGAGATGTTCAAAAACACATTCCAGTCCGGGTTTCTTTCGATCCTTTACAGCCTAGGGTATGTATTTTATTTTTCTATAATTTTTTTTTCTTCTTGAAATCGGTTTCATTCAAGACACTGTATTTGCGCTTTAATCGTTTTTAATTTATCCCATTGGTTTATTATTTTTGTTTTTTTAATTCGCAGGAGTAAGCCTTTGCAGATATGGGACAAAGAGGGTAGGTCTTCTCTTCTTAAAATTGTCACTTTGAATGCTATTTTTTCATATACAAGTTAGGCTAGGATCTGCTGTAATGCTGAATGTTTATTTATGGATGTTTTCTGGAAATACTATTGTTTATTTTATAGAATTAGAGTATGCTTTTCCTAACATCGGCTCTTTGTATGGTATTGAGTATAAAGTACCTTTTGTCGTTGGCCTCTGGCTCCTTTTGAACTTCTTTCAAGTGATAGAATATTTTTTGGTCCCGGATATATGGAGGAATGGTTGCTAAATGCAATCTGAAAGAATTCATTTTGATATTTTATCCTATCATAGTGCATCTGGATGACTAACAAAGGGTTATGTGATTTCCTTCCTTTTGTTTTGTTGTGTGATCCGCGTGTTTGTGGTGTTTCACGCAGTGGGCTGATATTTTCTTAATTGAATTATTACAGTTGTTGATGGCCAGATCAAGAGACTTCAAGATGATGACATACAATCTAATGCCCTTGAGTTAGTTGGGTCAAATGTCCAATCCACTTATATTACCTGTCCTGCAGATCCAGCTGCAACGCTTGGTATCAAGCTACCGTTCTTGGTTATGATTGTAAAAAACATGAAGAAGTACTTCGCGTTTGAGATTCATGTGCTCGATGATAAAAATGTCCGCCGAAGATTTCGAGCTTCTAATTTTCAAGTCTGTAAGTTTTCATATTAAGTAATTTTGTTTCAAATATTTCTGCATTATCTGCTGTTTGGGATTAGTACTACTCTTGCTCTTTTTTTGATCAGAACTACTCTTGCTCTTGCCTACTTGATGTGAATGTGTTAGCTGCTTTTATACAATCTGAGCATTATTTTTGTATGAGTAGTTTATCAATTAGAAGGTAAAGTGAAACATCTTTTCTCTTCTCTGTTATTTGGTTTAGCTAGTAGAAGTCAATGACTTTATTACGATAAATATAATTTTTAGCCAAACCCTCTCTGTTTATTTCATTTACATCCCACCTCTTCATGAATATGGTTGTTATGTCCTCGTTTATGTTTTGTTCTCTGTGAATTTGCTCGTGAACTTTGACCTTGTGATATAAATCTAATTGGTATGGCCGTGTGGTCATAATG
Source organism: Mentha longifolia (assembly GCA_001642375.2). Classification (NCBI taxonomy): domain Eukaryota; kingdom Viridiplantae; phylum Streptophyta; class Magnoliopsida; order Lamiales; family Lamiaceae; genus Mentha; species Mentha longifolia. The sequence continues at coordinate 13,980,231 of CM038120.1, read as the reverse complement.
CAGAAGGTCAACTCTTTGGACTTTGTGGGAATGAAATCTGTGTCAAACTATTAGTAGTGGCTGGGTATCTTTTTTTTTCTTCTTTAATTTTTCAAAAGGAGTATCAAGTGGTCGCTTTTGTGTGATGATATTTGTAGAAGTGTTGTGTTGTGCAAGGGTGGTTGAGAAGATTTTGGAAATAGATCAATGTAGGTTACCCTTAACAAGTTTGCAAAATAGTTTGTTGCTATGAAGTCTCGAGTAGCCTGATTGTAGACGATGAACACTGGTGTTTAGCTTTTCTTTGATGAGAATCATATCATTTTATAAGATCCTAATGCATCGTGTTGTAATATTTGTATATGACTTCTCTATTTCAGGCCGTGACAAGAGTTAAACCCTTTATTTGCACCATGCCCTTGAAGTTGGATGAGGGATGGAACCAGATCCAACTGAACCTCACTGATCTCACTCGACGTGCATATGGAACCAACTATGTCGAGACTCTAAGAGTTCAGGTTCATGCAAATTGTCGCCTAAGAAGGATATATTTCTCTGATCGCCTTTACTCAGAGGAGGAACTCCCGCCAGAATTCAAATTATATCTCCCAATGCAGCAGGTAAGCTTTATTGTGTGTTCAAAAGTTATGATGCGCATGATTTTATGGTTTTCATGGATTTGGGCATTGAGCTAATATTCAGTTGCTCTCTCATTTGCAGAAAGTCTGAGAACATGCCTTATTCATGGTGTTGGTGAAGAACATGTTTATCAGTCTCATGTTTAGAGTTTTATTTGTTGTAATATTTGGATCTCAGGACATGTAAGAAATCCAGTTGCCTAGGTTGACGTGGTCACACTTTGTAAGGCGATTTTGAATCTTGTTTTTTAGTTGGTTTGCTTGGATGCTGATCTATCTACATATTTTTACTTTGTAATATGAGATGATCTATCTACATAACTGTTTGTCAGGATTTACATTATGTTTCTCCTAAATTCATGTACTTGCAATTTTACTCCATCCATCGCTTACCTATTGGCTATTGCATCCAGCACTTGATGGTTGTTATTCAAATCGAAAATAATTGTTTGACCTTAAACTTCTTTCTCAATTATGGTATAAAAGGATGAGAACAAAAAAAATATCAATTGCCTTTGTTGTATAATGATCCAGATAATATATATAGTATTTTGACATAAATTTGTCTATAACCACCAAATTGACAGCATATTCCATTGCCCAAGGTAGTTAAAAAATTGTAAAAAAAAAAGAAGCATTTGTAGTAGAGTCTGCAGTTCTTGGACAAATATTTGTTACAATTCAATGGGGTTTCCCAAAACAAAGGACTGTCACATTTAGTTTTTGCTACAGAACCAAATAATAGCAAATCATGATACAACATCTAACTCAACATCTGCATTGCTACAAAAAGAAGCATAAAAGTAATCATGATACTACTTCTAAGTCAACATCTGCATCTTCTGTATCAGCTTCTTCATTATCTCCTTCAATTTGCCCTGCTTCCAAACCGCCATCAGTATCAGAGTTGTGTTTTTGAGGTTCTTCACCAGGACTTTCTGAAGCTACCATGGTAGCATCACCTTCCGCTGCTGTTGTCAAGGCTTCATCCTCGTTTCGGCCCCCCTCCATCTCAGTTTCACTTGCAGGTGGGGTTGCAGTCTGCCAAGACATACCAAACTTTAGACACAATGATGTAAAAATTGAGGAGGTAGACACACACAATTATCAGTGGCTCATTCATGAAAATGCAAAAATCTTACCACTACTAAATACTAGTAAATTCTATAAATATTTGGAGTACCTGAGTATCTTCAACTTGCTGAACAGAGCTTTTTGTCTCTTCTTTCTTGGTACGTTTGGATCGATCACCAGCAGGTTTAGCTTGATACTTCGACCGCACATCAGATGGCAAAAGTTCTAAAGGAACAACACCTTCAATGCCATGTTCAGTGAACTACACGGGAAAGAATCGAGTTAAAATCTTGAAAGCTATTATTCTCTGCCAGATGTTCAGATACTAAATGTTTTCCTAAAAGAAAACATACTCTAGAAAATCCTTCCAAATCTTGCCGAGCAGAAAATCTTAAACCTTTCCAGCAATACACCTGCAATAGCATTTGAAACACTTGGATAATGGTGAAAGCAAAAAATGGTAGAATTCTTCACAGCAGAAGTAGTTGGAAGGAAATAATACTGAAATGAATACAGACTGAATCCAGAAATAGATCAAAGGGAAGGAAGGAGTAAAACTGACTCGACTATTTTTGTGATGATATTCTTCTTCTATCCCAGCAGATTCGTCCATCTGTTGTTTCAAAAATGAGTTACTTTAGACCTCTGATTTCCATCGATGGGCAAATTCTTGTTCCGAGGTAAGAAAATTAGAGAACAGCAAAAATACAAGCATGCAAAAAAGTCCATTTGGAGAAGAGGCTAAATGAACTCACATCTTCTGCCAACGGTTTCCAATAATCCATGATGGCAGGAGTACGGACACGTTGAGGATCTGTTAGAGCATTCTGAAGAAATAATCATTAATCACGAGTAGTGAGTATAGCAGGCACTAAAAAAGTATTAACAGTTGAATCCAAGGATTTAAGTGAAAAGCAGAAAGATTTAAAAATTAGGGATGTCTAATTACAGGATGCTAAAAGTACTGAACACTGAATTATAAGGTAACCAGGTAACTGGCAAGGCATAAATTCACTCCAAAATATCAATCGAGCTTCACTTAGTACCTAAGGAACTTAGAAAAATCAGTGAATCTTAAGAAAGTAAAAGGGCGTAAAAGATATAAGAAATATACCGGGTTCTGATCAGCCCATTTCCACAACTGAGACAGTTCTTTATTTCCCAGTCTCCACCGAGGTCGACTAATAATATGCCAAATAAAAGAGGAAACGTCAGGGTGGACACGGGAATACTTAAGTAACATATGATTTAAAATATGCATCTTATATCTTATATATTATTCATATGAGTCTAATCCTGATAAGCATCACTTTAGCATCTCAGGTTTTAATTATTCTAGTACTCCATAAAGCTTCTCTATTGTTTTAATCAGATTTCTCACAGGTAAATGTTTGCTCAACAGTCTAGCAACACTCACATTACTAACATTCCGTAGTTGCACATACTTACCCATTGCTCAAATCTATTCTACATCATGTTTAATTCACTAAGCTTGACTAACATGAGCCACATATAAAGCATCATGAACCATCTTTGTGGAGTGGGATACCTAATGCATGTATGTTTACAACAGTTATCAACCTCTCTTAACCTTATGAAGCTAATTCTCTCAGTCAAATATAATTACAGTTGATTACCGTATCCGACCACCATCTTGAGCTAGCTTTTTCTCTACAGGTGGTTGCTCAAACGGAGGGCAACCGTCGCGCTTCCACCAAACCTGGGGAACGAGAATAAAATCAATTTGAGAACACAAGAAGCAGTTACATATCAACGACACCAGTAGAAAAAAGAATTTGAAAAAAGAACTTGCACAATTACACAGAAATGCCATAGAAAACTAATGCAACCTTCTGATACTTACCCAATTCCTCTCACGCTCCAAAATATGCTCAATGCTACAAAGGAATTCTTTGCCTTTTGGAGGTGTCATCTCTAGAAGTTTCTTGACCCGTTCTTCACAAGTTTTTATCTCCTCCTTCTAGATTTACATGATAAGAATATATTCTGGAAGTCAGGGCACAAAATGAAAAATACTTACGAGCGGATGAGCAAGCAAGCACAAACATAAGCTATTTTGTGTAATGATATCTTCAACAAACAAGAACAAATAGAAAATCTGAGAGATTTATATATCACAACTCAGATTTTTTAGTATCTACCAATTTTTTAGCAAATAAAAAGGACGATGGTTAGATCTGTTACTACCATATCACAAAAAGAAAACTCATACTATATCCCTGTAAGCATCACATCCTCGCCAAATATCTTTGCATATTTCACAATAGAAACAATTTACAACTTTCTTACAGATTAACTTACAATTTCATCAAAAAAAAAAAAAAAACACTTACAACGGCACATATGATGGAGTTGAAAGTTCATAGAAGAAATGAACACACCATATAGGCAAAACAAGGCCAGCAAAATGGAAGGAATCGTAGAAAGCAATAATGACAACATAGAAGCACAACAAGATTCAAATTTTAACTAACCGTCGCATCTGATGGCAAATCTTTGTCATTTTTCCCAGGGGCCTGAAAGAAGTAAGCTATCATCAAGTACTTCTTAAGAATCAGAAATATTGTTTAAAAAGTAATAGAAATAAACTAAAAGAAAAACAAAGCAAAGAAGAATGACCTGACCTCGCAAGATTAATAAAATTGGATAAGGTAGCAACATTTGACTTAACATATGTGCGTAGAATTGGGTGACTTAATATTAATAACAAAGAGAACATTAATGACATGTCTAATTTATTCTCTCAGAAATACATAAAATGCCTAACACGTGGAGTTTGATTCTTTGTAGCGATTACAGAAATAAACATGCAGAGGGTAACAGTTTGAACACTTATCAACACTTTCCAACATTGACATAAACTAACTAACTAAGCGTGAATGCCTAATTACTTGCAGAATAAATGACATTCTTATTGTATGCATAGAACATCATTGCAATTTCAAGTAGTTCACTAAGTCATAACTCCTAATTGAGAAGAGAAAGACAGAATTACCTTTAAGTAATCAAACAAAATAAGGCACTGAACCAGAACGTGTCGTCGAAAACTTGGATCTTTTAACTGTGACAAGTCAAAAATGAGACTCACAACAAAGACAATCTGTTTGAAGCGGGTTGTTATACTGAAAGAATTTTCCTATCTTGCAAAACTCCCACCTCCAGACCCATTAGATTACTGCTGGTGAGATATTTTATGCTGAAGTTTGACGCTTCATCCTCAAGGTTAATAGCACTGCCCTCTTCATCAGTCAAAGGCTGAGAGTCAAATGTATCCAACACAACCTAAATACCCAGATTTCAGAGAGAGTGATGACCAGTTCACGTATGCTGCAGGATATCCTAAAGAAAACTTCAGTAGAGAATATTACCATCAAACTGGAAGTAAATTTTTGCCACTTCGTAACAGCAGAAGCAAGAGAAGCAGGATTGGAAAAGGATTCCTGAAATAGCAAAGTGAGATATTAACAGTGCATGGACTAATATTACAATAAACCTAGTAAAGAAGAATCAGGAAAGTGAAACAAATAGCTCTGAGATAAAATTTAATACTGTTGAGTGTCATTATCACAAATTTATTTATTTTCTTTATTATATAAGAAACCCAATGTTATTCAGCCTATAATCCTTTGATATCAACTTATGTCTTCCTTATTCTTATAAATGACAGAATATGACAAAACGGAAAGGCTGGCAACATTTGAATACTAGGATTGAGTCTCTTCATCACCAAAGAGAAAATCTAAAATAAGCTTTGCACATGTGATTGTAGAAGATACAAGTCAACACCAAATATAGTCCATTCCACTACCGCTAATTGAAAGGAGAAGACAACGATTTCACATATAAAAATTAGTAAGAACTATTTAACTGATAAATGAGATATTCAGCTTCTAGTTCTCATCTCTATCATAATTTTTGTTATGCCAATGTTGTAATAGTTGTTTTCATGTTCCCTTGAGTAGATACAAGACTTCAACTTAAAAGGCAAATTCCATGTCAATTAAATGAAAAAAAATATATATGTATATAAAAAAAACACATGCAATTAGGCAATATTTCAAAGTATGACGCTAGTAATTCTGTAATTACACCACCAAGATGAAAGCATGTTATTTTCAATTGGCATTTAGAAAAAAACAACTATTCTTGATAGGAGATACCGAGATAGATAACGATATGCTTTTATACATTGTCAGGCTAAATAGTTTGGTTAATATATTACAGTAAAATAAAGTATTTAAAACAAGTAAATTATAGTCTAGGCCACCAACCTGTAAACTCCAAAAGGTTTTGTAAAAGTTGAAATCAATAGAACTACCTGAAAGTGGACAAATCAATTTCATAGAAGTGATAGTTAGAACAAGATGGACTTGGAATCATAATGAGAGACATTGGAAATTGAATACAAGGGAATTACTTTCCGAAGCTTCTTTCTCATATTTGGTCTCATTTGACGTATTAAAAACTCCTTTGATATTGACAGCTGCCAGAAAGGTAGAGAAGGTATAGTAAATGCTGATAAAAAGCATTAAAACTAATGGAGTCACTTTATTGACAGCAAAAACTACCTGAACGTTCTGATAATGGAAAAAAATGAGCAAGAAACATAATAATTCGTCCGCAGAACACAACATCATTTGCCTGCAAACCCAATTATATGCACGAATAAGCATTTCAAAGATTCCAAATATTATGATACAAAAAATATTGGGAAATATGAAAGGCAGTGCGGCAAGCAAAGATTAGAGCACTTTTGCAGAATAAAATTTGAAAGACATTTTGTTACCATTTGATTCACAATGTCTTAGGATGGGTAAGAATTGGGCTTTTCTAGGAAAACATCTAGTCGGTTGAAAGAATGATAGGAATTTGGTTTGATAAAGTTTCGGAATATTAGAAGTCCTAAACCTAAAGGCATTTCTCCCTCCTGTAAATCCAAATACAACTCCATTTTCCAATTCCCTAAATAGGTTATTCAGCAGGTCAAAACAAGAAACTAAACCTGATATCTAAACTGCGAAAATGTGAGCCGGCATGAAGAAGTAGAACGTACAGTGGAACAAGCAAGCAGTAATATGCATTAATATCCTAGACCTCTTTGCTCCAATAGTTTTATTTTGTAAAACAGTGAAGTACCGAAGTTGTAGTGTGCTGTAAGAGAAATGAGAAAGCTAAGTTTCTATGAACATTCTGTACTTCTTGATGGGAGGAATAAGTACCATGCTCCAGCTTACTAGCTTAGAGAAAGCTAAAGATCATCTATATTCTTTACAAGTGGGGTATGGCCAAGAAAGGAACGCATAATCCAACTAAATTACCACACAAAGCTCTCTAAGATAATATACGGATAATAATAATGAGAAAAGATGAGCATTCTCGAACCTTTGATAGGCGACGGAGTAGCTGATTGCATGTTCTCAGCATAACAAGCTTCCCTCTGGCAAAGAGCTCTGGCTATGTAACACGTTATAAAAAGGGATAAAATTGTGATGTAGAACAGGTTGCAAATCCAGGAAAAGAGGAATATGTGTTACTGTGTAAGATGCCGATACATAAGGTAGAAACTAGAAGTATTACCACAAGAATAATGATACTTACCTTGCCAAGAATGTCTTGTTTACTTTCTATATATCCAAAAATATCTTTGCAGTTCCTCATTGTAGACATTTCTGTCAAATCTTCCAAAAGCTGGAAAATCATGCCACCTTCAATATGTTCTTTCTCACAAAGGTACAATACAATGTCTGTCCGGAAGAAACAACAGCATGAAAGATGAGAACCTTAAAAGACTAAAGCTTGGTATCATCATCAACGAATCCTTAAAATGTCTCATAAAGAGAACCTACTTCAGACATGCTGGCATTGTTAACGACATGAAATCCTGATAGGACCTTAACATATGGCTAGCTAAACCAAGCAGTAGATATCAGACCAGCTATAGCTTTAATTTTGCCACCCACTTATTTCCAGATTAAATAGGAGCAAATCAGCAACTTCTGGAGAAATTTTATAGCTTTACCGAAGCAAGTACTTTCTATCTAAAATCCTAGATATTGTCCATATCTAAAGATAAACATGTGAAGAAACAAGCTGTTTCAACTAATACCACTATCAATAACCATTTTCTAAAAATGTGATACATAATTCAATAAGACATTAAGACTCGGTGGACCATCCAACAGACAGAAAAAGAAACTACCAAAAATCCCTACAGAAAGCACAGCACAGGGCCAAAAAAATAAACCGCCAAAGCATAAGTTCATCACTTTCAGATAAAACTCACCAAGAAGACGAGGAATTTGTCCAGGACGTGCATCCTCATCAACTATCGATTGACCATATTGCATACTTGGCTCACCTGACTGAACTGCAGCTGACTGCAAAAGGATGTGGAGAATGTAAATGTTAAATTAGTATTGACTACTCACACCTGCTAATAACAATTAGAATGTAAGCCTAGAGCTGAAAAAAATATATATATATTGATTATGAAACAAGCTGGATCTTTATAATTAAGTCACACGTCTTTTTACTCTAGAAAAGTCCAATTTATAAATCGTTAACACCAGCCAAAAGCTTTTTTCTTGAGCAAGTTGTATAGCAACTCAGAGCATCAAAATTCCATCACTAACACTAGCAAACATTATCGAACATTTCCTCTAAAGAATGAGTAGAAGTAGTGAAATATAATAAAGAAAGTATGGCGGCTTTACCACCAGCTCTTGAAGTAAAGTCCGCAGAATATTTTCCAACAACATATTTTCATCTTGAACGAGCTTCACCTGCTTCTGCAAAGAACAAGCAATATACTCGTTTGTAAACGTAGAGGGGATACCATCACAAATCGCTAAAACACACTACATCAAAATTTGCATTTTTTTTATTTAAAAAAAAAAAGAAAAAAAAAAAGAAAAGGAGAGAGATTTTTATACGTAATGCTATCAAATTTGAAAATTATAAATCAAAGGCTTCTGCTTTAGGGCGTTCCCCTGAAATTGTTGACTTCAAAAACAGCATGAACTCCACAAAATTCAAATTCTGCAAATGTGTGAGAGAGAGAGAGAGGGAGAGCATAGATAGATATACGGAACCTGGGGTTTGATAACTTGCTGCACAGTCTGGAGAGCGAAATCTTGAGGGTGGCCTGGATGCAGAATCGCTTCCCTGAACAAATCCTAAAGCCCAAATAAACCATTCGACAAATTAATTCGCTAATTTTTACCCTTACTCGAAATAAACAAACATCAAAACAATAAGTGAATATGAAGATTTAAAAAAACAAAAAATGGTGCAATCACCATCCTCTAGTGAAGTTGAGGAATTCGACAAGAGAATGATAACGCAAATCATTCACTGTCTAGTTCTCGCAGCGGTGGAGGAGCTCCGGCGCAGTCTGAAATCTGAATTCCTTTATATACCGACGCATCTTTCACTTATTCTTTTTCAATTAAATTTTAATTTATCCTCAAATAAAAAAATAAAAAAAATAAAAATTGCAATGTTATAGTACTCCCTCCGACCCGTTAGAGACCAACAGTATCATGTAAAAGAAAAAATTCTTTAAAAATTTATTTAAAGACTCATTATCAAGACGCTCGAAAACGCTTGAAAAAATTGCTAAAAAAGTGTAACGTCTCGAACGGAAATGAATATTAAGTTTCTAACTAAAAAAATAATGGAATTTGTAATTTAAAAAAATACACTTAAAAATGAAACTGCTACTGTATTTAATACTAGGGGTGAACAAATTATTCCAAAATCGAAAATAAACTCAAACTGAATCGAAATATTTCATTTGGTTCAGTTAGTTTAGTTAATTTGGATAATTCGGTTTGAATTTCTTTTCTTTTTTTTTAAATTTCAATTTGGATCGGCTTCATTTTCTTTAAACCGAACAAAACCGAAAATATTTTAATGTATATTTTAATTGTATATGTTTTACAGTTTTTAAAACTATTCAATCTGATCTTATTAGTTATTACTATTCAATCCTTATGAACTTAGAAAACTTATTCTATTGTGATCATGGATAATTCGATTAATTTCTAATTTTTTTTAATAATGATTGCAACATACTATGTAAATGTAAAATCGGCTTCACTTTCTTTCCCATTAGGATACTCAAAAATTGGACATAATGTCTTATAAGCGCATTTGAACCCATGATATGAAATTTGTTGAAATATATTTTCATATAGATTTCTTATTTTTTAGTTTTGCATTTCTTCACAAAATATTATTTTAATTCATATATATTGTATGATATTTTTCTCTTGTGGTCATTTCTCAAAAGTTGGTTGGCTAGGTTTGAGGGGGAGACTTAGTCAAAATAGTTGAGGTAAATGTGGAAAGTGGTTGCATGGGTGGACGTGTGATGTGGAAGAAGTGGAAGGGTGGGAACAACTCATGAGTGTGCTAATATTTAGAGAACAAGTTTCTGTCTCTATTTAAGGAGAAGGTATGACTAAAGATGAAGAGAGTTGAAGAGAGAAGTATATTTGCTATGTAAAATATTTTTTTAGTCGAGAGTTTACTAACATAATACAACTAGCTTAGTGGATAGTTAACTTGTTTTTGTTAGTCTTTTCATTGACATATGTCTCGACTTGTATTTTCGTAATTCACTATTACTTAGTGGATATTTTGACTCTGAGGCACTATAAGATATTATTCATATACTTTGCAGGAAAAACCATCTTCTTCTCAGTTCTTCTTCTTATTTCACGGTTTCCACTGCATCAATATCTATTGAGGTGCTCATAGAACAGCCCTCTGTAGGCACCTCCGTGCACTCCCCCATCAAGATACCAACAAAATTCATGATATCCAAAACATTTCCTCCAAACACCATGAGAGAAATTACATGAGCACATCAAATGATCAATACTCTCCAATGTGCGGGCACAAAAGATGCAAAATTTATCTCGATCGTCTAAGATGATCCCCTTTTACCAAATTATCAGCAGTTGGAACTCTATCACAGAGAGTCTTCTAGAGAAAAGAAAATACCTTGCTTGGGATACCTTTATAACAAAGCTTTATCAACAATGCATCCACCTTTTTCCCTGCATAAACTTTTTTGAAAAGCAATTTGTATATAGATTTCGTTGGAAAAAGTCTTATCATTTGAACACTTCCTAGTAAAAGAATCTGGCTTCAAGTACACCAAGACTCCGAAAAAAAATTCAATTCAATAGAATTAAAGACTCCTCCACCTAAGATTCCAAATCGAAATGTTATCATTCATACTACCAAATTCCTTCACTTTCCCCTTTTTTTTTTTCTTTTTTTTTTTCTCTTTCAAAGGCAATCTGAACAAATTACTAAATTTCTTTTTTAAAATGGCATTTCCCTCAACACAAGAATTAACCCAGAAATGAACAAGGTTTCCATCTCCCAAAGAAAAATGCAAAATTTTTACAAAAAACCTTACCCTCCACCCCATCACGAACACCATACCGCACCAACCCTTTTGATTTACTATAACATTGGTCTATACAAAATTATTATGCCAAAAGATAGAAAACGAGCAATTCAAACACAAAATTAATAAAAGAAATACTACATCTCAAAATACACATAATTCAATCTGATTATCATTATGCTCAACTGAAAAATAATTTGACTCCTTTCAAAATAACTTTTAGCAATTGTTCTTTTCCTTCCTCACTTATACTAAAAAATATGTCAATTAAATCGCCGCGACCGCCTATTTAAGTGACAACTTTGATAATTCTCTTGCAATAAGGTCGAGTATCTTCCATATCTTTGAATCAATTTTTTTTGTCTATTTTCTGAAATTTGAGCATCGACTGCAATTGTTTTACTAAAAAAAAATTAGCTTTAGCAAATTTATTTCCAATAACTTGAGCCGCTTTCTTAATATTTGCCATTAATGTCAAGCTGTCACGCTTGCACTTCTCTCGTTTTTATTCCTTTCTTTTGAATGTCTACCTAGACCCCTTCATTTGTGGAAGACTATAATAGAGAAAATGGTGGTCCGGTTTTTCTACCATTTTAAAACACATAATGTAAAAAATACCATTTTAAAACACATAATGTAAAAATTGTCCTTTCTGAATTAAATAAGGGTGTAGACCCACACTGAATTCACACACACCCATGAGTCCTCCCTTGGAACTCGGGAAAAGCCCGGTCATTGTCGGGAGAGTGTTTTTTTTGTTTTTTTGTTTTATGCGTTTGTTTTTTTATTTATTTATTATTTTTTTGTTTTTTTCCTTTTGTATATTATTCTCCACCCCCACTCCTTCTTCCATATAAGCCTAGCCGGGGCCGAAGCATACCAATACACCCATACTCTATTTATCTTCTTATTATTTTGTGTATATTGATTCAAAAGAAGAAGCAACCCTTTTAGTTTTTTTTGTGCCTATCTTTCTTTTTCTAATTCCCTTCTCCGATAAACCAAAAAAAAAAATCCTTTGCTATTTTCTTCATCCAAATAATCTACTCAACACTCCATCCTAAATAATTTTCTACCAATTCCGGCAACCACACAAGGATGACGTCACAATACATAAATTGAAAACGACCACTTTGTCTTGCCAGAAAACGAATCGGGGATCTCCATCGAAGTAATACCACGACGAATATCGGTATATTTTCCGGCGAATATAGTATTAATTTTTTGTTATGAATTTAAGTTGTATTATTTGTTATGATTTAATTAGAAATTAATTCGTTTATTGATTTTTGTTTGAAATTAATTGATTATTATTTTGTTTCAATTAATTTTCTTATGTGATTTAATTCAAAATTATTAGAAATTTGTAGTATTTGTAATGTTAAAATTTATATTTAGGTTCAGAAAAAAAAAAAAAAAAAATTGGGCATAGCCGGCCGGTCAATCGGACGCCAGGAAACCACCATCCGGTCGTATATTCCGGTCGCCAGAAAAATCACTTTTCCGGCAATCAGAATGACCGGTCGGCTATGCCCGAAAATTGCCCTATTTTTTCTTAGTATGTATAATTAATCGCATATTTTTTATAATTTTATTAAGTTGTTAATTAATTTTTGTTTGAAATTATTTGATTATTATTTTGTTTAAATTAATTTCCTTATGTGATTTAATTCGAAATTATTAAAAATTTGTAGTGTATGTAATGTTAAAATTTACATTTAAGTTGAGAAAAAATAAAATAAAATTGGGCACAACCGGCCGGTCAATCGGACGCCGGGAAACCGCCGTCCGGTCGTATATTCCGGTCGTCGGAAAAATCACTTTTCCGGCAACCAGAATGACCGGCCGGCTATGCCCAGAAATTGCCCTATTTTTTCTTAGTATGTATAATTAATCGCATATTTTTTATAATTTTATTAACTCGTTAATTAATTTTTATTTGAAATTAATTGATTATTATTTTGTTTAAATTAATTCCCTTATGTGATTTAATTCGAAATTATTAGAAATTTGTAGTGTTTGTAATGTTAAAATTTATATTTAGGTTGAGAAGAAAAAAAAGAAAATTTTGGGCATAGCCGGCCGGTCAATCGGACGCCGGGAAACCGCCATCCGGTCGTATATTCCGGTCGCCGGAAAAATCACTTTTTCGGCAACCAGAATGACCGGCCGGCTATGCCCGAAAATAGCCCTGTTTTTTATTAGTATGGATAATTAATCACATGTTTTTTATAATTTTATATCGTGGTTTATTAATTTTTGTTTGAAATTAATTGATTATTATTTTGTTTAAATTAATTAATTATGTAAATAATCTGTTGGTTAATAAATTTTTTTTTTTACAGGATTCTCCGGTGCCATGGTACCGTCGAAGCAATTTGATCAACCGGAGATTTGATGTCGGCAACTATTATAGGATTAAAATTTTGGAAGATATAAAGTTGGCATTAAGCGAGGCATATCGAGATGGTGAATTGGTCGATCAGTTTCAGTTGGGACCTTTCGGATATTTTCTCGATTGGGAGCCGGGGCAGAACAGTAAACCCTTGCTCCACTCCGTGTTATCTCGAGCTGTCGTGATGGAGGTGGGAATTTGGTTCCACATTAGGGGCCGGGCAGGGACTATCGGGACAAGCCAATTACTCATGTGCTCCGTGTCCGAATCGTACTCCTGCTCACCATCACTAGGATTTGGGAACATCATCCCAAGGAGATTCTGCATGCCCCTTTCCTCTTGTATCCAAGCGGTCCACTCCGCGAATAAGGCCTTGTTAAGCTGCCTACCATCATGGTATAGATTGGTCTCGCCCTCGCTCTCCGAGTTCTCTTCAGGTTCCGGGACATAATCTTCGTCATGTATTTGCTCTTCATCGTGCTCGACCGATTGATTGAGGCCTGGAATGTTACCTATTTCCGGGACGCTGTTGCTTTGGCCGAGATACTCGTCCCCTACCTAGTTGCTAGGCCCGACTTCATCTAGGTATGCTCGCCAATCGTCGGTGCACTGGCTGAAAAAATTATTTGACCCCCTGTACGCCTGCGATTGATCGAAGGTAGGGACATATGGAGAGGATGTCTCGACGTATGAAAATGATGCCCCGGCATGTGAAGAGGATGCTCCGTCTTTCGTCTTCACGAATATCGTTGGTATAAAACTATTGCATAATTCTCGTAATTTATCATCACTCGTCAAACGTGAAATCGCATTACGTCTGCGGTCGCTCTTCCTTATATAAAAAAGATCAAAATTGGAGCCCGTCGGGTTGCAATAATGAGATATGAGGTATCTCAAGTTGTAAATTATTATCCCATAAGATACTGATAATGGGATATTGACATCATCGCCGCCTTCATAACCAGAATCATCCCAGATACCCTCGTATTTAACATTGATGTAGATCTCAGCCATCTGTAGTCAAATAATTACAACTTAATTAATAAAAATTACAAATAAATATAAAATCAATAAATTAAACACATAAATATATACTAATTTCGTTAGGAACATCACAAATATATACGGGTTTAATCCATCACATAAAAGAATTAATTTAAACAAAATAATAATCAATTAATTTCAAACCAAAATTAATAAATGAAATAATAAAATTACAAAATACATGTGATTAATTATCCATACTAAGAAAAAAAAGAGCAATTTTCGGGAATAGCCGGCCGGTCCATCGAATGGCCGGAAAAGAGATTTTTCCGGCGACCGGAATACATGGCCGGACGGCCCTTTTCCGGCATCCAATTGACCGGCCGGCTATGTCTTAATTTTTCTCTTTTTTTTCTCAACCTAAATATGAATTTTTAAATTACAAAAACTACATATTTGTACTAAATTCGAATTAAATCACATAAAAGAATTAATTTAAACAAAATAATAATCAATTAATTTCAAGTGAATGAACAAAAATAACCATTTTGGATAGATATGTATGTTTTTTAACCACTAGGATAGTTGTGTATGTTTTTTAACCATTTTGGAGTTAAAAGACTATACTACCCTTAATGATGGGTCCACAAGAATAATAAAGAAAAGAAAGAAAACAAAAGGACTAAAACACAAACCCTACATCTCCCTTCTCCTCAACCGTGTCTCTCTCCTTTCCTTTTCACCATGGCCGCCATTAGGTACGTTTGAAAACTGTCACCATTACCGTGAATCGACCACCGTGTTTGCCGGACAAGTTATTTTTCCGGCATCGGTACTCGGTATCTTGACCCGTCGTGCGCCGCCGCCGACTGTTTGGTATCTTGACCCGCCGCCGCCGCCGAGTATTTTGTGGAATCGACGACTTGTTTTCCGGCTATGTCTCGCCGTGAAAGCAGTAGCACCGAGTCCCCACCGCGACTGCCCCCTCAATATCCGACCGACGTGCCTCCGCCGGTAAGTTGGTTTTTTTTTAGTTTATACATTGAATATAATGTTACATTATTTCATTCAATTCGTACTCATTTCATGAGTATTTAAGTATGTAGATTCATTAGATTCAATGGGTTATAGTTGTTTATTTTGGAGATTTAAAATCTGGAGATTGTGAATTTTAGAGAGGCACGTTTGAGGCAAAACTGTGACAGTTGGCACGGTAGGCACGGTTAAGGTTCAACCGTGCCTAACGCGGGTGAGTCAACCGTGTCATTTACCGTTTCTAATGGGACGGTTGAAGTTCACTCGAGCCTTACACGGTTGACTTAGGCATGAATCTAACAGTGCATATGATCGTGCCTTTGGCACGGTTGAGTTTAACCGTGTCTAACACGGTTACTGTTCATGTTCAACCGTGCCTGACACAGTTACGGTTAAGTTTCAACCGTTCCTCTAACCGTGTTACTGTGAACGGCTATAATTTCAATTTCGTTTTTTTAAATTTATTTTTAATTTATTTTTTAAAATTCTTATTTATTGATTTCACGAATTGTTTACAGCTTGGTACCAATGGGCGAGGCCTAACATGCAAGGTTATAAAGCTAAACTTTATCTCCACGTTCGAGATGAGATTATAGAACAGATACCGAAGATCCTTGAGGATCATGGCGGACAAGCGACAGTTGATAGATTTAAAGCCGGGCCATTTGGCTGTCTACTTGATCTTCGGAGGGGCGAGTGCGATAAAAATTCATTGCATGAGCTTGTTGCACGAGAGCTCATAGACGATTCATTCTCGGAGTACGAGAAAGTTTTTGACATCGGTGGGAGGGTCGTACGATTTACTGCCCTCGATTATGCCCTAGTGACTGGTTTGATGTTCGGAAAATCCAATTTCAATCCCAATGCCCGCCACGAAATACCAGCTTCAAGCCTTTTGTATCAAAAATATAATGGTGTAAAAACTAAAGCTGCTACCCTACGTGGAGATTTCAACGCTGAGCAACTGGACTCGCCCGATGATTATCTGAAGGCAGCCAATTTGATAATGTATTATTACATGCTGGTTTGTTGCGATGATGACAAACATGTTGATGATTGGGCATGGGCACTAGTGGAGAACGAGGATGAGTGGTTAAAGTTTCCATGGGGGTCGTACTCTTTTCAGATATTTTGCCACAGCATGGGTGTTACAGCGAAGGATCCGAGCGAAATAGGTAACAAGCGGCGGCAGTATCGTTTCTACGGCCCAGTTTGGGCTTTTCAGATATGGTCATATGAGGTGATACCTAGTCTTGGACGTCGGTGCGGGACCCGAGATTCTGATGAGGACACGCCCCGACTGCGCAGATGGACCACGTTTTATTCGGGGTTGGATTATACGGATTTCTTTGCTAATCCAACGGTAATTTTTAATTTACTATTCTATTAATTTATAATAAATAAAATAAATATTTTGATATTTAATTTAGTAAGTTAATGCAAAAAAAAAGTGTCGATATTTATATATTTGTTAAAATTTTATAGATCGAGTATCTTCCTCTTCGACCTGATTCCGTTGAGCGCACACAACTTTATGTTGTGAGTGCGAGAAACGAGGACCGGTTTGATGTTAAGTTTGTGCCTTCTCAGCGCCACGCTTTCAAGAAAAAACCGACACATGCAAGAGCACACAAAGCGACGAAGGAGATGGCAAGAGTAGTTCAGAAATTAAAATGTCGAAGGGTTGATGACGCCATACAACAGAAAAAAGGTCCTGCACGACAAAAGCGGACCCCAAAGAAGTCTTCTCCTCCCCCAAGAGCTCCGACAAAACGGCCTAGGTACGAAGAAATGCCTGACGGGTCATCAGATGTTGTTTGTTGTGTACACGGTGACCCTTGCAAGCTACACGGTGATCGTCCAAATGAAGATTGGATAGTCAGAATGGCCAAGCTTGTTGCTGGACATCTTACAGATATCTTCGGCCGGAGACGTTCACCATATCGTAGCCGATCTCCGATGAGGTCGGTAATCAGTGAGAGACATTTTGAGGACGCCATCGTGGATCAGCCTAGGCGATCAATGCAACATGATCCTGAGCCCTCGAGGAGATCTGTGCGGCGGTCAGTGGAGTATTATGAGCCGGATCTCTCGAGGAGATCTGTGCATCGTTCAGTGCACGACGATCAGCTAGAGCCTTCAAAGAGATCTGTGCATCGTTCAGAGCACGGGGAGGAGCGGGAGCCCTCGAGGAGATCCGTGCATCGCTCAGTGCATGAGGAGGAGCGGGAGCCCTCGAGGAAATCCGTGCATCATTCAGCGCACGAGGAGGAGCCGGAGCCCTTAAGGAGATCTAAGTCCCAATCAGTCCATGGAGATGCAATCCTTGAACTACAGAAAACACCGCAGCCGAGGCTCTCATCATCGTACCAGGATCCGTCTGAGGAACAAGTTGGCATACCGATGTTCAACCTGCCTAAGCGTGTGATTCGACCGTCGAAGCATGTCCAGAGTCCATATGTGGTGCCAACACCACGTACTATCCAAGAAAATAAGCATTTGTATCAATTGTTCAGGGACAGTGGGGCTGATGCAACGTTGACGCTGACGCCCACCGGATACACAGTGACTCAGGAGTTTTTCGACGGTGTTGAGAATCCGGATGTGCAATTAACTGCTGAGGTAATACAATATTTTTTTATTTCATTACTTGAATTACTTATTTATTTTATTTTTATTTGATTAATTGGATTACTTATTTATTTCATTTATATTTGATTACTTGGATTACTTATTTATTTTATTTTTATTTGATTATTTGATTTTAGGTGCTAGATCTGTACTTGATTTATTGGAGAATGAGACTCATTCTCGGTCGTGGATTAGCCCGTGGAGTCGGACCAGTTTACACCATACTTATTGGCACACATTTTTATGTAAGTATCACAAGATTTATATTTTTTTTAATTCATTAGGAATTTAACATTAATTGTGGAGGAATTTTATTATAGGTGAAAATGCTTCAACAATTGCAACTTCTACATCCCAAGGCCAAATCCTTTGATAAATTACAAGAAAATCAAAGATACACTAATTGGAATCCTCCGGATACGATGGTGGAATGGTTTCACGGTGCTGAGGACACAACCGAAACCCCATGGTTTAATGCCAATCATGTAAGTCATTTTGGTGTAATTAATTCTATTAGATAACAAATTAATTTATTTGATTATTTATGAGACAATTTATTTTTATTAATTATTAATTTAAATTATTTATTTAATGATGTGCAGTTTATAACAATTTGCAATGTCGGGGGCAATCATTGGATCACGATTAGAATTTGCATCGACGAATGGAAAGTGGAGGTGTATGATTCAATCGAGTATACGGTTGCTGGGAAGAAGTGCGTAAAAAATCAGTTGAAGCCCGTGACTCGGCTAATGGCTCGACTCTTAGAAAAAGTTGACTGGTGGGTCCAGAATACTCGCATGCCAAAGCGCGTTGATGAGTTCGAGTTGGTCTTCGTACCCCAAAAAAAGCATCTAGTGCAGAGTGACGGCGACAGTTGTGGTCTTCTGTTGATTCGAAATGAAATTTCATAATTTTATATGAATGTAATGGTTATATATATTGAAAACTATAAATCAATCCCAAAAAACCCCAATTACGCCCCTTTTTTCCATGTATGCACGGTTAGGGTCTCACGGTAGCTATCAACTGTGACTGTTATAACCGTGTCTCTCAGTGCAATTCAACCGTGCAAATTCAACTGTGGACCAATTTCAACCGTGAAACAGACTCCTAAATTACTATAACTAATAAAAAGAAATAAACCATGATACATCTACTCCTCTCCAGGGATCCAATCTGGACATCTACGCTTAGTATGCTCAGTACTGTTGCATATGCTGCATGTTTTCTTCTTTCGCCTAAGTCGGGTGACAGGGTCTATGGCTTCCACATTGAGATCCACACCTTCAATTGGTAAGTCAAACATGCATGCTCTTCGGTTATGGCCATGTCGCTTGCATCTAGTGCAAGTCTGACGACTAGAACCCTCTACTGCAGATCGAACTCTACTCAACCGTGGACGACCAGCTTGGGGAACAATGACTGGCGGTAGGACAGTAAATGATGCAACCTCCTCTGGCACATTCCAAGCCTCCGGATGCGGTACAGGTGAGATGTGAGGAGTGTAAGAAGCTAATAAAGTGGATTGTTTGTAATACTGACTAGTGAAGTCATATACGGAAAATCCGCAAAACCTGATAAGTCAAATCATATTTTAGATATCAAATAAAAAAATAATAGTAATAATTCGGGCTTCAACTAAAGATTAGCAAACTTGAAATAATACCTGATAGCTGCACATGCATGTCGACACGGTATCAAATCCTTCTCGAACTCACTGCAATCACATGTTTTATTTTGAAGGTCAACATGGTATGTACCGTTTCTTCCTTCAACCTTGTAAACATGTGTGGATGTTCCACGGGTAGTATAAGTACGTCCAATTTCCACAGAATTTGACAACTTGGCAAAAGCCTCCTCAGTCAATGGATGCTCTCTCACAGAAGCGCTCTCACGTCGCTCATCGAACCATTTCTCTAACACGGCACGATATGTCTCGATCATCGCACATATTGGCAAACGTCTTGCCCACAACAAACGGCTATTCATCGTCTCCGCCGGATTAGAAGTCATGAAGCTAAAACGTCGGACGGGACACTTAGAGCGTGCCCACCTCTCGATGCCAATATCCAAAAGCCTCCTGTAAGCTGCGCCACGACCCATGCCACTCAATGTTGTCATCATTTCATTGAATTGAGCATCGCGATATGAATACGCAGCCGTCTGAAATATAGGAGCCACGTGAGGCCCATAAGTTGCTAAGTTCTTCGACAAGTGATAATAACACAATCCGTGTGCGGCATTTGGGTAAACGGTCCGTATGGCGTTGCGTATGCTAACATGCCCATCGGACACAATCAAAAGTTCATCCGGCTCGCCAAAACAACTCTTTAATTTCCAAAAGAACCATGTCCAAGACTCATCCTCCTCGACCGGACCCAAGCCGATGGCGAGGGGAAATATCCCTTCGTTCCCATCTTTTGTCACTGCGACAAACAATGTGCCCTTATTCCTTCCCTTGAGGTGGGTTCCATCCACGACAATGACCGGGCGAAGGTGGCCATCACCAAATACTTCAATAGACTGTCCAAGAGCAAGAAACACGTAACGTAACCGATTCTCGTGAGACGTTTGAATATCATAGACGGTACCTGGATTTTTCTCTCTCAACTCGTACAGATAAGAAGGAAGCCTATCGTACGAGTTCTCAAACCCACCATATGTCATCTCTATGGCGATGTTCCTCGAACGCGGAGCGAATCTGTAATTAATCTCAATGCCAAATTCAGAACGCATCTCTGCCATCATCTCAATCGGCTTCAGAACCGCACCCTCGGTGACCAATCTACGTGCAAAGTAATGTGCAACGACCTTTGCAGGTACCTGTCGAGGAGCAGTTCGATCCAACACCATATAACAAGTATGTCCGGGAGAATATTTATGAACTCTCCAAATTGTGCCATCCTGCGTGGCACGACACTTAAACGGGCACCCTTCGTGTTTGCATAAAAATCCAACACGATCTTTTGCAGAACGATCTACACGGTATTCTAACTTGTTTTGTAGGTGATACATTCCCACGGTTATGGATAAGTCATCCTTCATCCTGAAGATACTTCCAATGCTTAAATTCCCAAATTCCGGTACCGAAGGTTCATCCCAACCCAATGGAAGTGCGCTCTCTAGATCTAACAGAGGAATCGACCAGTTTCTCAGGGCGTTGTTATTAGTTCCTAAACCGTCGTCTCGTGTCACGTGTTGATCCGAGGATAAGCTACGAAGCCCAATAAACTTATCAACATTGTCTTGTCTTTGGATCCATGCAGTGAATTCAGTAACCAATGATTCAAACAATGCAGCACGTTGCCCCACGATGACCTCTTCCTCGTTTATAGGCTCATCATCATTATCATCTAAATTGACATTCGGAATTGAAGCCTCGTGTATCGGAACTCCTGAATTCACCTCAAACCGTGGATTTACTTTATCTTTCTTGATGACATACACAGTCGGTTCATTTTTCTCCTCTATGATCATTCGAAATAAATCGGTGTCTGTATTTAGAGCAACCTTGATTTTCCCAACTCTGTTGGTCTTGTTCGTCAAGTAGAACAACGAACCATCCGAAACGCCCACTTGTTCTCGAATCTCTTTTAATACTCTATCACGACTTAATTCCAAAACAGGCACGTGCACAAGAATTTCATCCCCGTCTATATACTCCGATCTCTGCCAGTAACCACCGTGGCATATAATCAAGCGCTGCCACGACATTCCTGCGAAACAACAAAAGAAATAGAAATGATAAATATTCAACCGTGCAATAGAAAGTTAACCGTGTCTAACACGGTTGATAAACCAAGTCACGCACGGTTGATCGTCTCGCACGGTTGATCAACCGTGCCTAACAATGTCGATCAAACCGTGTTAGACACTGTTTGATCAACCGTGTCACGCACGGTTGATCAAACCGTGTCTAACACGGGTGAATCAACCGTGCCACTTCGGCCGAGTCATGAAGAACAACAAAATGCCAAAAATTATTTATTCTTTAACCATGCACCATCAGTTACTCTCGATACACCAATTTTATTCAAAACATCGTGTCCAAATACGGTTTTAAAAATAAAACAAGATGCTCAATCATCATTTTACGTCTAAAATATCACGTTTACTCAATAATAATCAAATTCGAACAAATTTCCAATGTTAAATATGAATAAACAAGTATGCTAAGGAACATACCTTAAATTTTTGATTGAAATTAAACCCAGATTTATCTAAAATTTATAGGCGTTTTTTCCACGTTTTTCTTCTCTATTTTTGATAATTTTAGAGAATATGAGAGTGTGAGGATTTCGTTTTGCTTCTATTAAATTTCTTGGTAGTTTTGAATTTAATTCTAACAACCCCTCTTACATGAATTAATTTGTTGGTAGCCGTGTGGGTGAGAAGAAATAAATAACCGTGTAAAACAAAAAAAGAAGTGTGAATAAAGCGTGGGGCCTGCTAGATTATTAGACAAAATATGAATATTCTATATTAATTATATAAGGAGTCAACATCTTCTTTTTTGACTTAAAAGTAAGGGTAAGATAGTCTTTTAAATCAAAAGTGGTTAAAAAACATACATATCTATCATAGTGGTTAAAAAACATACATATCTATCCTAAATGGTTATATATGTCTTTCCCCCTAATTTCAAACCAAAATTAATAAACAAAATAATAAAATTACAAAATACATGTGATTAATTATTCATACTAAGAAAAAAGAGCAATTTTCGGGGCATAGCCGGCCGGTCCATCGGATGGCCGGTGATGCAGC
Source organism: Mentha longifolia (assembly GCA_001642375.2). NCBI lineage: Eukaryota > Viridiplantae > Streptophyta > Magnoliopsida > Lamiales > Lamiaceae > Mentha > Mentha longifolia. The sequence continues at coordinate 13,957,280 of CM038120.1, read as the reverse complement.
CCGTGGATCGAGGATTTCAGCTCGTGGGCTAAGGATTGAAGATGACATGGGCTGAAGATAGAAGAAGTTTAATTTTCGTTTTTATTATTAGCCCAAGACTCTTATCATTGATTATCAATAAAAATGTGAGATTTTATCTCCTTTGTTTATCCTATGGATTTCTCGGTCCACCGAGATATTCTTTATCGGCGAATCAATGAGTAAACCATCCCTCGTTGCGTGTCATTCATTGTCCCCGTGTGACTACGGCAACTGTCTCTTTGGGGTATAGGGGTTTAGGCCGCTTATATCATTTAGAGCGTTCGATCGTAAGTATATTGGGATATCCATCCTATCTTTTATTTTTAGTTTATTTATTTTAGCTGCATTCGATTTGATCAATGGAGTTGACTAGCGTTGTTGAGGCAACTGTCTCTTTGGGGTATAGGGAGATTAAATCTGGTTTATATCATTTAGAGGGTTCGATCTCAAAGGTGTTAGTGGTCCATCTTATATTTCGATTTGTAGTGTTTTTTTTTTTCTTACTTCTATGGCTTTCGATTCTGGGCTACGTATCTGCATCAACATCTCTTGCTCGAGAAGGATCGTATCATTTGGCACCAGAGCCTAGGTTGCGTTATCCAGGTTATTTGTTCCTTTTCTTTCCGTGTCTTTTCATTCTAGATTCATTTTCGTAGGTTCGTTACGTATCTGTGTCGTCTCGTCTCGTCTATATTATTTCTTGGGTTCTCAGAGGTTTTGGAATATTTCATCCTATCCGTTCAGATCCGGTTCTAGATTAGGTCATGGGTGCAGAATTCTTGTCGGATACTTGTTACCCGATGAGGATCATATCAGCCGGAAAAGAGATTTTCCGGCGACCGGAATACACGGCCGGACGGCCCTTTTCCAGCGCCCGATTGACCGGCCGGCTATGCCCGAATTTTCCATTTTTTTTCTCAACCTAAATATGAATTTTAACATTACAAACACTGCAAATTTCTAATAATTTCGAATTAAATCACATAAGAGAATTAATTTAAACAAAATAATAATCAATTAATTTCAAACAAAAATTGATAAACGACTTAATAAAATTACAAAAAAACATGTGATTAATTATCCATACTAAGAAAAAGTAGGGAAATTTTCGGGCATAGCCGGCCGGTCCATCCCGTGGCCGGAAAAGTGATTTTTCCGGCCACCGAAATACGCAACCGGACAACCGTTTTCCGGCATCCGATTGACCGGCCGGCTTTACCAAAATTTTTCGATTTTTTTTCTGAACCTAAATATAAATTTTAACATTACAAACACTACAAATTTCTAATAATTTTGAATTAAATCAATTAAGAGAATTAATTTTCAAAATAAATCAATTAATAAATCAAAATAATAATCAATTAATTTTCAAAATAAATCTATATACTGATTCCTAAACATATAAATTCATTTTCATAAATACGACATGTTATGAAAATTCAATTAAATTCCAAAATAAATACATAAACTACTTGCTAAATATATAAATTCGACATTAAACGATTACCTATATTGTTGGATAATTCGGAAATGCGATGAAGCAATGTGGTTTACTTCCTCTTCCTCAGCTCAGTTCAGTTTTCGGTGTGGTTGACATAAGATACCAATATTGTTTCGTCTGTGATATCAGAGATGAATTATTTGTACCAAAAAATCAGTCAAATTGTGTCCATTCACGCATGCATGCATGCATGCATAAAGCAGAAAATTTATTAGTAATATTGTTCATAATAGTAATTATAAATAAAATAAAAAATTAAGTGAATCGTCACCTCTTAAATTCATCATTCACCCATAATTGAATTGTGGGTGGTAGTTTTTAAACATAAAAGGTGGAACCCACAACACATTAAAATAATTGAAATGGTAGTTCTTACATTACTTCATTTAAAATGACAATTTTTTACATATTTCTTTTCAAATGGGTAGTTAACCATATTGTGAGTAGAGAAAACTGGGTACAATCATTGAGATTTTCATCTAGTGCGGCTTCTACATGATATAATCTTCCCCGTTGCTAGTATTTTGTTTTTCGATTTCTTTATATACATAAAAAACTTAAAAACTAGCCTTTAAAATGCATCACATATAGATTGTTCTGGAGTAATATATTTCTTGATTTCCCATCCAAAACCGCTTAGGACCATTTAACATGCCAATGAGATCTCTTTTTAATGTTTTAAGGGTTAATTACGTGAAAATACACAAACTTTGATTGAAATTTCATTTTTTCGATGAATTTTCAAAAGACTTTGACTGAAATTCTATTTTTTCCACGAACTTTCAAAAGTTTATGTAAATACACGAACTTTGACTGAAATTCCATTTTTTTCCACGATTTCAATCTCTGGCAACACTTTTATTGATGTGGATCCTATGTATAATATATTTTAAATTACGAGTGATGACATGTCCAACATACGACGTCATTTGGTCTGTGACAATGTCGTTTTACTAATTAACATACACGACGTCGTTTCAGTGTTGGAAGGAAACGACATCACTTTATCTTTATTATGTCGTGTGAGGGTTTTGATACATAAATCAAATCGGGCGAATTCTAGGGTTCTTCTTTCACACTCTTAGGCGATTTGACGATTTTCATACTAACTTCATTCCAGCATTGACGATCAGCGTCATTTCATCAGCATACATCCTAGGTTTTCTAAAAATTGTGAAAAAATTGATCAATTGTCAAAGTTCGTGTATTTACACAAACTTTTAAAAGTTCGTGAAAAAATGGAATTTCGGTCAAAATTCGTATATTTACACGAACTTTTGAAAGTTCATGAAAAAATGGAATTTCAAAAAAAGTTCGTGTATTTTCACGTAACTAACCCATATTTTAATCCTTGACTCAATAATCAAGTTTCAATCCATTTTCAGCTTTAATTTTTCCAAGATTCACCATATCAACAAAAGCTCTAATAAGTTTAGCATCTTCATCGTTGTTCCATTTTCTTTTTACTTTTACTCGGATTTCTTGTATCTTCAATAACATGAATATCTTATCTATTCTTTACAAAGCAAAAATACTAAGACTAAATTTAATGTAAAAATAAACAGGGGTATACTAACTTTATACTATTTCATTAGGAGGAAAAGGTACTCGTGACAGGAAAAATCAACTTACTAATTGCATCGAGCTCATCCAAAACGTAAACATTGCAGAACAAAAACAAGTGGGACTTATCGTTATAGCAATATATTCTCATCATAATTTCTGTCAGCAATACCGAAGCAGCTACAAGTGAAAAATTAGCATACACAAAAGAAATAGTTTTAACTTGGAATCTCATACCTCAAGTAAAAATTTCATAAACTTCAGCATACTGCGAATCTATCAACTACTACACCACACGGCTGTCTATAAAAGTGGGTGGCTCAACAACATGAAAAAAGAAAAGAATAATCCCATATCTAAATGAATGACCATTCTCTAATTAAAAGGTGGATTAGTAATGAGTAAGGAATGTTCATTCCATTCCCACTTCATTCTTGTGTACCCCTACCAAAATAAAAATAGCATCAACATACAATCCTACTATAAATATTGGTTTCCAAAAGACATTTTACTTTTACATATATGTATTCCCTCCGTCCCGTTCAACTTGAAACATTTTATTATTTTACACCTCTCATATATTCAAGAACCGTCTAGTTGGGCAGGACGGAGAGAGTATTATGTTATTTAAGCTCCATGCTAATGCTAATGCTAATGCAAATTGTATACAGGTAACCACAGCGCAATTTTTGCCAAGTAGAAATCGAAAATCACATAACCATGCTCCTAACATGGCATATGTTGCCCTGAAAATTTGATTCCCATAAGATAACCAAATTCAAACTTATGAAATTGACATCAGATCCCAGAAAGCATTCAGCTAAATATAATCAGAACACCACTTGATCAGAGCCTATTCAAGAAATATGTTTAATTCAAACAATTCAATCTTCCTCATCATAAATATACAGGAGATTCCACACGATCTCAAGACAATTAGACATGTTTTCGCACGTCGCATCATAATTTAGTTACTCAATCCAGCATCATAATATATTGTTTTAGATCTTCCACAACATATTATCTAATCTTGTTGGAGCACCAACAGCTGTAACATAACAGCCTGACATCACTTATCTACAAACCCAATAGAGAATCAGAGACCCTAAACTCCAGCAATGAGAATATTTGCTCGATGTCTCTAAAGGAAACCCAAACTTCGATACTTCTTTTTACATACAGTAACAAGTAATATGTTACCTTTAAGGAGGATAAAAGCTCCTCGCATGTTATTGGGACGCCCATTCAAAGTAATGGCAACGCGCTCCTCTAGCAGCAGTCCAGTTTCCACATCCAAAGAATACACTCCCTTGCTTCGGACCTGGTTTCCGGATCATTCCCCTGCTTCTCGTCACCCCACAATAACAACAATGATGGTATTGCACAAGACGGGGTTGCAGTTGCTGAACTTTATGAGGCTGAGGCAACACATTAAGAGGCTTATCCTGTGTTGGCTTCCATTTGAATGAACCATCGCCTTCTTCACAAGGAAGTGAGTTGGTTATTGAGAACTTAAAGCCCTTATGCATAATCGACGCAAGAAGATGAGCAGTGTTCGTGGCATCATCTAGACCACAGTGAGCGCGACCTTGCCAGGTCAGACTAGCCTTCTCCACTGCTTGTTTTAAGTTGCATCTTTCACCACCAAAGATTTCATGAAAAGGGACCCTCAAGTTGATCCATCTGTCAAAGAGAGTTTATTTGAGTTAGTGTGTAGTTGATTTGGTGTGAAAAGACGGGTTTAATGGACTGTTAGAGCAAAATAGATAGTCAGCATAGAATATGATCGTAGGAGAGTGTTAGCAGTGTACCGGTTGAAATATGGGGGCTTCCTAATTTTTTTGTAACGACACTCAGACTCCAACATCACCCGGCAATCCCAGTTAGACCATGTTACGACAGCAAAGTTGGTGTTTTTAATTCCTTTCATTTCAAGCCATTTGTCATGTCTAAATAGAGCTTCACTTAGTGGAACTCCCCTGTCTACCTAGAATAGTGAAAGATTCTTTAGTGAATGAAGATGGCATCACACAGTATTTCAGGAAATGAGTTCAAAATACTCATAAGCATTTTAAGTTGGCAGATGTAACATATAAAAAATTATCCCGGTTACTTTAAATACCCCCTAACTATTTTAGCAAATCATTCAAACCAGCTTTGTTTTGTTATCTCTCACAACTTTATGCTCTATGAAGCTAGGATTAACAGCATATAGTATGTTGCCTTACTGTTGATGATAAGTTAAAGAATTTCTTAGCAGTCTGATGAAAGAGAATAGAAAGCAATTCAATTTACACTCCACTTATGCTTTACATAATATGGTAAGGCGAAGAGCATTTCCATTAAGGCATAATAACTATACCTCTTGGATGTTTTTAACCATTAGAAGACGGGAAATGCAGCGGTATAATAGTTTCTACTCTATGTTGGTGCATTGTTAATTACTATCAGGGGCTCGACGGCACATTGTCATTTGCTAATGGCACGAAATGTTTCTTGATTTAACCTAAAATACGTCACAGCAAAAGCATAACAACTATGCCAAATCAAACTATATTGAAGGTACACATCGCAAGCACAGATGTAACTGCAAAAAAATCCACCAGTGATCTGATATAGACCTGAATTTGCTGAATGCCAGTAAGATCTTTGCAGAAATCACTTAAGACTTGGTTGCAAGAAGGCCGGACATAAGTTTGAAAGCAGGCCTCCAACTTCCCAGTAGTGCTGCTCACTATGACAGATGGAAACTCAATAATCTCTTGTGGATGAGGAATGTTTTCTTTGTCGCATGTCGCCTCAAAATCGATCACAACAAAATATTGAAAATCCTGGAATAGGTGATCGTATGAGTAATGCTCAGTGATCATGTTCACTGGTGCATACTGATATCTGTAATTTACTGCAAATGGGTTGAATTGGTTCTGAATGGCATTCAGTTGGTGAACTGAAGCCCCAGTCGGGTCAGGAGTGGTGGACCATGACCTGATGTCCCGATGATAAATAGGCTGTTGAGTAAATTCTTTTAAAGATTCTTGTAGCTCATTCCTTGTCAAGTGATCAGGATTTACAACATTACCAGCTGGTTGACCACATACCCCATCTTGGAGATCCGGAAAGCCCTCAACGTAGGAACTATTATATTGCAAAGAGCACGGGTGACCCTTATTCTGGAGGCATTTGACGGATGCCTCGTAATTCCTCTGGGTAGTACCTGCGCAAAGGTTGAGGTACAACATTAGTTCAAGATTTTAGTATTTTAGCATGCAGCACAGGTTCTGTAAATAGCAGATAAAGGCAATCAATGAAGCCATTCTCCACAACAAGTAGAAGTTTTTCATATTAACATTCCTTGAGATCTCAAGAAACAAAATATAAATTTAACCATCATAGAAGTAGTTGGATAACAAATATTCATCATGAAAGCAAAGAGTCGTGCTGATTATTTGGGGTATATTGATAAGAATAAGTCATCTTGACAATAGATTGGTTGTTTGCAGCTTCTCTCCCGGGGCCGAGTTATGAAGGAAAAGATGACAAACTCTATCTATATTATCAGATACCCGTGGCACTAAAACAAAAGCACAGGACTACCAGATGTTCTTTAACAAAGGAAAATCAAGAAGTAAAGGAGGTTGTGTCATGAAAAATGCTTAAGTATCTTCTGTAACTGTAAGTGCACATATGATCCCGGTAAATTGAACAGAATGTCATAAACAAAGGCATCATTTGGTCTGGTAGATGAGGGTTGCTTGACATTCATGTGTTGGGGACTTTATATGGTGTTTAATTTCATAATGGAATATGATGCTTGGAGAATAAAGATTATGGTGTTTTGGAGGGCAAGACTCAACCACCCCGGATAAAGTTCATGGTAGAACTAATTTGTGCATCAATCATTTCAGACGTAGAAGCCTGACATTTAAGTTTGGAATGGCCAAAGACGGAAAAGCACAAATCCGCCAATCTTGCAAAGAATTTTTTTTATGGGATAATATTTCTCAATCTTTGCGATTCAACCAACTGTAACAGTCCCGTTTGGTCATGTCCACAGAGTCCAATTCAACGAACTTTGAAATAACTTCTTTCGACATAGATCACATAGCAAATATCATATTTGCAGCAACCGCAACAAGCAAACCTATTTAAAAAGGAGGGAAAATGTAAGTAACTTTACCGTGCACTTAGTATGGATCTATAAAACTCTGTCTAGATAGCTACTTCGAATATCTACTATTTACAAACCTGTTTATTATAAGTTATAATTACTATTATCTATCACTATATCACACAGTTCTCTCGTGAAACAGTGTCCCTACTTATTCTCTTTGGGTTCAGACATAGTAAATTTTGTCAACTACCACTTCAAAATCACAAATAGACACATCCTCTATCATGCTCTTTGTAAGATTACCTAAAAAGATCCCAGTGCTCCTGAAAGCAGTCTAATCGGCCTCAACTAATTTCCTTCATCTCAAAATTAATGCCGATGAACTCTAAGAACGGATCATATCCACAATGCAGAATACACACAGCTAAAGGAGGAAACTTGCAGACGCTACATTGATTTGAACTTGCTCGTGTCACCAACACAAAATAACAGAAAATAGACAAGTTAAACATGAGATAAACAGAAATTCATTGCACCCAAGTCTTCACGCTAGATTTACTTATTCTTAAAAGTCAGATGCCCTCCCCATATGTAACGCTACAACACACATTTGACGCTATGAGAAAAAAAAGACTTCTTGAATCAGTACACAATACTACTTTATATGATTAAAAAAATTAAAAAAATAGAAAACTGTAACTAACAAGTCGACAACTATCCATGGATATATGATGTTATCAGCAACCTCGGTTTGGATGATCCAGTAATAACTCATAACATAATACACAGAGCCCAACTCCAACAGAGTTCTAATTCTCCAAGAAAACTGGATTCCAAATTCAGTAATACTCAAAACCCAAAACAATACCCAATTTTAAGTCCCACCAGAATCATACAGCCAAATTAAGCATATCTTTCACAAGCGACCTCAGCTGAAAAGGATAATAACAACAATAGAATGAAATTCTGATTTTCTAAATTTGCCCGATTTCTTAAAACAAAAGTCGGAAAAACAAACAAGAACTCCGACAAACAAATACTCCATAACACACAATTGAACCAACAATTCTACAGTTGTACCGACATTGTCATTAGAAATTGAAGACAGAAAGGAAAAAAAAAACCTTTATGCTCTAAAGTAATCATCATGATTCTGGATGAAATTAAGATCCGAAAGCAAGTACATCAGATCTCCCTCTTCAAATTCCTCTGCAATCACAGTTGTAAAGCAATCAATACATACAGCAAAGGTATATATACAGAGATGTTTTCCATAAATACACGCAGGGGGTTACCTTGTTGAGTTGGAGAGGGAGTGAAACTGAAGAGAGAGGTTTCTGGTGACGAGGTTTTAAGGTTAGGTTTGCCATCAATTTATTTATTTATTTTATCAATATGGTACTCCCTCCGATCTTTTAAAGTTGTCACACTTCTTTTCGTCACGAGATTTAAGACGAGAGTGTTTAATATTTTAAATGGGTTTGGTAATTGAAGTGAATAGTGAATTTGGTTTGTAATTATTTTGTTAGTTAATTAATAAAAATAATCTCGATGTTAATTTTTTTTTCAAATTAATTTTTTAATGAATTAATTAATTAATTATTTTTAAATAACAGAATATTTTTTTTTCGAATTATTTTTTTAATTAATTATTTATATATATTTTTTAAATAACAGAATAATTTTTTCGAACTAATTTTTTTAATTAATTAATTAATTAATATTTTTAAATAACAGAATACTTTTTTTTCGAATTAATTTTTTAATTAATTAATTAATTAATTTTAAATAACAGAATATTTTTTTGTTTTTTAATTAATTATTTATTTATTTATTTTGAAATAACATATTTTTTTTTTCGAATTAATTTTTTAGTTAATTAATTATTTTTTTTAAAGAAAAGAATATTTTTTTTTCGAATTATTATTTTTAATTAATTATTTATTTATTTATTTTTAATTAACAGAATTTTTGTTTGAATTAATTTTTTAATTAATTAATTAATTAATTTTAAACAACAGAATATTTTAAATTAATTAATTAATTATTTTAATTAACAGAATATTTTTTTGTTTTTAATTAATTAATTAATTATTTATTTTAAATAACAGAATATTTTTTTTCGAATTAATTTTTTAATTAATTATTTTTTTAAATAATAGAATTTTTTTCCAATTTAATTTTTTAATTAATTAATTAATTAATTTTAAATAACAGATTTTTTTTTGTTTTTTAATTAATTAATTATTTTTAAATAACATAAAAAAAATTTCGAATTATTTTTTAATTAATTAATTAATTATTATTTTTTAAATAACAGAATAATTTTTTTTGGAATTATTATTTTTAATTAATTAATTAATTTTTTTTAAATAACAGAATATTTTTTTCGAATTATTTTTTTAATTAATTAATTAAATTAATTTTAAATAACAGAATTTTTTGTTTGTTTTTTAATTAATTAATTATTTTAAATAACAGAATATTTTTTTTTCGAATTAATTTTTTAATTAATTAATTAATTAATTAATTTTTTTTAAATAACAGAATAATTTATATTTTTTTTGCATGTCTAATTATTTAGCTTAAGTGTGCAATTAGTATTCCACTAATAATCAAGTAATAGTGTGCTTTATTTCTTAATTTTTGCCAAAAAAGGAAACGTGCCAACTTGAAAAGACCGGACGAAAAAGGAAAGTGTGGCAACTTCAAAAGACCGGAGGGAGTAGTATCTTATTAATTCTGTTCATTCTTATTTATCTAAAATTTATATATTTATACATATTAATTATTATTTATATGCATTAATATTTTTTTTATCAGGCAAACACAACACACTCACACTCACACACACACACACACCCGGTGTGACTCGAACCTCCGATCTCTTGAATCAGATGGGAAGCGTATTACCAACTGAGTTGCGGTTCGTTGTCTATGCATTAATATTAATTATTATAATTATAATAATTTATCTATATTATAGAACCTCAAATTTAAAAATTTAATTATGAGAATAAAAGTATTCCATTCTTATTTATGTAAATTTTATATATTTATACATATCTATTATTATTTATAGACATTAGGCTATGGCTTATACCACTATATCCGCATCACTAATTAATATTTAAGACTTACAATACATATATCCATTATGTTGTAAATTTGGAACACTAACACAATCAACGTGCATATATATTAATTTAAAACGCTTGACAATAAATTAGTTAGACACAAAATCGATTTTGAGGTGGCATTGACCAATAAAGTTTTTTTTTTATTTTTTTTATTTTTTTTATAGTATGTGTAGATAACTATGATTGTCAAATTTTTGTGACACGTTGCATCCCTGACATGATTCAATAGTATTTTAAGATAATACATTTCACCAGCAGACGGAGAAACATAATAGATTCGTCTTATGGCAAATCATGTTTTTCTCTTTGTCCAAAGCTCATTGTGTTGGCATCAACCGGTGGCATAAACTGAAGCGTTCACAGAGGTCTGCACTGTGACAACCTCTTTGAACACAAAACGCAACGGAAAAACACAGGACGGGGGTGAGCACGGAGGCACTCGCAGAGGCTTGCTCTGCGAGAACCTCCTCAGAAACTGAGGCAATGGAAAACGAAAATAGAAAAAACAAAATTGAAGCGAAGAAGATGATTTTTCTGCAAGATATATGAATAATATCTTGCAGATGCCTCAAGGCGAAACTTTCACTATAATTCGCGTAGAATTACAAACTAGAGTTGAGGAAATAAACTATGAAAAATTACCAACACAATTGCTAGTATTACTCAACTCACACTCTCTTGGATGAATCTCAATCTCTGAAAATTAATCTCCCAATCACACTTTATCTCCAACAATTCTTTATCCTTATAAACAACTTCAATACTGAAACCCCAAGCACATCAAAACCCACGATGCAAGTAGTACTGATCTTGGCGGTTACAATCCAGTCACACACCCACGTTCTTCTCTTTACACGACTTGATTGAAGTTATCCTCTCAATGCTACAGCCCACAATTCTGCTTCTGACCGAGTCTCCCAACTACTATTGCAATCTCCAAGTAGGTTAGTTCCTTAAGGGCTCGTTTGGTAGCAATACCGAGAAAAGGGCGGATTAGAAAATGTGTGATAAGTTGAGAAAAAAAAAAGTATGATAAGTTGGGATAAAAAAAGTATGATAAGTTGGGATAAGAAATATATTATGTGTTTGGTACAAGCATAGATAAGTTGGGATAAGAAATATAAAAAATTGAAATTAAAATTGAAAATAAAAAATTGATAATTAAAATAAAAAATAAAAAATTGATAATTAAAATTAAAAATAAAAAAATGATAATTAAAATTGAAAATAAAAAATTGATAATTAAAATAAAAAATAAAAAATTGATAATTAAAATAAAAAATAAAAAATTGATAATTAAAATTGAAAATAAATTTTTTAATTAAAATTGAAAATAAAAAATTGATAATTAAAATTGAAAATAAAAAATTGATAATTAAAAATTGATAATTAAAATTGAAAATAAAAAACTTATCACAACTTATCCGGAGGTAGAGGCGGTATAGTATATGCCTGTGTAACAGTGAATTTAGTCCGGGCCCAAGCATTTTCGCGTGCCCGATGGCATTATTTTTCTCAGATACCAAACACTGGAAAAACCGAGATAGATTTTCTTATCTAGGCTTTTCCTGAGTTATACTGGCTACCAAACGGGCCCTAAAGTTATTGAGTTGTTACGTGCTGGGCAATAAGTAAATAAGCCCAAGCATCCTTCAATACCGAATAAGCCTGACTTGGTCTTCGATCGTCGCCTAAGCCACATTATCTGCCACATCAGTTTGCTCATCAGCCACCTCATCGGCGGACTCATCAACCACCTCATCACTCCCCCTTAGTCCAGCATGACATATGGAATAAATTCATGTAAACATATGTGAAGAAAGACAAAAACAAAAGTTGGAATCTAGGTCTAGATTCCAACACATTGTACAACAATTTTCGAGCATTACGGGGGAACTCAAACATTTGTGTTGGCTTTTCATTTTTTTCTTTTTTCTTTTCATTTTTTTCTTTATTATTCTTAGTGTTGAGTTTTTTTTGTAGGGTTTTTTTTAGTAGGGTTTAGTATTTTTTTGTAGGGTTTAATATTTTTTTTTTGTTAGGGTTTAGTTTTTTTAGTAGGGTTTAGTATTTTGGGTATATATTTATAATAATTATTATCACTATTTAACTAATTAGTTATATGTTTTAACATTTGAAAATCTTATTGCACGTAATAATATTTGAAACTAACTATTTTCTTTCCATTGCGCATTTGGAACACCCCATTAATCATATGCTTACGTGGCATCACCTACGGCCTCCATTCTTGTTTATCTAAAATTTATATATATATACATATTAATTATTATTTATATACATTAATATTAATTATTATAATTATAATAATTTATCCATATTATAGAGCCTCAAATTTAAATATTTAATTATGAGAATGATTAGAGGATTCGAACTATGACCTCCCACATAATATATAGGCTATGTCTTAAACCACTACATCGCATCACTAATAAATATTTAAGACTTACAATACATATATCCATTATGTTTAGGCCTGTCTAAACGTCCCGGGTACTTTGGAAAACCCGGTACCGAGTACCGAGTATCGATTTTTTGGTATACGGTACGGTACTCGGTACCACCTATTTCATTATTTTCGGTTCCTGGAATTCCCGTACCGTACCAGGTACCGTCCCGAGTACCAAAATTAATTATAAAACAATTAAATATTTATTTTATTTATAAAATTTAATTTATATTTTCTAAAACTAAAGTACTAAACCTAATTCTTCAAATCGCGCCCAAGTATTTTTCTTCTCGCTATTCGCTCGCTGTCTCCACTTTCCACCTTCTTCACTCCTCTCCTTATTTAGTTCTCTCTATCGCCGACGGGCGACGGTCGGCCCACCGCCGCCGATCACTGCCTCCGTCGACCCTTGGCAGTTTGAAATTTGTAAATTTTGTTGAACACTTGAGCTTGACAGTTGACACAACAGGAAAAGAAAAAAAAAGAAGGTTATTATTTTTTTTTTAAAATTCGGTACTTTTTCGGTATTTTGGGAATACCCGTACTGTACTGGTCGGTACCCGGGTGAACCCGAAGTAATATTTTGGTACGGTACCGGTACCCAAAATTCTGGGTATTTCTGTATCCGGTACTGTACCAATCAACAATCCTAATTATGTTGCAAATTCGGAGCATTACAACAATCAACGTGCCTACATATATATTAATTTAAAATGCTTGACAATAAGTTAGCTAGACACAAAATTGATTTTGAGGTGACCCATTGGCCAATAAGGTTTTTTAATTTTTTTTAGTATGTGTACATAACTATGATTGTCAAATTTTTATTGACACAAAATAAGCATTCTGAGGTGGCCTGTTGGCCAATAAGCTTTTGAAATATGATTTTCAAATTTTTATAACAAAAAATATATCTTTTAATTTTAGACATTTGACAATATATTAGCTAGACACAAAATCGATTTTGAGGTGGCCCATTAACCAATAAGGTTTTTTTAAAAAAAAATTTAGCATGTGTAGATAACTATAGTTGTCAAATTTTTATTGACACAAAATGAGCATTCTGAGGTGGCCCGTTGACCAATTAGTATTTGAAATATATTTGTCAAAATTTTATAACAAATATTTTTTTTATTTTTATTTTTTTGATTTAAAATACTTGACAATATATTAGCTAGATACAAAATCGATTTTGAGGTGACCATTGATCAATAAGGTTAAGACACTTCATAATATATTAGGCACAAAACCAATTTTGAGGTAGCCCGTTGGCCAATAAGTTTTTAAAATTATTCTAATATGTATCAATACTTATTATTGTCAAATTTTTATAAAGGAAAGTATATTATTTAACATTTTATTTATAAAATATTTTATAAAGTGATTAGTGATACCCGTCGAATTTTGACGGGATACAAACTAGTTTTCATCAAATCAAACTGAAGAGAGGGCGTTTAAACATTTTATTTTAAATTGATTATTTAATCTTGATTTAAATAAATTAGATGAATCTTGGTATTAAATTCTGACATGTGCAAGAAATCAGGTTAGATCCAATCCAACTCATATACTTCCAAAAGAAAATGGAGAATATGAAAACAAGTACACCCACTTATGATATCATTGGTTTAGATGAAATGGTTAAAATTCAGATATTGTATCGGGAAATTGGGATTGTAGATTAGTTTTGGGAAAATTAGCAAATATATCGTTCAGGACACATATCCACCCCCAACGTATTTTAAGTCGGGCAAATACACCCCTTCTTTTGATGGGCTTCTAACGCCGTCTATAATGGGACCAATGTTCTAAAAAACGGCCAAGTCAGCTGCCTAGGTGCTAGGCGGCCGGCGGACGGCCTGATTTTAGGCTAGATGATGTGGCTGGGCGGGAAAAAAAATTGGCCGCCTAGGCGGCCGACTTGGCTCGCTAGGCGGTAAAAGTCGGGCAAATCGGCAAGAAGGTCTAGGCGGGCTGGAGTCGCTGGACGCGTGCTAGGCGGGCTCAAGACGGGTTAGGCAGGCTGGGCACGGGTCAGGTATTAATTAGGGTTAAAACACAAAAACAAAAATTAATGGTGAAATTGAAAAAGGAAACAAAAAAGAAACGGCTGCGACTCTCCTCCTCGGCTCCTCCACACCCACACCTCCTTACCTCAGTCACGAACGTGCGCGGCCGCCACCATTGACGGTGCATCACTAGCTGATTCTCCATTGCAACAACTATTCACAGACTCACCGGTTTCGTCATCTCCATCATCGAGAAAGGTTAGTAGGTCGGTTGCTCCATGTGGATTGTTTTAACTTTTAATGAGAAATTTGTTGATGCACAATCTTGGATGGTTGATGGAGTAGATGATGATGAGGATGAGGATGAGGAGGTTGGAACGACTTTTGTGAGTCGAGCATCGAATGAACGAAGAAAGAGTGTTTCTTTGGAGGAAGTGAGAGAAGTTGATGAAGATGATTTTTTATCCGATGGATCCGAGGGTGAGGGGGATTATGATGATGAGTTCGACTTGGATGATTCAAACATGAAGCATGAAGTTAATTTGCAAGATTATGAGAATGAATAAATGGAATATTAGATTATAGATTTTTGAAAACCCATGAATTTCATTTTTATCTTAGACTTTGATTTTTAATCTTTATGTAGAACTACTAAGTTCATTGAATTTAAACTACTAATTAGCATATTTTATGTTTTTAACTTTTTATCATGAATTATTAAATATTAAAATAATGAGTACATGCTTACATTATTTGACATTGCGTAAAAATACTAAAATAGTAAAAAAAAATATGCATAATACGTCTAATCCGCCTAGCCCGCCTAGAATCTGCCTAGATGCTAATCCTCAGCCCACCGCCCTACTAGCATTTAGCGTCTTTTAGAACATTGACCACTTTTATTTTTTAATTTAATTTCTGTAACACCATCTATAATACCCCTCCGCCACGGCGCCACCCTTACCGCCTAGCCCCCCACCTCCTCCCACTGCCAAAAGTCGGCGCTTTAGCTGCTACCGCTGCTGCTACGTGACTTGCTTCTGGTCCATCCTCATCCTCACCCTAATCTTCCTCCCCACCGCTGCCACCTTCTACGTCCTCTACCACCCCCACCGCCCCGTCTTCTCCGTTTCCTCCTTCAACGGTCAACCTCTCCACCACCACAGCGGCTGCCGACATCTCCACCCACATCACTTGCAAGATCAAAAGAACAAACCTTTTTAATTTCATCTCAAATCACATTCACTGCAGAACGTAAACGACTTAAAAATTTGGCAATCATCACGGCGTCAACTATCAAATTCTGTTGTTGGTTAATGCCGCCGCTGGCCGCTGCTTACAGGTATTTACTCTTATCCTTCAAAATCATATCGCTCTATGTTCTGTATTTCTGCTGAAATCCAAATACGTCCTAAACCCCAACTCTTAGGCTGCTTCCAGAACTCACCCTCGTCGTTGATTTCTTCCTCTCATTTCTACCATGAGATGAAGCATGTGTTACTGGAAAAAGGGATTTTGAGGTTAATTTGGCCCACATCTTGAGGATCTATATGTAGGAGAAGGTGAAAATTAAGAAAATGAGGAAGCCACGGGTCTGCTTCTTCTTGGGGAGAAAGCAACCGAATGTTGAGGGAGGGCTGCAAGATTGAGTATATTATCTGAGACGACACTAAAATGTAGCTCTGATGCTTCTTCTTGCTGCTCTTTAACACGCCATTTGACAGATTTAGATATACAATTTTGAGAGTGTGAGAGAGAAAGAGAGAGTGTGTGTGTGCGTGTGTGTGTTTGAATGGTTTGAAGTTGCTTTGAAGGACACAAACTAAGTACTAAAAAAATAAAGAATTCGATTCTGTTATCAAATGTAAAGAACATCAAAAGTGGAGTGAAAATCTGTATTTTACTGAATGAATGAGAGCACATATATATACACACTAATCTAGGCTAAATAAGGTAAAGATTAACCCTAATACTAACTACCATATATATACATTACAACACTCCCCCTCAAACTAGAGCATAAATGTTAATTATGCCAAGCTTGTTACAAAGATAATCAATCATAACCCCATTTAGGGCTTCATGAATAGGTCCTCCAATTGATCTTCAGTCTTCATATATCTAATAATAATCAACCCACTATTAATCTTCTCACGAATGAAATGACAATCAATCTCAGTATGTTTGGTTCGCTCAGGAAAGACAGAGCTAGAAGCAATATGAAGAGCAGCATGATTGTCACACCACAACTTAGCATGCATTGAGACTTTCAATCCCACCTCACTCAGAAACTTATACACAAACAAAATTTCACATGCAAATTTAGCCATTGCTCTATACTCGGACTCTGCACTCGAGAGAGACACCACTTTCTGTTTCTTGCCCTTCTAAGAAATTAAATTTCCACCAAATAACACACAATATCCAGAAGTAGATCTCCGATCTTCTTTCGACCCTGCATAATCTGCATCAGAGAAGCCTTCAATCCTATCATAGCCATGATCACCATACACAATTCCACGTCCTGGTGCTCCTTTCAAATAGCATAAAATTTATTTCACTGCCTTCCAATGATCTACCGTTGGGGATGACATATACTGACTGACCACACTAACCGGAAACGTAATGCCAGGACGTGCCACCCTCAAATAATTTAGCTTGCCAACTAGTCTCCGATATCTCTCAGGATCTTCAAATGGCACACCATCCTTACTAAGCCGCAAATTAGGGACCATTGGAGTGCTACATGGTTTAGCACCGAAGTTTCTAGTCTCATATAGCAAGTCAAGTACATATTTCCTCTGAGATAAGAAAATCCATCTCTTACTTTTCAACACTTCAACACCAAGGAAATACCTAAGTTCTCCCAAATCTTTGATCATAAACTGAGTAGGCAGAAAAGCTCTCAAAGATATAATTCACGCAGAATCACTACCAGTAATCATAATATCATCCACATATAAAACTAATAGAATAAGACCAGCCTTAGAATGCTTGTAGAAAATAGAATTATCAAATACTAATTGCTTCAAGCTAAATGCATCAGTAGCACATGCAAACATACTAAACCACTCACGAGGACTTTGCTTCAAACCATGCAATAACTTACGAAGATGACACATTTTATAAGACTTCCCCTGAGCAACAAATCCAGGTGGTTGCTCTATATAAATTGTGTCACTGAGATCTCCATGAAGAAAAACATTCTTCACATCCAACTGATATAAAGGCCAATGATAACTCGCCGCCAAGGATATCACAAGTCGAATAGAGGAAAGCCTAGCAACTGGAGACAACATCTCAGAATAGTCAATACCTTAAGTTTGAGCATACCCTTTAGCAACAAGACGAGCTTTCAAGCGAGCAATAGAACCATCAGGATTAACCTTAACAGTAAACACCCATTTGCAACAAATATGGCGTTTACTAGCAGGAAGATCTACCAAATCCCAAGTACCATTAGTATCCAAAGCATTCATCTCCTCAATCATGGAGTCACGCCAACCAGAATGGGCTAAAGCTTCGGGAATGGTTTTAGGAATAGACTCAAGAGTCGAGACAAAAGCTTTAGAAGATGGAGATAAATGATCATATGACACAAACAAAGATATATGATAAGTACAAGAACGTTTACCTTTATGAAGGGCAATTGGAAGATCATCGCTCGGTGTAGGACCAGACGACAGAGCTATTGGATCATCAGGACCAGAATTAGATAAATGAGGGACTAAATTTTCAGTAGCTGGAGTAGATAGACGACGTGTATAGTGTTGTACGACAGGAGGACGAGGCATATCGGAGAAAGATATGGACTCAACAGACTCAGACGCAACTGACTTAATAAATGATGCAACAGTATAGATTAAGAAATCAGAGTCCTCATTCTCAAGTACAGAAGTGGACTCCGGAGTGAAGGGTGTATGCTCGAGGAACGTGACATCAGTTGAGACAAGATATTTGTTCAGACTGGGGTAGAAACATCGATACCCTTTCTGGAATCGAGAATATCATAAGAAAATACACTTGACAGACATGGGATCGAGTTTGGTAACTTGAGGTCGAACATCCCGAACAAAACATGTGCTGCCAAAGACTTTAGGTTCAATAGGATATAAAGACTTGGATGGAAACAGAACATGAAAAGGAGACAGACCAAACAGGACAGATGATGGCATACTGTTTAGTATGTTTTTGTGTGAATTTTCTAGTGTTTTGAGAGTCGTTTTTAGTTTCTTTTGGTTCGTTTTTCTTGTTATTTTCTTGTGTTTTAGGTGAAGTTGAGGTCGAGAGGAGAATGGTTCGAAAGAATAAAGAAGAGGGCATGTTTTGGATGTTTTGAAATGAAACGGTGAATGTCAAGTGAAGAATGAAAAAAGGAATCGAAGCTTGTTGAAGAAAAGGAGAAACATGAAGAGAAGAAGAAGAAAATAAGTGAAGAAGGCCGAAGAGGCAGGCCAGCGGGTCGCTGGGCCTGCCAATTAAGAAAAATCGCGAGAGGATTGCCCAGCGGGCCGCTGGGCCGGGCCGATTCTTAATGTTATTTTCCTTATTTGATTAGGTTTTTGAAGACCTATATATATGTAAACTCTTATGAACGAGGGGACTTTTGATTCCTTAGATTTTTAGCTTTCTAAAAACCCTAGTTTAGTTTAGAGCATTGCTTGGGAAGATTGGGAATCCGGATTCAAGTTCTTGCAAGTTTAATTCAAGTTTTCATTTTTCCTTTAGTTCCTCGTTCTTCGTTCGTTTAAATTCTCGTAAGCTTAGTTAAAATTCTTAGATTAAATTTTAAGTGCTTTTCATGTTCTCTTGTTTTTATTTTTCTAAGATTCAAACTTTGTTTAGTTTTTTTCTAGATTTACTTTAATAAGCATGTTTAGGTTTCTTTGCACTAGTGTAGATTTATTTGTTTTCTTTATTGCTTTCTTTTCAATTCATGCCTAGGTAGATTTATTGTTTTTACATAGTTTTTAATCTTAAGGTTTAAGATTAATTGCTTTTAATTGCTTTCTTTCATTTTAAAGCCTAGGACTTAATTCAAATCCAAAACCCCCTTGTTTTTTACTTGCTTTCTTAGGGTAGATAATCGCACAATTGGTTTCCCCGTTAAGCTTTCCTTGAGATTCGACTTAGGGTTCATCTTACTGGTACTACGATAGACCTAGTCCTATTGCTAGCACTATTTTGGGTGAAACAAATTTTGGCGCCGTTGCCGGGGATAGCTTTAGGCAATTAATTGTGTGATTTTATTTTCTGTTTTAAATATATAAAAAATTAAAAAAAAAATTAAAAAAAATTAAAAAATTAAAAATAAAAATATTTTCTTTCTTTGTTTTTGATTTTCTTTCTTTCCATCGGTGCGTTTAATCTGTTTGTTGAGTGTTGTGCATGCGAGGTACCCGAGGTCAAGGAGAACCATTGGCACCTTTCGTTGATAACATTCACCGTAAGAAGGACATTCTGGTAGCAGTGTCAACATCCAAGGAAAGAGGAGAATTAAAGAACTCTGACGACGAGTCTAGCATTCTCGATACACCAATTGTTGAGGAAAAGCTAGCACACTCGTTGGAACAGCCGATTATAGTAGTAGATCCGGAGATGGCAGAACTTCCGATTTGTCAATTCGGCAGACCCACAGTCATCACCGCTACGTCAGCGATTGCCCTGACTACTCCGGTCAGGGATCATGAGCTCAAACCGCAACATCAGAAGCTACTCCCCGAATTCCATGGCATAGAGAATGAGGACGCCTTGGATTTCATTGAGGAATTTTGCTCGATTGTCCACAACTTCCCATTTGGACAAATTACTGAGGAGCAATTGAGGATGAAGTGCTTCCCGTTAGCATTGAAGGATCGTAGGAAGACATGGTACCGGTCTCTTCCACCCAATTCACTAACTACTTGGGGTGCAGTCTGCGAGAAGTTCATGCTCAAGTTCTTCCTTAGCAAGAAAACATTTGAGCTCCGGTCCAAGATCATGCATTTTTCCTAAGCACCTGACGAGGAATTCCACGAGGCATGGGAGAGATTCCAAGGATTGCTGCAAAAGTGCCCACACCACAAGTTCGAGAATGAGATGCTGCAACAATTCTTCTATGAGGGCCTTAATCGAACGACT
Source organism: Mentha longifolia (assembly GCA_001642375.2). Classification (NCBI taxonomy): domain Eukaryota; kingdom Viridiplantae; phylum Streptophyta; class Magnoliopsida; order Lamiales; family Lamiaceae; genus Mentha; species Mentha longifolia. Next base: position 13,936,348 of record CM038120.1, on the reverse strand, counting down.
CAAAATTTGGTGGATAGTGCAGTAGGAGGAGATATCACTGAAAAAACTGCTAGGGAGTCAACTGCAATCTTCGAGACTGTGGCAAAGAGTTCGCAAAGGAAGGCGTCTCGAGGATCAAACAGTGAGGGAAACATGGCTAGCATCGGTTCTGAGATGAAGAAACAAATGGCAGCGGTACTTAGAAAGATGGAGGATCTCGAGATGAAAGCATTCTCAGCTCAACCACAAACACCATCAACTCCTCCGGTGCAAATTCTCAAGCCCACAACACCTCTGGTTCAAAAAGCTGTCTCTTATGTTCAAGAGCCCAAAATAGAGGTGTGTGATGTTTGTCAACAAATGGGGCACCTTGCTGATTTCTGCCCGAACATGGGCAATTTTACTTTTGAAGGAGGAGCGGAAGTTTTTGCTGCACAAGGTTATCAACCTCAAGCACCTCCTCAACAAACTCAACCATGGAGAAATCAGCAAGGAATGGGGTATCGACCGCAAGGGCAAGGTACGAATCAAAACTTTCAACAACGTCGCCAACCTTCCCAATACCCTCAAAACCAAACTTACTACACCACATATCAACAATATCCACCTCAAAATCAACCCTACACCACACAGAACCATACCTATTACCCTCCTCAAAACCAACCATACTCATCACAACCACCTAAAAACCAAACTTACTACCCTCCACAACAACCCTATCACCCTCCACAATACCAACCCAACACTCGACCTCATCAAACTCCACCACCGCAACAACAACCCGTCTTGCCTAGTCCACCGGCTGTACTTGCCCTTCCGGCACCCCAAGCTCAAGATCCATTAGCATCGGTGCTTTTGAGGCAAGATAGTCAAGAGGCGACAATGAAGCGATTCGAAACGGTACTTGGGCAAATTTCTGGAACTTTGAATCAATTGCAGCAAGATGCACAATCCGGAAAGATCCCAGCTCAAGGCCTTCAACCGCATCAAGTTCAAGCAGTGACTGTTTTGAGAAACGGCAAAATTTTTGACAATAAAGTCGAAATTCCCGAGAGCTGTTCCCAGCGGGTCGCTGGGCCCCTAAAAAATGTTTTGCCGAGAGCCGACCCCAGCGGGCCGCTGGACCCCAGCGGGACGCTGGACCTGGACGATTCTGGCGAGCAGGCTATTTCGAAGCCTAATTCCGAGCTTCACAAATCTCCAAATCCGTATGTTCCTCCCATTCCATTCCCAAGTAGGCTCAAGAACAAGAAGCAGGATCAACAATTCGAGGACTTTTACAAGATGTTGTCCAAGGTGAATGTGAACTTGCCGTTGCTCGATGTCATCCGAAACGTTCCAGCCTACGTTCATTTCTTCAAAGAGTTGGCATCGAAGAAGAGGAAGTATGAGGAGGCTGAGCAAGTGACCGTGTCGGAAGTTGCAAGTTCGATCATGCAAGAACCTCTACCTCAAAAGCAACGTGATCTGGGAAGTTTCGTCATCCACATTGCTTTGGGAAACGGTAAGCAAGCATCAGGTATGTTGGATTTGGGTGCTGGAATAAATCTCATGCCTTACTCTATTTTTAAACAATTAGGGTTAGGTAATTTGAAATCCACTCGCATGACTTTGCAACTTGCTGATCGTTCTATTCGTTATCCTAAGGGAGTTGTTGAGGATGTGTTGGTTTGTGTGGGTGGGTTAATTGTCCCTGTTGACTTTGTGGTGCTAGAGATAGGGGAAGTTCATGAAGATGGTAAGGAGCACACACTCTTATTAGGTAGACCATTCATGGCCACTACTAACACTTTGATTGATGTGAAGAATGGAACTATTAAGATGTCTGTGTTAGGAGAGGATGTGTCTTTTTCTGTGCATAAGAATGCTATATCTTCGGCTAATCATAATGATAATTGTTCTTATATTGATATGATTGATGCCTTGGCCGAGAGTTCTTTTGTGCAGGGGAATGATGATGAGATGAAAGAGGTGTTCTGGGGTTCCGGTGATGATGAAGAATGGCAAAGAATGGAGCAAGATCTTGGTTTATCCATTCTACTTCCTTTACCTGAGCCAACACCAGAGGAGAGGGAACAAATCAAGAAAGAGGAAGAGAAAGTAGAGTTGAAAGAGCTTCCATCACATTTAAAGTATGCCTTTTTGGAGAATGAGGAGAGGAAGCCGGTGATCATTTCAAGTTCGTTAAGCAAGGAAGAAGAGGGTGATCTCCTTCAAGTTTTGAAAAATAATAAGCTTGCCTTCGGTTGGAGCTTAGCGGACATTCGAGGAATCAGCCCTACCACATGCATACATCGCATCAACCTCGAAGAAGGAGCTCGTCCTAAGAGGGATGGTCAAAGGAGGCTCAACCCAATTTTGATGGAGGTCGTGCGAAAGGAGATTTACAAGCTATTGGCGGAAGGAATCATCTATCCCATCGCCGATAGTGAGTGGGTCAGCCCGGTGCATGTTGTACCAAAGAAAGGAGGGATCACCGTTTCTACTAATGAGAAAAATGAGTTGGTGTCTACTCGTCCTGTTACTGGATGGAGGATGTGCATTGACTATCGGAAGTTGAATGCTTCCACCAAAAAGGACCACTTTCCTCTTCCCTTTATTGATCAAATGTTAGATAGATTAGCTGGACAAGATTTTTATTGTTTTCTTGATGGTTTGTCAGGCTACTATCAAATCGCCATAGCTCCGGAGGATCAAAAGAAGACGGCGTTTACAAGCCCATTTGGAACGTACGCATACCGGAGGATGCCCTTTGGACTCTGCAATGCCCCGGGTACGTTTCAACGTTGTATGATGTCTATCTTTTCGGAGATGATAGGTGATTTTGTTGAGGTGTTTATGGATGATTTCTCTGTCTTTGGGTCTTCTTATCATGATTGTTTGCATAAGATAGAGAGAGTTTTGGAGAGATGTATTGAGAGTGGTCTTACTTTGAGTTGGGAAAAGAGTCATTTTATGGTAAAAAGTGGAATTGTCTTGGGACATGTTATTTCGCGTCGTGGGATAGAGGTCGACAAAGCAAAAGTGGAGGTGATTGAAAAGTTACCTCCGCCTCGTGATGTCAAAGGAATTAGGAGTTTCTTAGGTCATGCCGGTTTTTATCGGCGTTTCATTAAAGATTTTTCTAAGTTGAGTCAACCTTTGTGCCATTTACTTGCTCAAGATGTTCCTTTTCACTTTGATGAAGCATGCTTAGCCTCTTTTACCACACTTAAGGAGAAGTTAGTGTCTGCACCTGTTGTAGTTGGTCCTGATTGGTCACTTCCCTTTGAAATTATGTGTGATGCTTCAAATTCTGCAGTAGGTGCTGTGTTGGGTCAAAGAGTTGATAAGATGTTGCGTGTGATTTACTATGCAAGTTTAACTTTAAACCCTGCTCAAGTGAATTACACCACCACTGAAAAAGAGATGCTTGCTGTAGTTTTTGCTTTAGATAAATTTCGTTCCTATATTATAGGGTCTAAGGTAATTATCTATAGTGATCATGGTGCTCTTAAACATTTGTTGACAAAGGCACAAGCGAAACCTAGGCTCATTAGGTGGGTTCTATTGTTGCAAGAATTTGACATTGAGATAAAGGATAGGAAAGTGAGTGATAATTTGGTTGCGGATCATTTGTCTCGTCTTGATACTATTCCTCCATGCTTAAATGATAATGCTATTCATGAATCTTTTCCTTTTGAGAATGGTGTGCAATTGATATTGAGCCTTGGTATGCGGATATTGCTAATTATCTAACCGATAATGAGAAAATGCCTGTACTAACCGAGCAAGGAAAGAAAAAGTTTCTTCATGATTGTAGGCAATATTTTTGGGAGGATCCTCACTTGTTCAAGATTGGGAAAGATGATGTTATTCGGCGTTGTGTTCCGGATCATGAACAAGTCGATGTGTTGAGAATGTGCCATGAAGAAGCATGTGGAGGACATTTTGGTGGCCAAAAGACTGCACACAAGGTTCTCCAAAGTGGGCTCTTTTGGAAGACACTGTTCAAGGATGCTCAAACGTTCTACCAAGCATGTGATCGATGCCAAAGAGTGGGTTCAATTGGGAGAAGGAATGAGATGCCACTTCACCCTATCCTAATCGTTGAGATTTTTGATGTGTGGGGTATTGATTTCATGGGTCCTTTTCCAAAATCTAATGGGTTTGAGTACATTTTGCTTGCTGTCGATTATGTTTCTAAGTGGGTTGAGGCTATTCCCACTAGAACATGTGATTCTCATGTTGTCTTGAAGTTTGTGCAGGAAAATATCTTGTGTAGGTTTAGATTTCCTCGTGCAATCATTAGTGACGGTGGCAAGCATTTTTGCAACAAGTTGTTTGACAAGCTCATGAAGAAGAATGGAATCACTCATAAGGTGGCGACTCCATATCATCCTCAAACCTCGGGCCAAGCGGAGACAAGCAATCGACAAGTGAAAGGCATTTTGGAAAAGATGGTCAAACCTTCGAGAAAGGATTGGTCGGAGAAGCTCAACGAGGCATTATGGGCATACCGGACTGCTTACAAGGGCGTTCTCCACATGAGTCCTTATCGTCTAGTTTTTGGAAAAGCATGCCACTTGCCGGTTGAGATAGAGTACAAGGCGTATTGGGCGCTCAAACAACTCGATCTTACTCATGAAAGTGCTCGGAGCAAGAGGATGCTTCAAATGGAGGAGTTGGATGAGCTCCGGAATGAGGCTTATGAGAATGCGAAGATCTACAAGGATAAGATGAAGCGACTTCATGATAAACGTGTTCTTTTTAGGGAATACAAGCCCGGAATGGAAGTGCTCTTCTTCAACTCGCGTCTCAAGTTGTTTCCGGGCAAGTTGAAATCAAGGTGGAGTGGTCCTTATACCGTCGTCAAGGTGTTTCCATTTGGGACTATTGAAATTATGGATGAAGCATCGGGCTCGACATGGGTTGTGAACGGACACCGCCTGAAAGTATACATCGAGGGAGAAACTATGTCTAACACCATTGAAGAGACTTCAATCTCTGATCCCTCCTCTCCATAAAAAACATTCACATTCCGTCGAGCTAATGACGTTAAACAAGCGCTTTGTGGGAGGCAACCCACGTTTTTTGTTTATTTTTCTTGAATTTTCTTTTTATCTTGTTTTCTTTCATTTTATTAACTTTTCGTAATTATTTTGCAGAAAAAAAAAAAAAAAAAAAAAGAGGTGGAATTTGCGAGAGCTCGGGCTAGCGGGTCGCTGGGACGTTTTTTTCGGAAAATTGCGAGAGCCAGGTCCAGTGGGACGCTAGACCCCAGCGGGCCGCTGGACCCGGTCAAAATTCGCGATTTACGGGTTTTTCACCCTGATTTCCTTCTTCTTTCTCCCACACACGCCGAAGCCGCCTCCTCCTCTCTCAAATTCGCCCCATAGCCGCCGGTTTCCACCTCTCCAATCCTCTCCTTTCATCCACAATTGAAGATGCCTCGTGGTAGCAAACGCCTGGCTCGTTCCTAACAAGCCGAGGATGACTCACACTCTCAAGCCCCCAACATTGATCCCACTTTCTCGAGGATGTACCGATCCCTCACATCCCTCCAACCCACCTTTGTAGTTTTGGTAACTTGCTTATGGGGTCCTTTGAGGATTTGAAGCTTGATTGCCGAATTGTGTCGTCATTAGTGAAGCTTTCTCATCCTTTTCTCTTTACTTTTATTGCAATGGGGACATTGCATGTTTTTAAGTGTGGGGGGGGGGAGATGTAGAAATTTTGTGATAGGATTTATTTATTTTTATTTATTTGTGATTTGTTTTGCTTAATCCTTTTGTGAGTCTTTCAACATCTATGTGGATTGGTCAAGCATGAGTTTTGTTGTGATGATGAGGCTAATGATGATTGCTTGTTTTGATTGAAAACTTACTTGTGAGCATGTTAGGACTCGATAGATTTGATTGGTAAATATAGACTTTAGCCTCCACGAACATGAATCACCTTTTACCCTATGTTGTGAGATTTTGAGCCTTGACTAAATGCATGATGATAGTCAAATTCCTTTCTTGTGTGTGAATGTTCAAGCATGCATAATTGTCTCTAGAACTTGCCTTGGTTTCTCCCTCGAGATTGCATCGTGTGCTTAAAAATGAAGAAATGATTCTAGGCCATCTTTCATAGCCTTTTCTTTCCCTTTTACCTTGTCCAAATTTGAAACACTAAAATCCTAGTTAGCCCCTTTGAGCCTTGGGGATCTATTACTTAGATCTAATTTCTTTGGAAAGCCTTGGGTAAGGAATTAACATTGGGATTGAGTTTTGGTTTGGATTGGGAGTGTGTTGTTAGAAAAATCTTTTGAAAAAGAGAAGAAAAAGGATTAGAAAATTGGATTGAGAAGTTAGAACCTCCTACTCATATAAGCTAAAAAAATAAAAAAAAATAAAAGAGAAGAAGAATGAATAAGAGCATAAATGAGTAGGAAGTAAAATAGAGTTTTTGAAAGAAGTTTGGTGATGAATTTGAAGTTTTTGCCATGGTTTGAAGTAGTGTGGGGGGATCAAGAGTTGTTGGAAAGAAAGAGAGAGTTGAGTGAATTGAAACCTTTGGGGATTAACTCACTTTAGCCAAAAATTCCTCACCTACCAAAGAACCTACATTATAACCAACAATAAGTCCTTTTTGATCTTTGTTTTGAGCACACACTTAAGCAATGGAGAGGGGAGACGATTTGCAAGCTTATGGTAGGCGTTGTGTTTGTATTGAATTGAGTGATTTGTTTTTCCTACCTATACACTTGAGAGATGAGGGTTCACTCATATAATTTCCATGTTGTGAGGATTCTTGTTCAAAGAGGCTAAATGTTGAAGTTTGCTATGAAAAGTTTGTTGGGAAGTTGCTTGTATCACTTGTATGTTTTGTAGAAAATACTGAAGCCTAATGCATTGTCATTTCATAATTCATCGTTTGATATCATATCTTGAGTATAGTTTGCTTGAGGACAAGCAAAGGATTAAGTGTGGGGGATTTGTTTAGTATGTTTTTGTGTAAATTTTCTAGTGTTTTGAGAGTCGTTTTTAGTTTCTTTTGGTTCGTCTTTCTTGTTATTTTCTTGTGTTTTAGGTGAAGTTGGGGTCGAGAGGAGAATGGTTCGAAAGAATAAAGAAGAGGGCATGTTTTGGATGTTTTGAAATGAAACGGTGAATGTCAAGTGAAGAAGGATAAATGAATCGAAGCTTGTTGAAGAAAAGGAGAAACGAGAAGAGAAGAAGAAGAAAATAAGTGAAGAAGGCCGAAGAGGCAGGCCAGCGGGTCGCTGGGCTTCAGCGGGCCGCTGGGCCTGCCAATTAAGAAAAATCGCGAGAGGATTGCCCAGCGGGCCGCTGGACCCTAGCGGGCCGCCGGGCCGGGCCGATTCTTAATGTTATTTTCCTTATTTGATTAGGTTTTTGAAGACCTATATATATGTAAACTCTTATGAACGAGGGGACTTTTGATTCCTTAGATTTTTCGCTTTCTAAAAACCCTAGTTTAGTTTAGAGCATTGCTTGGGAAGATTGGGAATCCGGATTCAAGTTCTTGCAAGTTTAATTCAAGTTTTCATTTTTCCTTTAGTTCCTCGTTCTTCGTTCGTTTAAATTCTCGTAAGCTTAGTTAAAATTCTTAGATTAAATTTTAAGTGCTTTTCATGTTCTCTTGTTTTTATTTTTTCTAAGATTCAAACTTTGTTTAGTTTTTTTCTAGATTTACTTTAATAAGCATGTTTAGGTTTCTTTGCACTAGTGTAGATTTATTTGCTTTCTTTATTGCTTTCTTTTCAATTCATGCCTAGGTAGATTTATTGCTTTTACATAGTTTTTAATCTCAAGGTTTAAGATTAATTGCTTTTAATTGTTTTCTTTCATTTTAAAGCCTAGGACTTAATTCAAATCCAAAACCCCCCTGTTTTTTACTTGCTTTCTTAGGGTAGATAATCGCACAATTGGTTTCCCTGTTAAGCTTTCCTTGAGATTCGACTTAGGGTTCATCTTACTGGTACTACGATAGACTAGTCCTATTGCTAGCACTATTTTGGGTGAAACACATACAGTTAATGAGAAAATAAGTAGTAGACACAGCATCAGCCCAAAAGTGTTTAGGAACTTTCATGGCAAATAATAAGGCTCTAGCTATTTCAAGGAGATGCTTATTTTTTTCTTTCAGCAACTCCATTTTGAGCTGGAGTGTAGACACAAGAAGATTGATGAAGAATGTCATTCTTTACCATATAAGAATGTATTATAACAAAGAAATATTCCTTAGCATTATCACTTCTCAATATTTGGACAGGCGCATGAAACTGAGTTTTAATTTCAGCATAAAAGGCAGAAAAAATAAGTAAAGAGCTCAGAACGACTTTTCATTAAGTAAAGCCATGTCAAATGAGAATGATTGTCAACAAATGTAACAAAATATCGAAAATTAGTCTTTGATAGTGGGACAATGACCCCAAACATCGGAATGAACTAACTCAAAAGGAGCATCAGCTCATTTACTGACTTGAGGACTCAAACTAACACGATGGTGTTTAGCAAACTGACACGATTCATAATCTAAAGACGACTACCCAGAAAATTGTGGACACAATTTATTTAACAAAGGAAGAGATGGATGACCCAACGAACAATGTGCATCCATAGGAGTGACAGTTCCGACACAAGCTGTTGAAGAAGATGGTTGTGTATCAAGGATGTAGAGAACACCTGATTCATGTCCTTTACCAATAATATGCTTCGTCGTAAGATCCTAAAACAAACAATAATCAGGAAAAAATGAGGCACTACAATTCAGATTATGTGTAAGCTTGCTAACTGACAACAACTTAAACGAGAGCTCAGGAAGACTAAGGACATCAGACAAGGATAATGAAGGGATAGGTTGAACTGTGCCGGATCCATGAATAATAGATTGTGAACCATCAACAAGAGTGACTGGATTTAGATTCTGATGTGGCTCAAATGTAGAAAATAAACTATGATTACCTGTCATATGATCTGTAGCACTTGAATCAATGACCCATTTGATTGGCGAGGAAGCTACGCAGACAGTAGGCTTACCAGAATCAGCAAGAGTAGTGGTTGGGTCAGAAGAAGAAGATGAATTCTCTCATGATGCTGCAAAGATGAATTCTGCTCATGATGCTGCAAAAACTCTGCATATTCCGAAGCAGAAAAAGTGAGAGAACCACTACTGTCAGCAACATGAGCAGATAATTGAGGCTTCTTGTTACGTAGCTTTGGACAATTGCACTTGATATGCCTAATCTCATGGCAATAACTGATGGATTTCTATACTAGAAAGCATGCCTTTTAGCTTGTATACATGTGGTTCCATATTTCACTAACAATTTCCTATCTGATTATGTATGAATTATTTGTTAAGCATTAAACATCTATCCATTATCTCAAAGTTATAGGCTATATGGTGTGTAGTAGATCACGGAAGGACCGTAGTAGCCGGTGTCTCTTGAGATATAAATAGTTATCACAGTTGAGATAGTTTCGGATAAAACTATCGGTTTAGACTGTAGCATATATAGATAAATAGCTTGTTTTGGTTACTTGTTTATGCTAGTACATTGATCGTATTGATAGGATCACGGTGAGGTGAATTCTTCTATTCTGACCTAAGTAGAAGAATCAAGACCTCGGGGACTTAAATGTTATTTAACGTAACACCTTAACTCTAATTGAGTGACTAAGGGTGCATAGTTAGAGTCTGTTGGTTTGATTTACCATGACTGAGAGTTATGTCTTGTAACTCAATATGATCCGTATCTTGGTCTTGGGCAACAACTATAACTAGTACGATTCTTAGTGCATCTGCAATAGAGCACTGTATCCTGGTAGAACAAATTGACCACATCCCCTGAGGAATTCATTAAGGATTATCAACTAAACCCTACAGGTGGATTAAGTTCTAGTATGATGAATAAGGAATGAATCGTACTCAGGAATTAAATAAGAAGTTAATTAACAAAAGCAGTCAGAAGCTTTAGATTAATTAACAGATGTGGGACATCTTAAATACGGGGGTGATTTAAGTCTAATACTAACCCTGAGCTCAATAGGGATAAAACGGGTAGTTCAGTATTATTACTCTAGTGGAATGTTTTAATACTTATGATCTAAATTTTACTCTGGGCTGAGTATAGAGAATTTAGACATTGGGAGGCCTAATTTTATCTGCTAGTAGATCCCCAGTCTGGCCCAAAAGCTCATTAGGCCATAGCAAGAAGGAGAACTGGGCTGCTCATCAATGGGCTTAGTGAGGGCGCCAATTATGAGGCCCATGCGTCCAACATATGGGCTGCAGGTCAAGCCTGCAGCTTAAGCCCATGTTCTCTTTTATAAATACATGTACTCTAGCTCATTATCATTAACGAATTCTCATAATTCACCACGAGATAAGAGAGGCTAGGGTTGAGTGTGTGAGAGAGAAGGGGACGGCGGTCAGCTCTTGGAGAGGGGACGGCGACAACGGTTTGTGGTGACTAGAATCCCTCGTGGCTAAATTCGTAGCGTGTTGTCCATCCAGTATCGAATTCAAACAAGGGAACAAATCGAAAGATCTTCAAGCGAGCTTCTTCACACGAGATCAATTCTAAAGGTAAAATCGATTAAACACCCTATGATGAACAATTAATTTCATAGGAGCGTGATATGATTAAATCGAATTAATCATAGCCGAAAATGAATCCTTAGGCGCATGAATCGTTCTTCGTTGATCGGTTCCTTCAATAATGACCCTCCGTATTATCATGCCATTGCCCCGGTCTGAAAGAGCTTTTAGAACCACCATTCTTGTGTAGTGGCTTGCCAGGCACATAAGTAGGAGCTCGACTAAGTAAAGCACTACTATGTTGTTCAGAAGGTGCAACTGTCGAATGCTCAGTGCATAGAATCACTACAAGAAATTTTATCATAGATAACAGATCATAGATAACGGTTTTTTACAAAACTATTATGTATGTGTGTGTGTTTTACATAGATAACGGTTTTTTTATAAAACTGTTATCTATGTGCGTGTATCCTTTAAGAATAGATAACAGTGTTATCAGAACCGTAATCTATTTGTGTGTTATCTTAACTTTTAATAACGGTTAAGTAAAGACCATTAAGAAAAGTATGTTATTAAATCAAACTAAAATGATAAACTATTTTATTATTATTATTATTATTATTATTATTATAAATCTCGTCCTTCTTCTTCAATCTTTTTCTTCTCAGATCTCGACTTTGAATAACTCCTCACCTTCTCCGCTACAATTACGACTTACGATAGCAAATCTTGGTTCTTCACAGCTCAAAATCTAATTGATCGAATCACTCAAAAAAAAAAAGCACTAGTCATCCTCCTCCAAAACCCTAGAATTCCAAGTCTTCTTCAGCGATATCTCCGCCAATGACTTCAACACGCCGGGAGGCTGTACCATGCCGCCGGAATTCCGGGGTCCTTCCACGGCCGCCTCTTCCTCTCCAATTCCATCGCCGTCGCCTACTCTTGCTTCGCTCTCCACTTGCTCTCCAAGCTGCCGGAGCTAGGGCTTCCCAATGGGGGCGTAATCTTCTACTCCGGCGCCTACGATCATGAACGGATGACTCCTCTTTTGGTACTCCCCACGGAATCCTTCGCTGGGAGGGGAGGCTTCACAGTTGGCTGTTTCAGAATTTCAGGGAGGTATTGCGAATTTTTGGTTTTTGAAACTGAGTTATTTGGTATATTTTCCTTTGTACTCTTTGAAAGTAATTAGTACTCCTGAATGAATTTATACGAGAATATCGATGATGTAATTTTTCTCAATTTTTGCATAAATTCTAAGCCTTTCTGTCGGCCTATAAAAAAATGCAGTCTCAAAATTGAGCTAGTAATATGCTTATTTCACTATGTTTTGAGAAGAATTATTATGTAAACTTCACGTAAGATTTATATTTTATTTTAACTACATAGAGAAAATTGTACTCTGTATTTGTTTTGAGCAAGAAATGTGAAATGGGAATATGCTTGTGATGTTAAGTTTAGAATAAAGAGAACATACTTGCACACAAGAAGAGGTATTACATTGCTAATATAGCATCAGATGATAACGTTCCACAGAAAGTTGCTGCTGCATCAACAGTTGTATTATGTAATACTAGTATTCTTTTTTTGGGTTGTAATCATTGATTATTGTTATTTCTAATTTTTAGTGGAGTGCCAGTGTCAAATATATCTCCTCATGAGGCTGGACCTTCTTCTGTACAAATTCCTACTTTGATTGCAGAGGTAAAATTATATGGCGTTTGGTCTCAGTCAATAATCTTTTCCTTCCTGTCTATAGCAGAACGAGATGCATTTCTTGATGGCCATAAGCACAATATGAAATGTTTATTTCTTCTCTAATATGCAGGAAGAAAATAAAGGTCCAGTAAGTGAAAAACTTGACCATGTTCCTCTGATATTACAAAAAACATTGGGATCTTCTTGAAAATTTGGGACTCACCATGTATTATTTTTCTAATATCTTCACCTTTTTACTGAATATCTTCATGTGTGTTTGTTTTCAACATTTATGATTATAATTGCAGTTAACCGGATGCAAACATATTCAAATCAGCATACCGAGAGAACCTAGTCCTTTCAACTTGTTTAAGTATTTGATTAGTGTGTTATTATGATTCTATTTTATTATAATACATTTACCATTGTTATGGCTGCAGGTATAAACACAAGTTCAGGATTCCATCTTATAATTCAAGTTGTGTTGGTTGTTGTTGCACATTAATTTGAGATTGTTAGTATGCAGTTAGTTTAATCTATAGAGTTGATATTTATTTAAATCTTGTGATAAGTTTTAATATGAACACTACAAGAAATTTATAAATAGATAACACTGCATACAAAACGGTATTTTTCCTTGCTTCCTTCATCGTTCTTCTTAATAAGAAATCTGTTTCTTAGTATGTTGCTTTTGTCTTGGAAATACCATCATATATATCGTACATTATTTTGATGGGACATAAGATGTGAGGTGTTTTAGTAATTGACTCCTTAAGTATACTCCGTTATCAATTTTTAGTGCTCTGTTAAATATACAGTTTTACAGATTTATCTTCTCCAATCAGGATAGTATAATTTATTGTCTGATTAATGTCCTTATGTTTTGCAAACAGTTCTTGTCGTTATTGAACTCTGATGCAGCTTTCCACTGTGAAGTTATACGGGATTGTTATGAAGCTTTTGCTTTGTATTGCTTTGAGAGATATCTCATAGCCTGCTTGGTATGTCCTCTCTGTAAATCTTGTATTCTAAGAATATCATTACGCAATGCTACATGTATCTATAATTTGTTACAGCTGATACCTTCTACTATGTTCCTTCTTTTAGCACATTCTTCATTTTCAATTAAAAGGGGGCTTTGCCGCGTGCCCTAGTTGTAGTCACCGCCGTGGCCGTAGTAGGTACAAATTCCATTATCGTCGCCGTCGTAGGTATGAAATTAGTGAATTTGCAATCACCTCTGTTTCAATTTTACCTAGACTAACTATGTATTTTTTAATTATGATTGATATTTCTTAGTATCCTGTTGCGATTTTATTTTGGTTCTGCAGTTTTTTTGATTGTTATCTATCTCAATTTGTTCTTAGAAAGAATGTGATGGTCTGTATAGATTGAAGAAAGATATCGATGGAAGAAGGTATGGGTCGATTTGTGACGGTAGTGCTGTATTTTTTCTGGAAATATAAGTAGATTGGGTTGTTTTTCTAGTTGCCTTGCTATTTTAGATTTAATCTAGACTTTTCCTAAACTTATTTCTATTTTTAATCTAGATTGCAGGAAATTTCATGAGTTCATAGCCTCCTCTTCAAATGTGGATAAATTCGCCCATATGATTAATGAAAACAATGTGAGTGCAGCCTCTTAACTGTCATTTACCTGTAGATTTGATTGTGCATACTCCATTTTTTACTTTTTTGGTTATTGTGTGTACTTTTTTGGCAACATAGCTCAAGTGGAAACACTACTCAAGAGATCAATACTCAGTTGATTAAGTAATTAATTATTGATGATCATCTTATTATATATATCTTCTGTAAAATATATGAAATGCCACTTACTCATATATGATTATGAATCTTAGAATATATATATATATATATATATATATATATATATATAGGGGATGGATCATGTGAAAACTATTTATATTGTGAAACCTAGAAACTTTTTTAGGCCCTTAATCTTTAAGATCTAATGGTTTAGATTAATTCACTGGTACATTTTTTATATGCTAGTGTAGTTATTATTTAATTACGTTTACTTATAATTAGGGTATTAATGTCATTTCTTACAATTGTAACTGATATATCCCGATTTCATGGATTGCATTGTTTCCAATTTACCAGAATAAATGGATTGTCTTGATATTTATTGCTATGCCGTAATAAATTGATATGCATTAATCTGCACACTCCTTCATTATCATGATCTAATTATTTTTTTTGCTGCATCTTGTTTTTTTTTTCCTGCCATATAACCCTGCTCTGCCAATTATCATTTTCAGAATATCTATTTCTCATATTTATAAATGCGAAAAATGCATTATTAATGAACATGACATGTATTATTATTATTATTATTATTATTATTATTATTATTTTATTTTTTATTTTTATTTTTATTTTTATGTTTTTATTATTATTTTTTTTTTGGGATAGACATGTATTATTATCATTTTGTTATGCATATTTCAGTTTAATTTATTGCATATTATATATTAAGTTATTGCATAATTATTTATTTAAAATATGCATAACCACTAGTTGGAGAAAATAAAGTGTAGATGATAAAAAATAAATCTTGATTATATAAAACTAAACCATACACGAGTAATCTAAACCATCAACCTTAATTGTATATATGAACCCTTAAACAAAACTAGGAAAATTAGTTCCTAGTTTAAAATTAAATCTCTAACATGTAGTACTTTTTAAATTATATTATTAATTTAAAACCCTAAATTATATTTGAAAAAACTAAATCCTGGGCTGTGAAAAGTAAACCTTTGTCGAGAATTTAAACAGTACCTTAAAAAAACCAAACCCTTAGTAAAAAAAAAAAAAAAAACTTACATTTATTGTCATTTTTATGTATATTTCACTTTAAGTTGTTGCATATTTTAATGTAAATTATTGCGTACTTATTTATTCAAAATATGCATAACCCCTAACTATGTTGAAGATAATAAATAGTAGACGATAAAAACTTACTAAATTATGCAACAACTTAAAGTGAAATATGCATAATGAATTTGAATAAATGCAATAATTTTTCTTACTAGGGATTTTATTTTTTCGGTTAGTGTTTAGATTATTGACAAGGGTTTAGTTTTCCAAAATAGGATTTAGGGTTTAGTGTTTAGAGTTTAAAATTAATAATATAATTATTTTTGTTTTTACGGGTTAGAGATTAAAATCTGACGATGAATTAGACTATGAATTATTTTTCCCGATTAGGTTTAAGAGTTTAAGTATACAATTAGGGTTTAAGGTTTAGATTTCCCATGTAGGTTTTGATTTTCTATAATCAGGGTTTATTTTTATTTTCTTATCGTATATGCTTTATTTTCTCAAACTAGGGGTTATGCATATTTTGAATAAATCATTTTGCAATAACTGGAAGTTCTGGCACGTTTTTCCACGCTTCAAAACGATAGGCTTTAAAGTGGATTTATGAAGATTTCTTTCTTTTACAGTATCCCGTAAAAGAAAGAAATCTTCAAAAATCCACTTTAAAGCCTATCATTTTGAAGCGTGGAAAAACGTGTCAGAACTTCCAAAACAAACTGGTCATTCCCGGTGAAATGGAGGGAGTACTAAAATATGCAACAACTTAAACTAATAATGCATAACAAATGGTAATAAATGCTATATTATTTTTCCTAAAGGTTTCGTTATTTTGGCTACTGTTTTGTTTCCTGACAAAGGTCTACTTTTCATAACCTAGGGTTTAGTTTTCTCAAATAGGGTTTATGATTTAAAATAAATAATATAACTAATTTTTTTATTAAGCGTTAGAGATTAAATTTTCGACTAGGAATTATTTTTCCCGATTAGGCATAAGCGTTCAATTACGTTGATTTTATTTATGCACCATTCATATAACTAATATGCATAATGAATTAACACAAAATGCACCATTAACACGATAGTATTATTTTGTGTATATATTAAGAAATGAATCATTATTGTAAAAAAATGCAATAATAAATATGTAAATTTCCACCTTGCATTAATTTAATAATTACATTTTTTTTAGTCGTAATGCACTTTCTAATCACATATTCACTAATTAGACGACAATGCTATTTATTTTACCATAATAATGCATTTTAGTTGCAATTATATATTTTCGTATAATAATTCATAAGATTAATGCATAATGGAAAAGAAAAATATGCATTGTCATTTCGCATAATAAAATATCCTAGACTATAATTGATGATGCATGCATAAAAAATAGTAGTGCAAAAAATAATTCACGTGAATGCATAACAATCTAATAAAAAATTCATTACGAAATGATTTCATTATATTCGCTAGCCTCCAAAAAAATAAAAAAATATCAAGAAATACATGATGCATGCGTACTTTTATTTTAAGAAAGATTGCTACGAATCCCAAAAATCAGCGTAAAATATGCTGAAGAACGAATTTTGACCCTATTACCCTTTAATAATATCAAATTGTAATAGATATGCATTTTTAATAATAAAATTCATTAATATTCAGTTTAATCTTAGCCATTCATTCCATTTAAATCAATGGTATTTAAAGGTTTCTAGATTCTACACTAGAGATAGTTTTCACCTGAATCAAACCCTATATATATATATATATATATGTATATATGTGTGTGTGTGTGTGTGTGTGTGTGTGTGTGTGCAGTGTTGTAAAAGGCGGGTTGAGACGCGCCTCAAGGCGTACGCCTCAGCCGCCTCAGCCAAAAATCACCTTGAGGCTTACGCCTCTGAAGGGGTTATTAAGGCGGCCGCCTTTTTCTAGTGAGGCGTACGCCTCGCCTCAGAACGCCTCGAGGCGGTTGAGGCGCAACGCCTCATGTTGTTGATTGAATTAATTTTTTTGTGTGGGCTTTTACATAGATACACTTGGTAGCTTTTAACATTAAAAAACGCATTCATAACTTGAACACTAAAATTAAATTAGAATAATTTTAAAGAAGAAAATGTTTGAACAGTCGCACAGAAGCAGAACTGAACACAGCCTTGCTCCTCCTTCCTCCTCTATCTGCGCCGCCCCCACCCACCTGCCACCGGCCATCGCCTGCACTGTGATCGATGAAGAAGAGATTGAGATTGAGGATGAGGATGAGGATGAGGTCCATGAGGATGAAGATGAAGATGGAGATGAGGAAGAGGAGGAGGAGTACGAGTGAATTTGAAAGAATTTGAGAACATTAATCATTTATGCTTTTAATTTGATATTTTAATAACTTCTAAGACTATTAAATTTGATATTTTGTTTGTTAATTCTCTATTTTAAGTATTTGTTCTTTTTTTCAAAAAAAATGTGTCTTATGTTTGAGGCTTACGCCTCAAACCGCCTTGAGGCTTACGCCTCGCCTCAATTAGGGAAAACGCCTCAAGTACGCCTTACGTACTTTACAACATTGTGTGTGTGTATGTATATGTTTAAAAAGTATTTTTTGTGCTTTGATGATTTTAGTTTTACCAACAAGAATCCAAGAACCTGAGGCAGCAGATACATATGATCCATAACTTCAATAGAAAATCTCATGTATAGTGTTACATTTTGAGTTGAAGGAAGAATTATTGACTCTCTGCATGTATATATATATTCTTTTACAGCCATCTCACAGGTGATGGCCAAAAATAGGATCATTTGTCAGTGCAGGTATCATTTCATTTACTCCTACTCTATATTTCTACACTAACTAATTAAAAACGTTCCTCTATTAATGAGTAACTACTATTACAAATTTGCTTATTTTGTAGGTAAATCATAGTATAAAGATGTGTTAAAGAAGCACAAGATATGTAACTATGGTTGCTTCATGGAGTCGCCTATGGTAGAAAGATCGAAATCAAGGAAAGTATGAATATTGTTTAGGACTACTTTGTCTCATGAAGTAGAACACATTTGCTTTTGTTTACTATGTATTTAAGACATTTGACGTTGTAGAATGTTTGGATGGTGTAGACAATGTTCGGATATCATTTTGTATTTTGTGATAAATGAAAAGTTAAAATGTGTACTTTTAGATATACAATAGTATATTATAAACTAAGATAACAGTACAAAACAACTATTTATAACAATTCAAAAGTGTTATAAAAAATTACAAAAAGATTACGATAAAACGATAAATAACCGTAATAAAAGGTGCATAAAACCATAATCTGATTATATATTATGCATATATGACAATAGATAACGTTTATAAACCGTAATGTAAACGCGCTCAAAGCTTACGGTTTAATAGTGTTATGTATTTATTTCTTACCGTTATCTATTATTGACATAGATAATAGTACAAAAGCGTTATCTATGAGCGTGATTATAGATTACAGTACATTATTTTACACTTCACTTTCGCTCATAGATAACGCAAATATGACGTTATCTATGAGCGGATTTCTGGTAGTGAATCCTGCTAAATGCTTCATCCAAAGATGAGATTTTTGTATCCGAAAGAACTTGAGACTTGGCAATCTCAAAATCAGATGAGAGACTGGCCAAAAAGCTCATAACCACCATCTTTTCCCTTTGAGCCTGCTGTACACTGATGTCTGCATCGAACGGGAAAAGTTCATTCAGCTCTGCATAAGTCTTCTTGAATGCCATGAAATAATTTGTAAGAGACATCTCCCCTTTCTTTGGCCTCTAGAATGCTTGACAAACATCAAACATGCGAGATATGTTTCCTTTGCCTGAATAAAGGAACTCAAGGTACTTCATGAGACTCTTAGCAGTCTTACAATGAGTGATAAGACCAATAACAGTACTGTCGATGGAGTTGCATATCGACAAAAACAAACGGGCATCCTCGCACATCCAATCCTTCAATCCTTCTTCTTGGTTTCATCAAAAGGAGGATCTTCATAAATGTGACGATCCATCGAAATACTGAGCAAATAGAGCTCAATAGTCTGATGCTAATCCATGTAATTATTAGAACAAAGCTTATGTTCCGTGATTTTTGACATCACGGACACAACTTAAACATATTTACCATCCCCAGCCATATTTAATCACAATTAAATATGCAATCTTGAAGAAACAAGAAATAAACTCGAATATGAACCAAAACAGATCTTAAACCGTCAATCAATACAAACTGAAAACAAGCTAGAAAGGACCAGGATACCAAGACGGACGCGCCGTCACACGCTGGAGAACGAATTTGCACCAGAATCTTCGCCGGCGCGTGGGACCCACACACTCGGCCACCGGACGCAAAACTTCAGGCGAAGGTGCGCGGGAAGGTGGCGCTTCTACCTGTGCCGGCGGTGTCAACCGACGGTGCCCGGAAACGAAATGGGTAGCTTCGCCGTTTTCAGCCTGAAAACCCTAATTTTTTTATTTTTTTAAATGACGAACTCAGCAATCCCCTCCCAGAATTTCAAAAACCCTATAACCTAGAGCTTTAGATACCATGTTATCAAATGTAAAGAACATCAAAAGTGGAGTGAAAATCTGCATTTTACTGAATGAATGAGAGCACATATATATACACATTAATCTAGGCTAAATAAGGTAAAGATTAACCCTAATACTAACTACCATATATATATATTCATTACAACAAATTAATTAAATAAATAAAATAAAGAATATGATAAAGAGTGACGACGTTAAAAGCCCATCAAACGGAGGGGTGTATTTGCCCGACTTAAAATATGTTGGGGGTGGATATGCCCCGAACGATACGTTAGGGTGGTACATGCATTAGGGGCTTCCACCCTAAGGGTTTATTTGCTACTTTTCCCATTAGTTTTAATTGAGGTTTATTATTTATTTTGTAATATGAAGGGTAAATGTTATTTACAACCCCAATATTTGCACATTAGACATAAAACTCTTGTTAGTCCGGATTTAATTCGGATCGCACTCGATCTGATCCGACTTATGTTTGTAGCAAAAATGTTTTCATAAAAGTTTCAATTATTGTATATAAAAATGACAATTGTATTGAACAAAAATACAACTTCTTTTTGATTCTCGAAATCTTTGATTTTATCGTGTTCGTCACGTAATCATTTAATCTTATGGTCATTTATGCTGCATCTTATAAGTAATGAGAACATATTTTACTATCCACGATATAAAATATTATCATTATCAATTGTCATGAATAAAAGTGATAATTGTCTTGAATAAACTGTCGGTCTTTTTAAATTCTAAAATCAAAGGTACTTAAATGAGTGTGGGCGGTCGATGTCCCCATTTTCACAATGATTGGTGTTGGTCTTTGCCGCACCATCCGGCCAGGTTGATAGGAATGCACATCTTCAAATTAATTCTTAATGTTTTGAAAAACAGTTATTATAATTTGTCTGATTTTCAATTACTAAATGTCTACCTTGTGAGAGAGTTCACATAAGCTATCTATATGTACATGCACATTTTGGATGAACTTTTCAATGAGCTGAGTAGACATTTCGTCACTAGAAAGTGGCAAGTGGAAATAGTAATTATCTTGAAACGTCTGCCGCTATGTTGAATATATGTTTACGTCAAGACATTATTGTAACATACAAATGTTGAAACAATAAGTGATATTTACTATGCGTGTATCCGTATATCCTTTAGTAATTATTCCGTAAATGGTAGTTCTATTAAACCAATGTTTTAAAACTCATAGTCGAGAACAAATTCACCACTAAACTAGGTTATTGGTTCAACAGGCTGAATTGTTCTAAAAAAAGTTGATGAACCGTATATAATTTATATTTTTCACATACGAAAACAAGTTAATAATATTATAAATATTGAATCATAATTACAAAAATCTATTAACTATCAAATATTAGTAGAAATAATTAATCCCTAAAAATAGTCACTTTAATATAACACAAGTGGTAATGGTAAAAAATAGTCACTTAGGATAACAAAAACAAAAAAGTAGCCAGCAACTTATATACATATAAAAACTAGTCACTATGACATTTTTACCCTTAATGAAAAATTAATAAAAATAAAACAAAATAAAAAAAGAAAAAACCCTCTTCCTCACATCTCTCCCCCCTTCCACTTCTTTTCTTCCTCACGATAAAACACACTAGCAGTCCAGCACGTACATCGCCACCTTCGGCGATGCCGCCGCCCCATCTTCTCCGCCGAAATCATTATTCTCCGACACCAGTAGCAATCATTTCTCTCTCTCTCTTCTCTAATATCATCTCCCTCTCTCTCTCTCGTTTGTCACCACACCACCGTCGTTCCAGCCACCATTGTCTTATTCTCCTGCTCCAATAGTGATTGTTGCTGCCATTTTCTCCGGTGGGATTGATCGGAAATAGAGGAGAGATTTTGGAGAGGAAATAGAGAGGACGACAACACCACCCATTTCCCCATTCCAGCAACACCAACACTATAGCCGCCAACTGCCCCATCCCCCATGCCTGCAGTAGCCGCAACCTAGAACCATAATCGCCGTTGTCTGGCATGAACAGATCTGAGCTCGAGGATCGAACGGGATTTAACAAGAACACATGGGCTCAATCGACCCCACGGAGCTCGATCGAGCCAAAATGAGCCTATATACAGAAGCACAAAGGGATCAATCGAGCCTACACACAGAAGCACATAGGGGTCGATCGATCCACAAGCCCGATCGATCGAGCCCAACGACTATATGTGATAGAGATCGAATAGATCCTCAATCATTCCCAATCGAGCCATTCGATCCCATACTTACAGGAGTTTCAGGTCTCGTCGCCGGTAGGAGTTTCATTGCCGGAGTGCTCGAGAAAATCATGGTGGCGGATGGTGGAGTAAGGTGAGAGCTATGGCTTAGTGTGTGTGTTTTGTGTATGGGGCAACCATTAATGGAGCTTGTATGTTGATGAAAGGATATAGAGAAGGACAAGTTTTTATATATTTATGAGAATTAGGTGTGTTAAGGGTATTTTTGTCAATAAAATAAAAAGTGACTAGTTTTTATATATTACCTCTGTCTCATTTAAGTAGGGACGGTTCCTGTAGATACAAGAATCAAGAGAGTGGAGATTGTGTGGTCATAATTAATTCTGAGGAGAGAAAGTTAATTGTAGCCAAGTATTATTTGTCATTTAAGGAAACAGATCTATTAGTTGAGACGGACCAAAACGAAATACAGGTCTACTTAAATGAGACAGAGGTAGTATTTATAAGTTAGTGGCTAGTTTTTTTCATCCACTAACCTAAATGACTACTTTATATTTTGGCCCAAATAAATTTCCCCTAGTTAAGTGAATATATTTTTTCGGCATATGTAACTATGTAATGCGAGTGGAGAGAAAGTATAAGGGAATTTAATTTATGTCGATTAATATCATTATACTTGTATTTTCCAATACATGTTGGTTTATTTAACATTTTATATAGCAGGTAAATCCTACATTTAAAATTCAATTAGCTTTTAATATAGGTAAACCAAAGTATTAGTAGTTCTTTATTGCATTTTGATTAAGTGTGTAATAGTTGATGGCCTAAATTCTTCTCTAGGCATTGAACGATACTAGATTGTTGACAAAAAAGATTAATTAGAATGCCCGTGAGATGCACATGTCAGTAAATAAATTAAGTTATTTAACGGATTGTATTTGAATTGTAAAATTTTCAATTTTATCTACGACTCCAGTTGAAGAATCCGATATTGGGATACTCTGCTACATTTCTAACCTTGTCAGCTTCCGTGGAATTCTCAAACAAACAGAACTTTCCGATATGTCTTGTTTTAGCCGGCGCAGGGGATTTTCTCCCTTTTTAGTGCAAGATTATCGGTCAAGAGATAAGATTTGGTGCTTCTAAAAAAAAAAAACAGAGAGATAAGATTTGGTGCAGGACAGATCTAGTATCTAGAGTTGTACTTGTTTGCTTTTTAACTGACAGTCCAAAATCCAATAACCTTAGAACTATAATTGGTTTTTGTACTTGTTGCAGATTTTGAACTATAAAATAATGATGAGAATGCTCAAAGTGAATTAAAAGCTAAGGCAATTAGTCAGAATAACCGACTATATCTATAGCACTACCTCCATCTCAACTAATTATGATATTTATTGTAAATTTAAAAATTAAGAGAGTGAGAAATATGTGGTTGTAATTAATTCTGAGAAGAGAGAGTTAATTATAGCCAAGTATTTTTTGCTATTTTAAAAAATATGTCTAATTGTTGAGACGGACCAAAACGGAATACGTCCCTAATTAATTGAAATGGAGGTAGTATCTACATATAATACAAATACAATCATTGGCTCTTAATCCTCTGAATACAACTGCAGAAACATAATATTTGTAGTTCCCCTTGCAACAATTCCTTTTGGATGGATTTTATATTTTCCTGATTTGCCATTTTTTTTCCCAACAAACACCACATAGTTTTATCCCTAATTAATCTATACACATTATGTAGGTGGACACTACATGTTGAATTTTTTTTATTATATTGTTTAATATATGTGCCCAAAATAAATGAGCCAAATCAGAAAAAGAGGGAGTAGTTAGATTATATAAAAACCATAGACCAAGTCACAAAGACAATTAGAACATACTAAAAGCCACGCAAGTGAGGAATTTAGTTTAACATAAAAAATAAAATAAAAAAACTTTTTTCTCCCAAAAAAACAAATAGTAGGAGTAATAAATAGATACCAAACGAAAAAATGAAATTGGGTTGTTAGTACTTGCGGTAGGTGTACCAGACTGGGTAACACCAGTTAACTCTCAGCTGTTAGCACCTGTTCAGCTGCAAGACAGAACCTGCTGCAATGGAATCAATAAGCCAATTAACTCTCAGTACATAAGCATTCACGGCGCATCCATACAAGAACTTGAATGATTGTATCTGAGATAACAAAAGAACGAGAATTAGATTAGACATTTCCACACTGCAACAGAATTATTAGCAATTAGTACCTCTATTACGGTGTAAAATTGTGCCAAAATTTATAGGACAAAGCAAAAAATAGCTCAATATTTCTGAATGTGATAGTGTAAGCTCAATTACCTAATGTAAGAACATAGCCTGCTTCTAAATAAGCCTTGTACGCTAATAGTAAATGTCATAAGACAAAATATGCATAGTTCCATTTATAACGTGCCCTTTACTCCCATATTATTTCACGATTGCAGTTCAGGAAGAAATATCTAATCCTTACAGTGTAGAGAAACTAAGATAATTACATGAATCAGAACCAGGCCCTGATCACTTTAATTAAACTCTTTCTATTATTGCAATTCAGAGGTATGAAATATTTTCTCAATTGGTGATTCTAGCACCAAGACCTTTTATCAAAAGCCTAAGAACATCTTCATATGTCATGATCGTTATAGTCACAACTTTACTCATTTAATTATTAGGAAATTTCCCAAATAAATTCCTCCTAGATTCCTAGTGAAATGATAAATCCTCAAACCAAAATACTGTTTTCGAAATTTATCTTCTTTGCAGCCTTCCAAATAACAAGATACAAGTTTTTGCAGAAAAGTACAAAATGCTATAAATGTGCAACTGAAGATTAAAAAAAAAAAAAGCAATGTCTGACCTTCTTTAAGCATGAAACAATTGAAAGGACCCGAGACTTAGACGTAGAGCTTCTCTTTCCCTTAGCGTTTGCGGATGGAATTTGAGAGAGGACTTTGCCACCAGATTTTCTAATGAGACCATAAATTTCCTTTTCCTTTTGCGGAGAAAACCCAGTAATAGCTTTGGTTGCAGGTCCTCAAAGTATGCACTTGAAGATCCTGCCTCTTGAGAAAGCAACATCCTATCATTTGTACTGAGAGAAATTTTCCCTATGTATGCTTAGTTGACAAGTAAGATCCCATGATGGTAAAAATGGTTCAATTGCTACAAAACTTGCACAAGTAGCTAAGACTTTGTTGCTGCATATTTATTACTCAAAAAAATTCTGATACCTAGAATCACAGAGTATTGTTTCAGAATCAATTGCTAGAAGTAATGGAACCAGAAAATATAAAACTAATCAGACCGATGATAAGATCAAACTTAACATTTTTGACAGGAGCTCTTCACTACAAGGCCTTTAAGCTCCTGCTTCTCGCAAAAAAATCGCATATAGGGGTTCGTCTAGAACTTCTGTGTCATATAAAGGCAGGAAACAATTCTATCACCAGTAATACAAATGTATGTATGCAATAGATGTGTATTGAATAACGGTATCCAAGTAGAATCATCACTAATGATAGCGCAGCGCCGGGAACGGGAATCAGAGTTTATACACGGCGCAAGCAGAGGACTCCAGCCGCTGTTTTTGGTGGGAATGCATAGTTGGATTATATCTATCTATTTTAGTTATTAATTATTATTTAAGTTATTTTGGGTCAAGTCTGTTACGGGCTTTGCATGGGCCTTGTAGTAGAACTTAGTAGTATTTAATAATTTTGGTATGGAGTCAGGGTATCGACTTTGATCATTGTGTTTTGCGGCAACATTGCTGTGGCAGAATCTCTATGATTCTGATTTTTTGGAAGTTCATCGTTTCTATTTTATTGTTTCTTCTTCTACGTGATCTTAACTCTATCAAAGTGGTCCGACATGCCGACCAATACTGAACGCATCGAGGAGGTAGAGAAGGTCACGAAGAACGTACAGTCCGCTTTTGGAGACTACTCTGGCTGCTCACTCCACCCAGTTCGCCGCTATTTTGGCGAAGCTCGATAAATTGGCTGGTGATACGCCGAACCAGGGGCGGAGCCAGACTTTCGGTTCAGGGGGTCACAAATCGACGACGCAGAACCGGGGCAGCACTACAGGAGAGGAGGCGTCGCCGTCGGCGCTTGGTCCGAGAGCTTCGGAAGGCGCGCTGCCGCGCTGGTGGCTCGGTGCCTCAGTGGCGGTGGACTAGTGGCGACAGAAGAGGAATGGCGGTGAGATTAAAATCGATGAGAATTTTAGGTTGGGATTTGGGAGAATGGGAGCTACGCAGGTCGCGAGTTCTTCAGATTAGGGAAGGAAATCTTAGAATATTAGTAATTTTAAATATTTTTAATATTTATTTGTGAAATTACTAAAATACCCCTAGGTTTTTATCAAATTCCAGTGGGGTCACTTGACCCCACTGCCACCATGGTGGCTCCGCCCCTGCGCCGAACCCTACTTCCTTGGAGGGCGAAGCGTCGGTCGTAAGGGGGGGGGGGGGCAATCCCTCGTCCGAGATCTCTTCTAGTTCGAGCATGCTGCCTCGCATGGAACTTCCAACTTTCGACGGCACCGATCCTTTGGCTTGGCTTGCTCAGGCCAAGCAATACTTTCTGTGACAACACCGCAATGGAGCAGCGCGTGCAATTGGCTCTGATTGCTCCGCAATGTCCGGCAAGGCAATGTTTTGGGCGCATTGGGTGTTACATCGCGCGGCGTCCATTCCATGGGTAGATTTTTCGAGAGAGCTTATCGCTCGTTTCGGTGATAGCTCTGCAATCAATGCATATGAGGCTATGTGTTTCACCTAAAAAGTACTAGCAATAAACTAGGTCTATCGTAGTACTTAGCAAGTAAACCCAAAGTCGTATCTCAAGGAAAACTTAATATGGTAACTAATTATGTGATTATCTATCCTAAGAAAGCAAGTAAAAATTAGGAGTTTTGAGTTTGATTAAATCCTAGGCTTGAAAATAAAGAAAGCAACTAAACTTATCTAGACTTAACAATTAGACAAAAGCAATAAATCTACCTAGGCATAAAACAAAAGAAAAAGAAAATAAATCTAAAACTAGGCAAAGAACTCCTAACATACTTTTAAATTAAATCTACGAAAGAAATAAATAAATTTACTACTCTAGACTTAAAGACAAGAAACATGTAAAGCAAAAACAAATCTATGAATTTAAACTAATGAATTAAACTAGAAGTAAACTTATCGAATTTAAAGACGAAGAAGAATGGAAAAAAACTTAAAACTTGAATTAAAAGTAAGACTTGAATCCGGATCCACAATTCTTCAATGCAATAATCAAAAGCAATACTAGGGTTTAAGGTGCAGAAAAATAAGAGAAGAAAATGTATTTTTCGTCCAAAGTAATTACATATATATATAGAACCAAAATCCTAGTTTAATAAAGAAACAACATAATTTTCCCGTCAAAGGCTTCGCGATCGCGGACCACCTATCGATCGCGATGACACCAATCCTGTCAATCCTCGCGGTCGCGAGGCCCTTCGCAGCCACGACCCCTCGGCTGCAAATCCTTCTTCTTTATCTCTTCCTCTTCCATCCTTGATGCTTCATTTCTCCTCATTTCTTGCACTTTTCGTAGCTCGAGCACCTCTTTTTGCCGATTTCCTTCAACAAGAGCATACAACCTCCAACTCACCTAAAACACATAAAACAAACAAGAAAAACGAACAAAATGGACTAAAACAAACTCAGACAAAGCTATAAAAACCACACAAAAACACACTAAACAAATCTCCCACACTTAATCATTTGTTTGTCCTCAAGCAAACTATACTCAAGAGGGAGTCAAGATGAATTAAATAGTGACAATGCATCAAGGCTTCAGAAACTTTTCAAAACAAGATCTACCACAATCAAGACAATCTACATTCCTAACAAACTATCTTGATAGGCTTTCAACAATTTACCTCATCGCACAAGAATCCTCACAAATTTGGAAGTGTTTTGGTGAAACTCTCAACTCTCAAGTGTATCAAGTTGGACAAAAAGTATCACTCAATTCACAACACATGCATTGCCTACAATAAGCTTGCAAATCGTCTTACCTCTCCATCACTTTGTGTGTGCTCATAGCAAAGATCAAATAAGACTTTTTTTTTTTGTTGTAATGTAGGTTTTTTGGTAGGTATGAAAAATTTAGCTAAGTCAGGTTAAATCCCAAAGTATGGAAACACTCAACTTACCCTTTCTTTTTCATTCAATTTCAACTCCCCCACACTACTTCAAAACATATTCTCAAATAAGCAATCTCCTAACCAGAAGTATCCTTTTTCAATACCTATCTCTCCTTCTACCACTTATACTCTCAAAACAACTTTCTTTTCTCTTCTTTTTTTTTAATTTTAATTTTATTTATATATATATATATAAAACTAGAGTTTATGTGGATAGAAGGATTTTCACTCTTTTTGGCATTTAACTACTTCTTCCCTCTTTTTCCCTTTTCAATGGATATTTATACTCAAAACACTTCAAACCAATTAATCCATAATGTCATTCCCTCATCCCAAAGTTTTTTCAAAGAAAATCAAAATCTAAAATAGATCTTCAAGGCTCAAATGGGCTAACTAGGATCATTTAAGTGAATTTGGACAAGGCAAAAGAATAAGAAGGGCTATGAAAAATGGCCTAAAATCATCTCTTCACTAACAAGCACACTATGTAATCTCGAGGAAGATACCAAAGTAAGTTCTAGAGACAAATACACATGTTTGAACAATCACACACAAGAAAGAATGGTGACTATAAATACAATAGTCATTTAGGCTCAAATCTCACACAAGGGTTCAAAATTGATTCAAGTTCGTAGAGGCAAAAAGTTTCAAGCATACCAATCAAAACCCATCAAGAAGTATCATGCTTGCAAGTGGCAATTTTTCCAAAACAAAATATGCTCATCATTAGCCCACATCAATCACAACTTTAATCACACTTGAGCAACTCACATAGTTGTTGAATGACAAACCAAAGGATCAAAGGACTACAAAAACCAACCAAAACATATCAAAATGTTGTAATGTATATTTGGTAGATTAGTATTAGGTTAATATTTACCTTAGCCTAGTAGTATTTTGTATATATAGAGTCTCTTTCATTCAATGAGATATTGAGTTTTCCCCACTTTTGATGTTAATACACATTTGTTATCATGGTATCCAGAGCTCTAGGTTTTTAGAGTTTCGAATTTTTGGGGGGCTGAGTTTGTTAAAAAAAAAAAAGGAAAAAAAAAAGGGGTTTTTTGGGTGGAAAACGGCGACGCCACCCATTTCGTTTTCAGCCACCACCGGTCGACACCGCCTGCACAGAGAGTAGCGCCATCGTCCGGCGCACCTTCGTCAAAAGCTTCGTTGCCGTCGGCGGCGCGTGTGGGTCCCACGCACCGGCAGATGATTTCTGCGCAGATTCAGTTTCCGGCGGTTCACCGGCGCCTGAGGGCGCGTGCAACGGCTGATTTTGCTCCGGTCAATCTCGGTCGACTCATCTCGACATTCCGGTGGTGTTGGATTTGTTTTTGGTCTGCATTGGTGATAGCACGGCGGCTCCGGTAATCAAAGTATATTCGAGGAGAAGGCGGCGGAAGTAGGAGGCGTGCATGCGGAAGTTAGCAGAAGAGAATTATTTATTTATTTCTATATAATTAGCAGAAATTGTTATTTATTATTAGTATTAGTATTCTTATTGGTAGTGGGCCTTGCTTGCATGCATGGGCTTTAGCAGTAGGGTTTGACACTATATATGTGATTGTGGGGAGTTAGGGTTACGATTATTGGAGATTATTATTCTTGGCGGCATTTTGGATGTGGCTGAAACATATCATTTCCGAGTTGAGTTTGTAGTTTGTGTTCTTTCTGTGGGTCGTGATCTTCAATCCATCAATTTGGTCCGACCTGCCGGATCCGATGGTGAACCCTGACACCGTTGAAACCCGAATGGCGACTCAGAACCGCCGCTTGGAGGAACTGGAGAAGACCACGAAGGACCTCTCGATCAATATGGGACGCGTCCAATTAGTCGTGGACTCGCTGCAATCAACCGTGAGCGGCATCAAGGCCTCAGTCGCTGAGATTGTTGCCCAACTCAAGTTAACCACCAAACAATACCACAATCGTGCTGCCGCGAATGGAACTTCCGGGCTTCGACGGCTCGGACCCCATAGCTTGGCTTGCACAAGCCGAGCAATATTTCCTCGTCCACAACACTCCACCCGCCCAACGAGTTTCCACCGCCCTCATCGCGATGTCTGGGAAGGCCATGTTCTGGGCCCAATGGCTGCTTCGTCGGGACGCTGCCATCGAGTGGGATGAATTTTCGAAGGAGGTGATCGGCCGCTTTGGCGATAGCTCCGCCATCAATGCATACGAGGCCATGCACTTAACGCGCCAAACAGGGTCCCTCGAAGACTACCTCTCACTGTTCGAGGAACGCATCGCCCAACTGCGTCGTTGCCACCCGAACACTGCCTTGGTACATTCTTGGGCGGCCTCCAGTCTTCGATCCGTGACCGCCTGACGGACTCGGAGCTCACAAACGTGCATGTCGCAATTCAAGCGGCCCGGCGCCTCGCTCGCGCGGGCAGGAGCACTGCTGCTCCGACGCAATCGACGCCACTCCACCCCATTCTCGAGGCCGACGACTATGTTCCAGCGCCCATCACCGCCCAGCGAACAGCCCTATGGCCGGGCGGCCACCAACCCCGATCCACGGAATTCTCGCCGCTTGACTCGTGCACAACAAGAGGAGTATCGAGCCAAGGGACTGTGTTTCTGATGCGGCGGAAAATACGGACCCCTGCACAAGTGCCCACCTAAAACCTTGGCCATTTTGTTGGATGCGGACGAGGAGGAAAATGACGAGGAGGTTTCCGATCCCAGCTCGTTGCAGCAAGTGGAAGCTCCAGAGGAAGAGGAGGCTACGGGCGTGCTCAACCTTTTGCGCCTATCGGAGTTATCGTCTCATGGCTTGGACAGCGCCTAGACGTTGAGAGTGCCGGTGCGAGTGGGAGATCATCAGCTTCAGGCCATGATCGATAGTGGGGCAAGCCACTGTTTCATATCGAGCTCGGTGGCGTAGCACCTAGACCTACCAATCACCTCAGCCCGATCATTTTCAGTCATG
Source organism: Mentha longifolia (assembly GCA_001642375.2). NCBI lineage: Eukaryota > Viridiplantae > Streptophyta > Magnoliopsida > Lamiales > Lamiaceae > Mentha > Mentha longifolia. The sequence continues at coordinate 13,905,360 of CM038120.1, read as the reverse complement.
TTGGGAGATGGTTCAAGAGTGACATCACAAGGCATTTGCGAGGCAGTACCGATCCTCATGGCCGGTCAACTCTTCCACGTCGACTGCTATGTGTTTCCCCTCCGCAGCATTGATATTATTCTGGGAGTTTCTTGGTTGATTCGATTGGGAAAGATCGTTGCAGATTGGAATACGATGACAATGGAGTTTGTGTATGAAGGACGCCGCATCTGCCTCCATGGGGACCCGGCGCTGACTCGACGCGAGTGTCGAGGTGCTGAGATAGCGGTACTAGGGGCTGACGACGACGCTTGGCTTCTGTAGGCATTAGAAGGACCGCAGCAGGAGTTCTCCGTTCCGGCTAATCTCACGGAAACGCAACTGGAGGAGTGGCGAGCTTTGGTGGCTCACTTCCCAGCCGTTACTCAGCCCCCATCCGGCCTACCACCCCCGAGACCAAGTGATCACAAAATTCCGCTACTCGACGGACCTGCACCGGTATCAGCGAGGCCATACCGCTACAATCACCTACAGAAGGATGAGATGGAGAAGCTAGTGACGGAGATGCTCGTGGCCGGCATCATTCAACCCAGCTGTAGCCCCTACTCGAGTCCGGTGCTGTTGGTGCGAAAGGACGGGTCGTGGCGCTTTTGTGTGGATTACAGAGCGTTGAATAAGGTGACGATACCGGATAAATACCCCATTCCAGTCATTTAGGAATTGTTGGATGAGTTACACGGTGCTCGATGGTTCAGCAAGCTAGATCTACGTGCAGGGTACCATCAGATTCGAATTGCTGAACATGACATTCACAAGACGGCCTTCCGAACACATTCTGGACATTACGAGTTCTTAGTCATGCCTTTTGGATTAACTAATGCTCCAGCTACGTTTCAAAGCCTCATGAATGATATTTTTCGCCCATATTTGAGGGAGTTCGTTCTGGTGTTTTTCGATGACATTTTAGTGTACAGCTCGTCGTGGGAGGAACACATGCATCACTTGCAACTGGTGTTCAGCGTGCTGAACAAGCATTCGTTGGTAGTAAATCCAGAGAAGTGCGCAATCTGACGATCCCAAGTGGAATATTTGGGCCATATTGTGTCGGAGGGCGGCGTGCAGATGGATCCGGCCAAAGTCAGCGTGGTTTTAAAGTGGCCAACACCGACTTCATTGCGAGGGCTCCGGGGATTTTTGAGCCTCACTGGTTACTACCGTCATTTCATTCGCGACTACGACAAAATCGCAGCTCCTTTAACGGCCCTACTTAAGAAGGATACTCAAAAATCGTGGCAATGGACGGCCGAGGCCGATGATGCTTTTCAGAAGCTGAAAACGGCCCTCACTTCAGCCCCGGTGCTCGGCATGCCGGACTTCTCGCAGCCATTTGAGGTGGAGTGCGACGCTTCAGGCCGCGGCATCGGCGCAGTTCTCATGCAGGCACGGAACCCAATAGCTTAGTTCAGCAAACATTTCTCGGGCAGAGCGTTGACGAGTTCGGCGTATGAGAAAGAGTTGATGGCTTTAGTCCTCGCCGTGCAGCACTGGAGACCGTATTTGTTGGGGCGGCGCTTCGTGGTACGCTCCGATCAGCGGAGTCTCAAGCAGCTTCTCTCTCAAACACTCGCCACCCCAGCACAACAGAACTGGGCAGCGAAGCTACTAGGATACGACTTTGAGATTATGTATAAAGAAGGGAGAACGAACACCGCTGCCCACGCGTTATCCCGCCGGGACGAGGAGGTGGAATTGGCGGCAGTTTCTGTGCCGCAGTGGCTGGATTGGAAGGCGTTGGCGGAGGCGATTCATGCGGATCCACATCTTGGTCGCATCAGAGCGGCGCTCGAGGAAGGTAGAGATGCGCCGAAGCATTACGAGGTAGTTCAAGGTAATTTATTTTATAAGGGACGAGTGGTGCTACCGAAAAATTCACCGTGGATTCCGAAATTTTTTGCTGAGTTTTATTCGACGCCTTCCGGTGGTCATTCGGGAGCATTTAGAATGTATCGTCGTATGGCTTCGAGTATGTATTGGCCGGGGATGCCGAAGTCTGTTGCAGAACTAGTGGCAGCCTGTGATGTTTGCCAACGAAATAAATATGAGACAAAGAGTCCGGCTGGGCTGTTGAACCCCCTACCAATTCTGGATCGCATCTGGGAAGACATAAGCATGGATTTTATCACTGGTCTCCCACGTTCGGGGGGTTTGACTGTGTGTTTGTGGTGGTCGATAGATTATCAAAATATTATCACTTCATGGGGCTGCGACATCCGTATACGGCGAAGACTGTGGCAGAGGTGTTTGTGAAGGAAGTGGTCCGTTTGCATGGGATACCAACTTCGATAGTGTCTGATCGGGACTCTATATTTCTCAGCTCTTTTTGGAAGGAGCTATTTCGGGCATCGGGAACGAAACTACGCATGAGTTCCGCCTACCATCCGGAAACCGACGGGCAAACGGAGGTTATGAATAGGTGTTTGGAGACATATCTTCGCTGCTTTACTTCAGCTCGACCAAAGGGGTGGAGTAAATGGTTGGGTTGGGCTGAATACTGTTTCAACACAGGGTTTCAAACGAGTGCGGGAATGACTCCTTTTGAAGCAGTGTATGGGCGCCCTCCTCCGCTGATTACTCCCTTTTTTCCAGGATAAATTCGGGTGCAGGCTTTGGCAGAGGAGCTACGTGAACGGGACATGGTTATGAAACATCTCAGATCTCACCTAGAGCAGGCGCAGGCACGTATGATGCGCGAGGCGAATAAACATCGTCGGGACCTTGAGTTTAAAGTGGGGGATTATGTCTTTCTCAAGTTCCGACTGTACCGGCAGCGTTGTTTGTTTGCTATATCACAGCAGAAGTTGGCTCCACGATTTTTTAGACCTTACGAGGTCGAGGAGAGAATTGGTTCGGCTGCATACCGACTGAAGTTGCCACCGGCTGTTAAAACCAGTAATCAGGTCGGCGGAGGCCTCTCTTGCATTGCCGGAGTCCTTAATGACAGACGATCTGGAATTTTATCCGGATAAGGTACTGCAGCGCCGTCAGATAAGCAGAAATGGAGTTGAGGTGGCGCAGGGGTTGATCTAATGGCGCAGGCTGCCGGCGGAGGATAGTTCGTGGGAAGATGTTGCTGTTGTGCGGGGGCAATTCCCTGATTTCAACCTTGAGGACAAGGTTGTTTCGGGGACGGAGGCAATTGATAGCACGACGGCTCCGGTAATCAAAGTATATTCGAGGAGAAGGCAGCGGAAGTAGGAGGCGTGCATGCGGAAGTTAGCAGAAGAGAATTATTTATTTATTTCTATTTATTAGCAGTAATTGTTATTTATTATTAGTATTAGTATTCTTATTGGTGGTGGGCCTTGCTTGCATGCATGGGCTTTAGTAGTAGGGTTTGACACTATATATGTGATTGTGGGGAGTTAGGGTTATGATTATTGGAGATTATTGTTCTTGGCGGCATTTTGGCTGTGGCGGAAACATATCGTTTCCGAGTTGAGTTCGTAGTTTGTGTTCTTTCTGTGGGTCGTGATCTTCACTCCATCAATTGGGTTCCCTGTGAGACCAACTTCGGTATTGCTTCGATTTTATCAAAACTTTGTTGAGATTTCGTATTTATATTGAGCATGTTTGAGGCAGATAAGGCTAAATCTGTTGAGGTTGTGTCTGTGATGTCAAAAATCACGGAACACAAGCTTTGTTCTAATAATTATATGGATTTACGTCAGACTATTGAGCTCTATTTGCTCAGTATTTCAATGGATCATCATATTTTTGACGATCATCCTTCTGATGAAACCAAGAAGAAGGAGTGGATGCGCGAGGATGCTCGTTTGTTTCTGTCGATACGTAACTCCATCGACAGCACTATTATTGGTCTTATCACTCACTGTAAGACTGTTAAGAGCCTGATGAAGTACCTTGAGTTCCTTTATTCAGGCAAAGAAAATGTATCTCGCATGTTTGATGTTTGTCAAGCGTTCTATAGGCCAGAAAAAGGCGAGAGGTCTCTTACAGATTATTTCATGGCATTCAAGAAGACTTATGCAGAGTTGAATGAACTTCTTCCGTTCGATGCAGACATCAGTGTACAGTAGGCTCAGAGAGAGAAGATGGCAGTTATGAGTTTCTTGGCTGGTCTCTCATCTAATTTTGAGATTGCCAAGTCTCAAGTTCTTTCGGATACTAAAATCTCTTCTTTGGATGAAGCATTTAGCAGGATTCTCCGCACTGAGCATTCGACAGTTCCTCCTTCTGATCAACATAGTAGTGCTCTACTTAGTCGAGCTCCTACTTATGTGTCTAGCAAGCCACAATACAAGAATGGTGGTTTTAAGAGTTCCTCCAGACCGGGACAGTGGCATGATAACGTGGAGTGTCGTTATTGCCATGAGGTTGGGCATAGCAAATGCAATTGTCCAAAGCTGCGTAACAAGAAGCCTCCATCATCTGCTCATGTTGCTGACAGTAGTGGTTCTCTCACTATTTCTGCTTCAGAATATGCAAAATTTTTGCAGCATCAGGACTGGACTACTTCCTCAGGTCCTACCACTGCTCTTGCCGATTCAGGTAAGCCTACTGCCTGCGTCGCTTCCTCGCCAACCAAATAGGTCATTGATTCAGGTGCTACAGATCATATGACAGGTAATCCTAGTTTATTTTCTACATTTGAGCCACATCAGAATCTAAACCCTGTCACTCTCGCTGATGGTTCACAATCCATTGTTCGTGGATCCGGCACAGTTCAACCTATCCCTTCATTGTCATTGTCTTCTGTCCTTAGCCTTCCTGAGCTTTCGTTTAATTTGTTGTCAGTTAGCAAGCTTACACGTAATCTGAATTGTAGTGCCTCATTTTTTCCTGATTATTGTTTGTTTCAGGATCTTACGACGAAGCATATTATTGGTAAAGGACATGAATCAGGTGGTCTCTACATCCTTGATACACAACCATCTCCTTCAGTAGCTTGTGCAGTCACTCATATGGATGCACATTGTTGGTTGGGTCATCCATCTCTTCCTTTGTTAAAGAAATTATGTCCTTTATCGTCTTTAGATTGTGAGTCATGTCAATTTGCTAAACACCATCGTGTTAGTTTGAGTCCTCGAGTCAATAAACGAGCTGATGCTCCTTTTGAGTTAGTTCATTCTGATATTTGGGGTCATTGTCCCATTACATCAAAGTCTGGTTTTAGGTATTTTGTTACCTTTGTGGATGATCATTCTCGTTTGACATGGCTTTATTTAATGAAGAGTCGTTCTGAATTATTTACTCATTTTTCTGCCTTTTGTGCTGAAATTAAGACTCAGTTTCATGTGCATGTCCAAATATTGAGAAGTGATAATGCTAAAGAGTATTTATCTGATACATTTCAGTCGTATATGATAACTACCGGCATGCTTCATCAAACTTCTTGCGTCTACACCCCGGCTCAAAATGGAGTTGCCGAAAGAAAAAATAGACATCTCCTTGAAACAGCCAGAGCCTTATTATTTGCAATGAAAGTTCTTAAACACTTTTGGGTTGATGCTGTGTCTACTGCTTGCTTTCTCATTAACCGTATGCCATCGTCTGTTCTGTCTGGTCTATCTCCCTTTCGTGTCATGTTTCTGTCTAAGTCATTATACCCTATTGAACCTAAAGTCTTTGGTAGCACCTGTTTTGTGCGGGATGTTCGACCTCAACTTACAAAACTCGATCCCAAGTCTCTCAAGTGTATTTTCTTAGGATATTCTCGAGTCCAGAAAGGGTATCGATGTTTCTGCCCCAGTCTGAACAAATATCTTGTCTCCACTGATGTAACGTTTCTCGAACATACACCCTTCACTCCGGATTCCACTTCTGTACCTGAGAATGAGGATCTTGATTTCTTAATCTATACTGTTGCATCCTCTGTTGAGTCAGTAGCGTCTGAGCCCGTTCAGTCTCCATCTCTCTCCGATATGCCTCGTCCGCCTGTCGTCCAACACTATACACGTCGTCCATCTGCTCCGGCTACTGAAAATTTGGTCTCTTCTTCTTTGTCTGATTCTGGTCCTGATGATCCAATAGCTCCATCGTTTGATCCTGCACCAAGTGATGATCTTCCCATTGCTCTTCGCAAAGGTAAACGTTCTTGCACTTATCCTATATCTTCGTTTGTGTCGTATGATCAGTTATCTCCCTCTTCTAAAGCTTTTGTCTCCACTCTTGAGTCTGTTCCTAAAACTGTTTCTGAAGCTTTAGCCCATTCTGGTTGGCGTGATGCTATGATTAAGGAGATGAATGCTTTGGATGATAATGGTACGTGGGATTTGGTAGATCTACCTGCTGGCAAACGCCTTATTGGTTGCAAATGGGTGTTTACTGTTAAGGTTAATTCTGATGGTTCTGTTGCTCGCTTAAAAGCTCGTCTTGTTGCTAAAGGGTGTGCTCAAACTTATGGTGTTGACTATTTTGAGACATTCTCTCCGGTTGCTAGGCTTACCTCTATTCGACTTGTGATATCCTTGGCGGCAAGTCATCATTGGCCTTTATATCAGTTGGATGTGAAAAATGTTTTTCTTCATGGAGATCTCAGTGACACAATTTATATGGAGCAACCACCAGGGTTTGTTGCTCAGGGGGAGTCTCATAAAGTGTGTCATCTTCGCAAGTCATTGTATGGTTTGAAGCAAAGTCCCCGTGAGTGGTTCAGTACGTTTGCACGTGTTGCTAATGTATTTGGCTTGAAGCAATCAATATCTGACGATTCTGTTTTCTACAAGCATTATGAGGCTGGTCTTGTTTTATTAATTGTATATGTGGATGACATTGTGATTACCGGTAGTGACTCTGCAGGAATTACATCTTTGAGAGCTTTTCTACCTACTCAGTTTAAGTTCAAAGATTTGTGAGAACTTAAGTACTTCCTCGGTGTTGAAGTGTTAAGAAGTAAGAGAGGGATTTTCTTATCCTAGAGGAAATATACACTTGACTTGCTATCTGAGACTGGAAACTTGGGTGCTAAACCATGTAGTACTTCAATGGTCCCTAATTTGCAGCTTAGGAAGGATGGTGTACCATTTGAAGATCCTGAGAGATATCAGAGACTGGTTGGCAAGCTAAATTATTTGAGAGTGACACGCCCTGATATTGCCTTTCCGGTTAGTGTAGTCAGTCAGTATATGTCATCCCCAACGGTAGATCATTGGAAGGCAGTGAAACAAATTGTGTGCTATTTAAAAGGAGCACCAGAACGTGAAATTGTGTATGGGGATCATGGTCATGATAGGATTGAATGTTTCTCTTATGCAGGATATGCAGGGCCGAAAGAAGATCGGAGATCTACTTCTGGATATTGTGTGTTCTTTGGTGGAAATTTAATTTCTTGGAAGAGTAAGAAACATAAAGTGGTATCTCTTTCTGCTGCGGAGTCCGAGTATAGAGCAATGGCTAAATCTGCATGTGAAATTTTATCTGTGTACAATTTTTTGAGTGAGGTAGGATTGAAAGTTTCAATGTCTGCTAAGTTATGGTGTGACAATCAGGCTGCTCTTCATATTGCCTCTAACTCTGTCTTTCACGAACGAACCAAACATATTGAGATTGACTGTCATTTCATTCGTGAGAAGATTAAAAGTGGGTTGATTACTACTGGGTATATGAAGACTGAAGATCAGTTAGGAGACTTGTTCACGAAAGCACTAAATGTGGTTAGGATTGATTATCTTTGTAGCAAGCTTGGCATAATTAACATTTATGCTCCAGCTTGAGGGGGAGTGTTGTAATGTATTGTTAGATTAGTATTAGGTTAATATTTACCTAATTTAGCCTAGTAGTATTTTGTATATATAGAGCCTCTTTCATTCAATGAGATATTGAGTTTTTCCCCACTTTTGATGTTAATACACATTTGTTAACACAAAACAAATATCCTAAACAAGTTTGTTTTCTACACCACTCACCCTCCCCCCACACTTAAAACATGCAATGTCTCCATTGCAACAAATGTAAAAAAAAGGAATAAGAAAACGTTACTAAACAAGACGACTGGCAATGAGCTTGAAATCCTCACGAACTCCGAGCCAAAACCTACACAAACACCAAAAATAAAAATAAAAACACATGTACCAAACATCAAGAAGGTGGGTTAGAAGGGTCGGTGTCGGAGCGATGAGGAAGAATGCCGGTCCATCGAGCAAATTAATCTTCAAGCACTGAGACACGTGTGTCAAGGTTTTCTAGGCTCGTTCCAACACTTTCACCCATGGCTCGAAGAGTACCACTGTTTACTCCATATTCCCACATATTGCATCCAAACCCTTGAGCGTTCCATATAGATCGCCATCTACAGCTAAATGGAACATTCTCGGGACAGACTCGAACTCTGTCTCGACTCCATGGACCTATCCATAGTTGTTAATAGCGCAGATCGCGATCGCACATCGCGCACCGTCGCGCAAGCTCATCGCGACGAATCGCGATCGCGAGGCAGGTTTCAAATTGCGCTCGCTATTTGCGCTATATGCACTATTTTGTGATTGCCCGTAGCGCAGAATAGCGCGCTATTTGTATATGTCTGGTTTTTTTAATTTTTTTATGAAGAAACTAATTAATTATGGGCAAGTTAATGGGCCTAGTATTAAGTACTATTAATTAACGTGATGGATAATATCCATTAGGGTTTAAAATTCTAATTAAATAGATAAGAATATCAAGAGTCTTTCTTTTTATTATCAGACTCTTAGGCTCTCAAGAGTCTTAAACGTTTCTTCTCCTGCCTTCATCCTTTTTCTTACGTCTTCTGCCTTCATCTTCTTTTCTTTTCTATCAACCGAGTGCAACAACAACAAAAAAAAACTTCTCATCTCTGTCTGCTACTACTACGATCGAACTTCAGACTTCTGCTACTACTACGATCAAACTTCAGACTTCAGCACGAGCCTTCAAACTTCAGTCAGGTTAGTTTTTTTTTTCGTGACTTAAATCGAATTCTGCAATTTGCACCGGAAACACTCTTGTATTCTAACTTCTCTTCCTTTGCTTTCATCTTCTTCACCCTCCAATCCAATGTATCTCTGCGTTTTTCTGCCTACAACCTAACTCCTCAAGTTTGATGGCAAGTTCACATAGTGAAAGAGAAAAGGATATTGGGTGGTTATATGGAAGTTTGGTTGAACCAAACAATACACGTAATGTTAAATGCAATTTTTGCTCTAAAATCTTAAAAGGAGGGATAACAAGGTTGAAAGAACATTTAGCTGGAGGCTACAGAAACGCAACAGCCTGTAATAATGTTCCCGTCGCTGTTAGGCAGGAGATGAAAGATCATTTGGAAGGAAAAAAGAAGGCGAAAAAACTGATGGATGCGGTTCCTCACTTTGGTGAGGTAGCTGACCTCGATCAAGAGGAAGATGAAGCCGGTGCTGATGATGATGTTTTGGTGACCACCCAATCTCATGGAAAACGACCAATTGTCCAGACCCCGACAAGCACAACAGCCCTCCAACTCAAGAAACCACGACAATTGGGTCGTCTAGATTTGTATTTCCAGAAAGAACCAAATAAGAAGAGTTCAAAAGCATCACAATCCCAATTTCAAGAAGCTCAAAAGAAACTAAGGGAGAATGCTGTTCAAAAATTTGCAAGGTGGATGTACGATGCAGGTATTGCTTTCAATGCTGTGAATTATGATAGTTTTGGACCAGCAATTGAAGCCGTAGGGCAATACGGGCCTGGCATGAAACCTCCAAGTTATCATGAGGTGAGAGTTCCATGTTTAAAAGATGAGGTTCAGCATACAAAGGTGATTTTGAAGGAGCATGAAGAACAAAAGGTTAAATATGGATGTACATTGATGGTCGATGGGTGGAGGGATAGAAAAGGGAGATCACTTTTTAACTTCTTAGTTAATACCCCAAAAGGAAGCATGTTTGTGAAGTCAGTTGATGCATCTGAGTATTCTCATACTGGTGAGAAGATGTTTCAGCTGTTTGACAAGTTTGTTCAGGAGGTGGGAGAACAATATGTGGTGCAAGTTGTTAGTGATAGTGCTGCTCCAAATGTTTGGGCTGGTAAGTAGATTAAAATTCTAGAAAATATTATTTATTTTAATAATTACAGTATATATTTTATTTTAATAGTTATATATTTATCTGTATACTTTCTTCCACTTAATAGGGAAAAAGTTGGAAGAAAAGTATCCACATATATATTGGTCTCCATGTGATGCGCACTGTTTGGATTTGATGTTTGAAGACATATTCAAAATGCCAGATTTGAAGAGAACACTTGAGCATGCTGTTATGGTTAACGGGTATATCTACAATCGCACTCAAGTGTTGAACATGTTGAGGGACTTCACAAAACAAAGAGATATGATTAGGCCAGCAAAGACTCGCTTTGCTACAGCCTTTCTGACATTGAGGAGCTTCCAATTGCAAAAGCAAAATCTGAAAAATATGTTCAGTTCCGAAAGGTGGACTAAGAGCAAGTTCGCAAAAGAGAGAGCAGGTAAACAAGTGGCAAATGTTATTTTCATGAGCTCATTCTGGAATACCATAAAATACGCAATGAAAGTGGGTGCCCCACTGGTGAACGTACTCCGATAGGTAGATGGTGAGAAAAGACCTGCTATGGGCTATATTTATGAGGTAATGAATAAAGCGAATGAGCAAATAGAAGCTGCATTTTCTAAGGTTGAAGATAGATACAAAGATGTCTTTGAAATTTTAGATAATAGATGGGATGTTCAGCTTCACAGGCCTCTACATGCTGCTGGTTACTTTTTAAATCCCGAGTTTTATTATAACAATCCAGAAATCGAACAAGATGAAGAAGTTATGTCAGGATTGTATGATTCGGTCTCAAAGTTGGTTCGTGATAGTACAATAGAAGATGAAATACACAAGGAGCTGATTATTTACAAGAGAGGAGATGGTATTTTCGGGAAACCAGCTGCAAAGAGAGCAAGGACTCTTATATCACCAGGTATACTATACAATTATAAGTTTAGGTTCATTATTATCTTTTAATAAAAATTTTGGTGTTCTCTAAATTATAAAATAATCAATTTATTCAATGTCTTTTTACTAGCTGAATGGTGGGGTTTGTATGGATCCTCAGCACCTAACCTACAGAAACTAGCCATCAAAATTCTAAGTTTAACTTGTAGCTCTTCTGGATGTGAACGCAATTGGAGTGTGTTCGAACATGTAAGTTACTTTCAAATTTAATTATGGCTTATATGTTTAAGAATCCAAGTATTTAAAGGTGACTTAACCATAGAGTTTCTGAATGATGTAGCTCCATTCCAAGAAAAGAAACAGATTAGAGCAGCAACGTTTAAACGATTTGGTTTTCATCAAGTACAATAGGGCGCTTCGACGTAGGTACAACCAACGCGACACAATTGACCCTATCAGCTTGGATCGTAATGGTATTGAAGATGACAACGAGTGGATGGTAGGTGTAATGGAGAATGAAGAAGATGCTCCAGTTTTTGATGATGATGATGGGCTTAGATGGGGTCATGTTGAGACTGCTATGGGAGTGAATGAAACTCCTTATTCTTTAAAGGGATCCCGAGCTTCTCAATCTAAAGTTGGAGCTTCTCAATCTAAAGTTGGGAGTATTGGGTCATCTACTTATAGTAGAAGAGCAGCTAGAAATAAGGAAACATCATTCACAGCAGCATCTACATCCCAATCCCGTGCAGCCGTTCGAAATGAAGAGGATGAACCGGACTTTGATTTTGATCAAGAGAGTGGTGATGAGGATGAGAATGATGTTGAGCTATATAAAGATGATAATGATGATGGTTTGGATTCGGAGCTTGGTTCAGATGATGATTAGTTAGTATTGTTAGATGTTTTTGGTGAAACCTCATGTCTTTAGTAGTAACATAAGACTTAAGTATTGCATTTTGTTTAAGACATTCAAGTTTGGAATTGTTTTGAGGGACCAAGTACTTTGATTTTTATCTTAAATTATGTTTTTAGATTTATAATAGGTTAAAATTTAGAAATTCTTGTGATATATATGTTTTATGTGATTTTGGCGCTACATATTCAAATAGCGCGCGCGACGCGATGCGCGATGCGCGATAGCTCCAGAAGAGCTTTGCGCGATGGGCGATTAACAACTATGGACCTATCGTAGCACAGGTCCTTGCTACTATTAGACTCATGGCTCATGGGAATTCCATGAAGACATCTCCTCAAGTCTATAACCACATTATCGTTGTCAGTTTGGATGACAATCTTCTTGTACAATGAATGCAGTCCTAGTTCGATGAAGTAGGCAACTCTTTCGTACACAGATTTCAACTCGGCTTCATATATAGAAAAATGGTCTCATACTCACTTCAAATTTCATGATCATCAAATGTCCAACAAAATTAATTAGGGTACGGGGGGATATAAACTACAGTTATGATATACTCACTTTTCAAACACGCACTATGCAGCAGTAGATATAGCCATTCATGTAGAGATATATACTATAGTTCAACCTTTTCTATGTTTCAGTTAATTGGAGTTGGAAGAAATGAATTCATTCCTTCTAATGCAGTCCTTGTTTATCCTTTTACTTTGTAAGAATATATTGCAGTAATTAATATACAATCATGACCTCATATGTTGACGTGATATGAGGAACCATGAGTCCATATTTAAAAATTCTAACCCCAAGAACTAGATAACTTAAAGGTACATTCTGTATCAATAGAAACTTTTCTATCGCGTTTAGATTGATGTATTTTTTTTCTAACAAAGGCATCAGCAAAATGAAACCTTCTCGGGACAGACTCAAACTCTGCCTCGACTCCATGGACCTTTAGCAAATTAATTATATCATAGCACAAGTCATTGCTACTATTAGACTCATTGCTCATGGGAATTCCAAGAAGATATCTCATCAAGTCTTTAACCACATTATCGTTGTCAGTTTGGATGACAATCTTCTTGTACGATGAATGCAGTTCTAGTTCGATGAAGTTGGCAACTCCTTCGTACACAGATTTCAACTCGGCCTCATATATAGAAAAAGGATCCCTAGCCTCACCCGGCAGAAGCATGTCCTTCTTACTTACATTCCAACAAACACGTGCCTTGTACAGATCCCTCTTAGGAGGAACCCACAAGCAACTCGGTATTTCTTACCGTCTCTTCTCATTCTAGCCGGTATCAGTTTCAATCTTAACAGTGCTCTTAGGGGGGAAAAAGACGTAGTGCATCAATTTGGGCGGTACGTCCATCGGAGAATCTGAAATTCAAAATTATTTGGAATAATCAATACGAAATTCAGAACATAGAAATTAGACAAAAGGGAAAATAAATAAATGTCCTGAAAGTAAATAAATTATTTGGAATTGTCAATATCAAACCGCTTCAAGAATTCGTTATACTTGAAAGTAGATAGTGCATCCATTCTGATCACCAAAACATAAAATAAATGTAACATCATACATTAGGTAAAGTAAAAATTTATTATAGCAACTTAAAACACCCCTAAATAATTAAAGATTCTTGAGAAGCGCACAGTTAAATACCAAAATAATTATACTTATATTGTTTGCCCACATCATAATTTTTTTTTGGCATTTAACTGTGCGCTTCTCAAGAATCTTTAATTATTTAGGGGTGCTTTAAGTTGCTATAATAAACTTTTACTTTACCTAATGTATGACGTTACATTTATTTTATATTTTGGTGATCAGAATGGATGCACTATCTACTTTCAAGTATAACGAATTCTTGAAGCGGTTTGGTATTGACAATTCCAAATAATTTATCTACTATCAGTACATTTATTTATTTTCTTTTTTGTCTAATTTCTATCTTCTGAATTTCGTATTGACAACTCCAAATAATTTTAAATTTCAGATTCCCCGATGGACGTACCGCCCAAATTGATGCACCACGTCTTTTTCCCCCTTAAGGGCTATGTTGAGATTGAAACTGATGGTGGCTGGAATGAGAATGGACAGTATGAAATGCCGAGTTGCTTGTGGGTTCCTCCTAAGAGGGATCTGTACAAGGCACGTGTTTGTTGGAATGTAAGTAAGAAGGACATGCTTCTGCCGGGTGAGGCTAGGGATCCTTTTTCTATATATGAGGCCGAGTTGAAATTTGTGTACGAAGGAGTTGTCAACTTCATCGAACTAGAACTGCATTCATCGTACAAGAAGATTGTCATCCAAACTGACAACGATAATGTGGTTAAAGACTTGAGGAGATATCTTCTTAGAATTCCCATGAGTAATGAGTCTAATAGTAGCAATGACTTGTGCTATGATATAATTAATTTGCTAAAGGTCCATAGAGTCGAGGCAGAGTTTGAGTCTGTCCCGAGAAGGTTCCATTTTGCTGATGTCGTTGTTAGAAAAAAATACATCAATCTAAACGCGATAGAAAAGTTTCTATTGATACAGAATGTACCTTTAAGTTATCTAGTTCTTGGGGTTAGAATCTTTAAATATGGACTCATGGTTCCTCATATCATGCCAACATATGAGCCCATGAGGTCATGATTGCATATTAATTACTGCAATATATTCTTACAAAGTATAAGGATAAACAAGGACTGCATTAGAAGGAATGAATTCATTTCTTCCAACTCCAATTAACTGAAACATAGAAAAGGTTGAACTATAGTATATATTTCTACATGAATGGCTATATCTACTGCTGCATAGTGCGTGTTTGAAAAGTGAGTATATCATAACTGTAGTTTATATCCCCCCGTACCCTAATTAATTTTGTTGGACATTTGATGATCATGAAATTTGAAGTGAGTATGAAACGAATCTTAGAAAGCTATCAACATAAAATTTCAAACAACTAATAATGAAATAAACAAGTACAACTACTGTAATATGCGCAGCAAGACAGCAAAAACACTTTCAATAGTAGGAAGTAAGAAGCTCAATTTTGTCAGCAAAAACAGTAAGTACCAAACTAGCATATTTTGCACAAGTATAGTACTTAACAGTAAATAGCAGAAAAGAGGCAGCTTTAGACAGTTGATTTTTAGGTAGATATTCAGTAGAACAACCACAGCAGCAGTCACACTCAATTAAGGCTAAAGCATAGCACACTAAGTAGCAAATATCAGCAGTAATTGGTTCTCAAATAGATACCACAAACAGCATCAGGAAGGTCTAATCTTAGCAATGTAGTAAAACACAGTATAGGATTGTGGGCAGTAGAAGATCAATTTACCTATCTAAGAACAGGCAGCAATCAAAAGCAGCTATGCACAGCAAAATTAGTAACAATCGAGAGTACAAACCACACAATAGCTGCACCCCCGCACCCAGCCATAGAATCAGCAAGAGAAGAAGTGTTTTAAATTAGCTCAATAAAATACCTGATGTAATGTCATACATCAGGTAAAGTAAAACTTCATTACAGCAACTTAATGCACCCCCTAAATAATTAATCGCCCTTGTAGTTTACATAATCACGATGATATATATTATTGCAAAAGAATTATGCTGTGGGCAAACAATAAAAGTATAAAATAGCTAGCACCTAAGGGGGGCCTCATGCTGAGTAGGATGTATGTTGATTAAAGGGAAGAGAGAATTTCGGTAAAAATGGCATGTGAGAATAAAGGCTGAAAGGAGAACCATGTAAACAGGGACAAAACTGTACACGACAATGAGAGAGAAGAGGTGGCTAAAGCTGTAGCAAAACGCTGAAGTCCCGGCAGTGCAGGTGTAGTGCGCACAGTATCACAGGGACTAGCAGTGTGTGTCTGTGTGGTTTATGCATGAATACATTCAACTTTCAAAGAGAAATTTAAGGTAGAGAATACAAGGGATCATATGGACTGCTTCTCTACTTTACTCAACCAAAAAAACAGGTTAAAGTTCTTGTAGGCATAATCACAAACACCTTATGTGCAAACTGAAAAACTAAAGTAAAAATCAAAATACCTAGGGCACTACAATGAAAATTTTCACAATTGCTCAAGTTGCAACCATACCCATCAAGATTAAAGCATGTTCCTAAACATGTAAAAACACAAACCCAAGCATCAATTTATCCATCCAAACATGTTGCAATTTTCGAATTTGGAAGAACCCCCATTTCAAACTCTCATAATTTATGGATAAATGGAAGAATTAATCCATACAACCATGCTAACTCAAGGTAAAACAAGGAAATGGACATACCTTGAAGATTTAGAGGTAGGGGGTGTGAGGAGAGGGAGTGGAGTGAGTGAGGAAGACTTTTGTGTATATGATGCTCAAAATCGTTTATCTGAAAATGGGGGAAGGAGTGGAGTAGAGAATCAAAGTGGAGTGGCGATCAAGTAATTTGTAGGAGGGCCAAGGTGGGTAGCCCTGGGCTGAATTAATCTGGGTCTTTAATCTACTATTGAAATGTCTACACCTTTAAATAATACTCAATAATATATATAATTTTATTTAAATAATTAAATTGCCATTATAAGTAATTTACTATACATAGGTATACTAATAAATTATGTAATCAAAAAAATTATATTACATTTAAATAATAATATAAACTATTTGAAATAATATCAAATATTATAAAACAAGTAGACATCTAACGTACCAGTAGACAGGGACTTCCCAGTGTCAGCTGGGAGCATGAATCTGATCGGGTAACAAATGAATCAGTTGGGCAGTCATCACTTGTTGAGAATATTGAATGCTCAACCCGCATAAATCATATGGGTACAAAGATACGACTCTGAACGATCAAAACAAACAGAAAAATTTACAGAGACCAACCTCAGCAAGTTCTTTTAGACCAAGTTGATAGGTTTGCCCATAAGTTTCTGCAACTAGCTGCACTCTCAGCGGGTATATATCATCAGGCATAAAATCTTTAAGCAACTGTTCGTTTATGTTCGATGAATCAGCCTGCACAAGCATTACAATATTTATAGAGAATACCATATCACTAGCCAATGTGGATGCTTTGTAATCCAAAACGAGAAGAACGTTATATCAGATATATTCCCCATAGCTTTCAAAATCATGGAGGCAAAAAATTCTGGAGATTGCTCATCAGTGATATTAATTGTCAATAGCGACTTTAATGCATCTTCATTATCTTCCTTTGACCCATAAACTTTCACTGTATCGCATTCTACTAATTTTTGGTCTAGAGCTTGTAACTTTATGTCATCTACCAACCGGAGAAAAGGATCAATATGTTCAAAAACATCAATCAGAGAACAGCATCATAATTCACACACTCATTCAGATGTTAAGCAAATCAAGGTCTAAGCAAAAAATAGGTAAAAAATGAAAACATATTGAACCTACTATTTCATTCCTTAAGGCAGCCTGACAAGAGGAAGAAAGATGTAGGCTTTTGATAAGAAAATGACCATTGATGTAGCCAGAGTAAAAAGAGACCTACGGCGAGATGGTTGAAGCAAGCCTAAAAAAATGTGTTAAATAACTTATTAACTTCACAATAACATATGATCCCGGTAAATTGAACAGAATGTCATAAACAAAGGCATCATTTGGTCTGGTAGATGAGGGTTGCTTGACATTCATGTGTTGGGGACTTTATATGGTGTTTAATTTCATAATGGAATATGATGCTTGGAGAATAAAGATTATGGTGTTTTGGAGGGCAAGACTCAACCACCCCGGATAAAGTTCATGGTAGATCTAATTTGTGCATCAATCATTTCAGACGTAGAAGCCTGACATTTAAGATTGGAATGGCCAAAGACGGAAAAGCACAAATCCGCCAATCTTGCAAATAATTTTTTTTATGGGATAATATTTCTCAATCTTTGCGATTCAACCAACTGTAACAGTCCCGTTTGGTCATGTCCACAGAGTCCAATTCAACGAACTTTGAAATAACTTCTTTCGACGTAGATCACATAGCAAATATCATATTTGCAGCAACCCCAACAAGCAAACCTATTTAAAAAGGAGGGATAATGTAAGTAACTTTACCGTGCACTTAGTATGGATCTATAAAACTCTGTCTAGATAGCTACTTCGAATATCTACTATTTACAAACCTGTTTATTATAAGTTATAATTACTATTATCTATCACTATATCACACAGTTCTCTCGTGAAACAGTGTCCCTACTTATTCTCTTTGGGTTCAGACATAGTAAATTTTGTCAACTACCACTTCAAAAATCACAAATAGACACATCCTCTATCATGCTCTTTGTAAGATTACCTAAAAAGACATCTCAAAATTAATGCCGATGAACTCTAAGAACGGATCATATCCACAATGCAAAATACACACAGCTAAAGGAGGAAACTTGCAGACGCTACATTGATTTGAACTTGCTCGTGTCACCAACACAAAATAACAGAAAATAGACAAGTTAAACATGAGATAAACAGAAATTCTTTGCACCCAAGTCTTCACGCTAGATTTACTTATTCTTAAAAGTCAGATGTCCTCCCCATATGTAACGCTACAACACACATTTGACGCTATGAGATGAAAAAGACTTCTTGAATCAGTACACAATACTACTTTATATGATTAAAAAAATTTAAAAAATAGAAAACTGTAACTAACAAGTCGACAACTATCCACGGATATACGATGTTATCAGCAACCTCGGTTTGGATGATCCAGTAATAACTCATAACATAATACACAGAACCAAATTCCAACAGGGTTCTAATTCTCCAAGAAAACTGGATTCCAAATTCAGGTGATACTCAAAACCCAAAAGAATACCCAACTTTAAGTCCCACCAGAATCATATACCCAAATTAAGCATATATTTCACAAGCGACCTCAGCTGAAAAGGATAATAACAACAATAGAATGAAATTCTGATTTTCTAAATTTGCCCGATTTCTTAAACCAATCGTCGGAAAAACAAACAAAAACTCCGACAAACAAATACTCCATAATACACAATTGAACCAACAATTCTACAGTTGTACCGACATTGTCATTAGAAATTGAAGACAGAAAGAAAAGAAAAAAAAAAACCTTTATGCTCTAAAGCAATCATCATGATTCTGGATGAAATTGAGATCCGAAAGCAAGTACATCAGATCTCCCTCTTCAAATTCCTCTGCAATCACAGTTGTAAAGCAATCAATACATACAGCAAAAGTATATATACAGAGATGTTTTCCATAAATACACGCAGGGGTTACCTTGTTGAGTTGGAGAGGGAGTGAAACTGAAGAGAGGCCGTTTCTGGTGACGAGGTTAAAGAAGGTTAGGTTGGTCATCAATTTATTTATTTATTTTATTTCATCAAATCAAACTGAAGAGAGTGCCTTTAAACTATTTTATTTTGGAATTATTAATTAATCTCGATTTAAATAACTTAGATGAATCTTGTTATTAAATTCTGATATGTTTAAACTATTTTAATTTGGATTTATTATTTAATCTCGATGTAAATAACTTAGATGAATCTTGTTATTAAATTCTGACATGTATAAGAAATCAGGTTGGATCCAATCTAACTCACGTACTTCCAAAAGAAAATGGAGAATATGGGAACATCCACTTGTGATATCAGTGGTTTAGATGAAAAGGAATAAAAAAAGGGTGAAAAATATTATCCCATAAAGTGATCACTATTTTTTTACTTCGTGTTTTTAATGATAGAAAATAAAGTTTACATATAGAAAATATTATTAGTCTAAGTTGGGATGGAGATATCGTATAGATTTGGAGTTATACTGAAGGAAAAATGGATGTCCGAGAAATTTTTCCTTTCTTTTTCCATATTTTTTCTCAAAGAGAACACACCCGAAATGGTTAATGTTTAGATATTTTTTATCGGAAAATTGAGATTGTAGATTACTTTTAATTGAGGTTTATTATCGTTTTAAAACAAGATCGAGGTTTATTATTTATTTTGTACTAGTATAAAGGGTAAAAGTTATTTACTTTCCCAATATTTGCATATTAGACAAAAACTCATGTCAGTCCAGATCACCGTGCAGTTGAGATTTACTCTAGATCAAGTCAGGTGCGAAATGTGATCCGACTTGTGCCTTTAAAAAAATTATTTTAACAAAAGTGTCAATTATTATATACTCATTGTCTATAACGAAAATGCAAATTTTGTGATTCTCGGAAATTTTAATTTATCATCTTCATCGTGTAGTCCTTTAATCTTATGGTAATTTATGTTGCATCTAAGGGCGGATCAAGAAATAAATGTCGAGAGGAGCCGCAACAACGACAAGGTTGAAGAAGCTACGGTGCAATTTTTAAAGATTTTATTGATATTATAACTATAAAAAAATAAATTTAAAAAAAATATTGAAGAGAGCCAATGCTCCCCTCGAAGTGATATTTACTATGCATATATATGTATATCACTTAGTAATTAATATTCTGTAAATGGTAGTTTTATTAAACCAATGTTTCAAATTTCAAAACTCGTAACCCGGGAATAAATTGATAACAAAAGTAGGTTATTGGTTCAACCGACTAAATTGTTCTAAAAAACAGTTGAATGAACCGTCTATAATTAGTAATTAACATATTTCATATACCAAAACTGGCAAAACAAGTTAATAATATTATAAATATTGAATCATATTTACTAAAATCTATAGCTATTAAATATTAGTACCAATACAAAGTTATTTTGGTTGTTATATATGTTAATTAAATTACAATATATATTAAATTAATATTAAGCAATGGCGTTTGAAGTTTCGATTTGAAATTAGAAATTCATACTTGCGTGAAAAGAAAGTTCATTGACTCAGCAATTCTTCAATTAAAAAATGTAATTGAACATAAAGATCCATTTTTTACTACCTAATACCCGCGACTCTCTTTCCTCCTCCTGTTTTTTTTTTTTAATTATGTCTTTCCCTAAAATTGATATATATATGTCTCTCAACCAATACGCCAACACCCCTTAATTCTCTCTTTCTAGTTTCTACAAACACTATATTGTTGTGCATCTCAATTCTCCCTTAACGTCTCAATCTCTCTCCCCAAAGTAAACCATTAATATTTTCTTGGTTTTTATTTGTCATTGAATAGGTCTTTTTCTAGCAACGGTTGCAACAAATGAAAACTAGAAGTACGTATAATATACTAGTCAAAAGTGAAAACTATAAAAACCTGCACACAATTGGAAAGCCAACCAAATCTCTCTCTCTCTCTCTCTCTCTCTCTCTACAATAGATTTTAATAGTCAGGTGCAGCTCCAGCTCCAGATGCAGGTTTGCAAAATTTTTTACACTTGTGCATATTTCTTAGTCCTCTGCATTTTGCAGCCTAATCATATCTACGGAGTATAATAATATACAGGCCCTGCTTATAAAGTTGTTATTCATCGCCATCTGCCTCTCCGGTTATTCAGCCTCTCTCAAGGTGAACTCATCACCTCCACATACATCATTCTCTATTTATTTTTATTTTTTTAAAAAAATAATATTAAAAAAACTATTTTCAACGCAGATTGGCGAAACATGTTCTACGACAAGCGACGACGGCTGCGACGGCGGCCTAACATGTGGAACTTGCCCGGCAAATGGGAACACCAGACCTCGGTGCACCCGGACTCAGCCTATCATTCCCACCTCTAAGGTAGTAGCGTATGAAATTATTGATACTATTTTTCAAAGGTCTTGACTTGACTTGACTAGTACTCCGTATTTGTGTTTAAACTTGAACGTCTTTGAACAGATAAAAGGGCTGGCGTTTAACAAGTATTCATGGCTGACTACCCACAATTCATTTGCTCGGACCGCCTCAAATTCGGGTACCGGTTCGGTTCTTCTCTCTCCCACCAATCAGGATGATTCCATCACAGACCAACTCAAAGTAAGTACACCAACTACTCCATGTATTTATTTATTTATTATCTATCATATTGAATAATAATTAATTAAAAGTGCACACCGTCCTATACAAATACCTGCTCGACTTCTTAAGTTTAGCTTGTGACTAATCAACAACTTGAGTGAGTAGTTGTAGTTGGGCTCACTTATTTTAATTTGTTAATAATTGTTATCTAAGCTTTCTTTAATTATTGTTGCTAACTACTTTACTACCCCATGCCCTGCTCTGCTGCTACCTAATATCAATATCTTTATTCTGCTTTACTCTCTTCTTTTCTCTCCTAAAAAATTCATATGATAATCAAAAGATCTTGAACGAGTGGCGGAGCTAGAAATTACCTTATATGTCCTTATTTCTTTTAAATTTATGGTAGGGCAAAACATAAGTAGTTTCAAAGATTTATACATAATTTTTTTTGTAGTAAAATAGTACATAATTAGAACTAATAAAAGAAAATAGGTGGGACAATAGCCTCACCACTCCATAAGCCAACACACGCACATCTCGTATTTATCCATTCGAGAATAGGAAAAGTGACAACGCACTTTCTTTGTTTGGCAGAATGGTGTTCGAGGGCTTATGCTTGACATGTACGATTTCAACAGCGATATTTGGTTATGCCACTCCTTCAACGCCCAATGTTATAATGCAACCGCCTTCGTAAGTACACTAATTTATCCATGACTAGCTATATTGCCATTGTTGTACCCTTCTCTCGATTCCGACATTAATTGTTAGTATTAATTTGCAGCAACCAGCTATCAATGTATTGAAAGAAATTCAAGTTTTTCTCGAGGGTAATCCCACAGAAATTGTCACAATCTTCATTGAAGATTATGTCACTTCTTCTCAAGGCCTATCCAAAGTGTTCAATGCATCCGGCCTCACTCAATACCTTCTCCCACCTTCACAAATGCCTCAAAACGGGCAAGATTGGCCGACGGTGGATGATATGGTGCGGAGGAATCAACGGTTGGTAGTCTTCACCTCTAAGTCATCAAAGGAAGCTTCAGAAGGGATTGCCTATGAGTGGAAATACGTGGTCGAAAATCAATGTGAGTCAGAGTCATCTTCCAAGTTAATTCCTATAACTTGGCCAGTCACGAACTGGGTAAACAATTCTCGTTTATATATATGCAGATGGGAACGGAGGAATGATAAGCGGGGCGTGTCCTAGCCGGTCAGAATCATCTGGAATGAGCACATCCTCAAGATCCCTAGTGCTGGTGAATTATTTTCCGGACAATCCGAATATAACTGAAGCTTGTGTTGACAACTCTGCTGGTTTGATTAGCATGATGGAGACTTGTTATGCTGCTAGTGGTAACCGATGGCCAAATTTCATTGCAGTCGACTTCTACAAGGTACTTAATCCAACTGTTTGGTATCTTAGATACATTTTCAAATTGGCTCGAGCTCAAAGTACTATTTCTCCTTTAATTTTTATCACGCCTCCCCCCTAATGATTATTTTAAACTTAGGATTCATGATAACTTCATCTCTTTTATCCTATTATATTTCATCAATTCTACCAAACACATCCTAAAAGTATCTGTGCATCGATCCCCTTGGTTGCAGAGGAGCGACGGAGGAGGAGCTGCCTTGGCCGTTGACCGAGCAAATGGTCAACTAACTTGTGGTTGTGGCAATATTGCCTATTGCAAGGTAGTATTCAATTTAATATTAAATTTTAAAAATCACACCACGAAGAAAGAATTGTTATCTATTATGATTAATGTTGCAAAATGTAATGAATGGTATTATGGCAGGTAAACGCAACATTTGGCACGTGCGATGTTCCGGTGCTTTCGCCTCCGCCTCCTTCTCAGTTATCGTCTCCGACGGGGAGAGCAGATGAAGGGCCTGTAAATAAATCTGTATTAAACAAACCCCGCCAATATTGTTTGGTTATCCTTACAATCATAACGGCTCTCCTTATGCTGTTGTGATTCTAGAATGGATGTACGTGGTTCTGTTGTTTCCAATATTATTCTATGAGATTTTTTTCGTTTTTCCTCCTTATTTTTTGGTAAACCTTCTATTGTACTCATTTCTACATTATAATACTAGCTAGTGCTATGGATATTTAAGTCGATGCAGAGGTTTTATCTTGTACATTGTGTAAGATTCTTGAATAATCAAATACTCCTATTAGATTTGTCAGCTATAGATAGTAGTACTGTTGCCAGAAACAATTATTATTATTATTATTATTATTATTATTAGTATTATTATGGAAGTCATGCATACTTTAATATCAATTTAGATGATATTTGCATCACAACACCACGTCGGGCACTTCTTCGAGCTCGTCCCGTCCCGTCGCTTTAGCCTTTCCTTTGTCATCAGCAGAAGACCTAGCACCAAAACCGCGAGGAGGAACTCCAGACATTTTGAGTAAGAGATGGAGCGTGTTGGTGGAGATGGTAAGTGAGAGATGGAGAGCATTGAAACTTGCTCCTTGGGGAGAGAGTGATTGAGAGAAAAGATTGGTTGGTGTGAGGAAAATGGTACGAGGGAGGAGGTATGTGTAAAGAAAGTCTGGGATGGAAGGAAAATTTTTAAATTTGGAATTGAGAAAAAAAATAATAAAATAAAATAAAATATCTACCACAACACACATCCACTTGCAGCTCCGGTTTCTTGAACCGGCAGTTCCTCGGTTCCAAACTGGAACCGCTGATTGTGAGTTTTTTTTTTTTTTTTTTCAATTTTCATGATGTTTAATTATATCAGGTATTATTTATACTTTTAGACATTAAAATGATGTTTAAAGACATTGTAATACACTAATGAATTTATAGAATTATCATATTTTCTTAAAAAAAATATATATAAATTATATCATGAAAGAGAGATGAATTTTAAAATGTTAAAAATAAATTTTGAATTTTAGTTGCACCATCATCATGTCACATGATTCACATACTCACATGATGAATTGATGATACATTGATACTTCTTATCATGTTCTATTTTGTTATTTTCTTGATTTCTTATTTGAATTTTGAATTATAATCAATTTATAAATGACATTAAATTATCAATGTGGCAAATGTTAAAAATCAAATTTGAATTTACATTTTGTCATCATCATGTCATATGATCACATATTCACATGATAATGCTGTGGAACTTCTTGACAAAATACATTTTGTTATTTTCTTCATTTGTTCTTATTTGAATTTTGAATTATATTTATTTTAGAAATAATTTTACAACTATCATTTGAATCATTATAATAATTTGTTAATTATACACATTAGCATAGACGTATGTAGTATATATGATGTTTAAACATCAGATACAAACCAAAAATCATATAAAAATAAAATTAGCAAAAAAATAAAAATAGAAAAAATCATACAAACATCACTTAGGGTTCCTAACTTGATTAAATTTGAACTAATCACACATCTAATATTGGTGCTACTCGTCACTTAATTCCATTAATTAATAATGCATTGGTTATTGTAACCAAAACTTTTGGGACTACGTACGTGGAACGGAAGGAGTATTAAATTTTCTTACAAAGTATCTAATTATACATGAATACTTCTTATATATATATATAAAATGATGTGGGCACATTCGTCGTTTTATCACTTTGATATTACTTTGTTCGATTTTTTCGATTGTTTTATATTCCAGTACCTTAGAAATTAATTTAGAAATCATATAATCTAAAAAATAAATAAAAATCAAAACTCGATTTGTTTTGTTGGGAACCTTTTTCTTTGAACTAAGTTTTGATAATGCTATTAGAAACCACACTTAGACAATAGATTTTAAGTGGAACAGACTGGTCTCAGTGTTTGGATCAGTCAAGCTTAACCCGGACAAGTTGCTATGTAAAGGTCAAGGTTGGTAGTGCAACCTTGTACCTAATCTACTCAAACATGTCATAATGTTCCTTTATGTAATATGTCTATGTAATCTGCTCTAACCATTCTCGAAGATTTCTTACGAAGATTACAGAAGACTGAAGACAGTTCGAGGTATAGGAAGCTTGACCTGCAAAGTCCAACCTGAGCTGTGGCTGAGGAACCTGTCCTCAACTCATCGTCTATAATTGTGTCAGTGTACGGTTCTGCATATCCTGACACATACAACGGCTCTATTTCAAATGCTTCTCTATAAATACCTCAAGTCATTCCAGAAAGAAGGTACGGGAAAGCTCAAATTACAAGCTGAAACGCTGTAGAAATCTCAAGCTAAATATTCACACAATCAACACTCGAAATCACTAGAGCTTTCTCAAGTGTTGATCTTTGTAGATTTCTATTCTTTCTAGAATCTATCTTACTAGAACACAATTCACACTCTCACTACTATCACTGTTGATATTCAGTGTAGTTGATAGAGTTGTATTCCAAACGGTGATAGCTTTTCACAGCTTTCCAGTTTGATTATCAGTGCTAGTTGTTTAGCATTAGTAAAATTGTATGTAAGTTTGTTTGTAAAGTTAGAAGAGACACGACTCAAGATTCGTGCTAGATTCAGTCTAAAGAGAGACTTGAATTTGGACTGGAACCTCCACCAGTGTTAAAAGGAGCGAAAAATCTCAAGTTAAGGGATTACAGATTCGACGGGATCTGGCGTGGACGTAGGAGCTGTTTACTCCGAACCACGATAAAAACTCCTCGTGTTTCTCTCGCTATTTATTCTTCCATCTTTATTTACACAGTTTACATGTTCACAACCTGCATCACTGCAACCTGTCTTGCATAAACTATTGATGAACTAAAGTCTTTTCTAAAACTGTTTTGAAAACTGTTAGCCAACCTTTCCACCAAACTTCCGCACGCAGGTTAGTTTTGCAAGCTCAGCAGTTCACTGTTTGAGCTGGAGAAACTAAACTGCTCTGATTAACTGAAGTGACGACTCAGTAAGATCAAATTGTTTTAAAAGTCAAAACTGTTGGCTAATTGGTGTATTCCCCCCCCCTATACACCAATATCTATTTATCGGGACCTACATGTTTTATTACTCATTTTTTGAAGTTAAAAATAAAAAATAATAAATCGAGCTTTGGTTTTTTAGATTTTATGAATTCTAAATTAATTTCTAAGTTACTAGAATATAAAATAATCGAAAAAATTGAACAAAATAATGTCAAAGTGATAAAACGACGAAGATGCCCACGAAAAGAGGAGTAGCGTATCATATACTACCTCCATCTCACTAAGGTAGTCTCATTTGCTTTATGCACGTATTTCCACCGAAACCTAGTACGAGTTTTAAAATATAATTTTGTAGTATCAGTTTTTTTACGGGATACTATGAGTGTCATAGTATCCCGTAAAAAAAACGATACTACAAAATTATATTTTAAAACTCGTACTAAGTTTCGGTGGACATACGTGCCAAATAGTAAATGAGACTAAATAAATGAGATGGAGGTAGTATATATATATATAGAGGCAATCTCAAAAATAGCCATTTTGATAATGTAAAGGTAAATTTTAGCCACACATAAAAGAATATGTAAATTTTAGCCAATTTTCGCATAAAATGACAAGTTTACCCTTTAAGTTAAATACACGACCATGATTACACGACTACACAGTCGTGTAATTTTGGTCGTGTATTTCGCCCGGCACAACAAATACGGCAACCTCGGCGTGTCAATGCACGACGGACGGCCACGACCCAGGGGTGGTGGTCGTGACCGTGCCAAGGCCGACATGACAACCCCGACATGCCAATGCACGACGCACGACCACGGCCTATGGGAGACGGTCGTGGCCGTGCATATGCACGGCGTCGGGCTCACGGCACCCCGACGGGCTGGTGGCCATTTTGATCTCACTGATTTTATTTTGATCTGCAAAAGTATAAAAGAACAAAGAATAATTAATGAATCATAAATATATATATTTTAAAAAATCTGCACAGAGAATACACGACCGCCAAATACACGACCACCTGGTCGTGTATTCTCGGCCGTGCAACACAAATATGTGGTTGCCAGAATACATGACCACCATTGCACGACCGATTTGGTCGTGTAATTGGCGTGGTCGTGTATTTAAGAACAGAAAAATAAATCTTCAATTTTTTCAATCTAAAACGTAATCTGCAGCAAAATTAACCAATAAATTGATCTTTAAAGCATCTAAGCATACATATAAGAGCATATAACCATTAAATTTTGAAATTAAACAAACATACAAAGAAACCCAAAAGAATCTTCAAAACCTATTTCAAAACCTAAATTTCAAAAACAAAAACTGAAAAACGTGAATTAACAATTACATGGCCGACGCGCCGCCTCTGCCGCTGCCGCTGCGCAGCCGGTCACTCCGGCACCACTCGAATATTTTTAATCGATTATGTGCTTATTATTGAGTGTTCCTTATTTATTTTTGAAGTTA
The DNA here is from genome assembly GCA_001642375.2 of Mentha longifolia. Classification (NCBI taxonomy): domain Eukaryota; kingdom Viridiplantae; phylum Streptophyta; class Magnoliopsida; order Lamiales; family Lamiaceae; genus Mentha; species Mentha longifolia. The sequence goes on along the minus strand of CM038120.1, from coordinate 13,877,228 downwards.
AATGAATAAAGGAAAAATGCAACAAAAATTAAGGCATAAGGGCAATTATGTCATTACATACCCTAAAATGGCTAAAATTTACATATTGCTTTATTGATGGTTAAAATTTACCTTTGCTTTATCAAAATGGCTATTTTGGGGTATTTGCTCTATATATATATAGATGATGAATCATATAGGAATCCATCCCTATGTGAGAAATAGGAACAAATCTCATCCATTCATTTTAGTAGATCAATAGCTGTCAATTATGGGGAGATTATTATATATACTTGACGGTTAAATTAGTATAGGGATATTATTGTCATACAAATATATCTTAATTTTCCATATGCCTACAATTAAGGAATTTATTCCCTCTCTCAATACAGCCTAACGGAAATGTTTCTTCTTCTTCTTCAAAATGATGAATGCAGATTTTATGCTATAACATATACTGTTATATAAATGCTTAACATTGCTAATTTCTTCTTTCTAGATACCTATCGACACATATGGCTTGTTGACTTATAATCATTATATTATAATATAATAAGCATGATTTTATTTAGTATTAAGCATAGAAATTTATAATGTTAAGCATGATTTAATCTAATATTAAGCATAGAAATTAGCAATATTAAGCATGATTTTATTTAGTATTAAGCATAGAAATTTATAATGTTAAGTATGATTTAATCTAATATTAAGCATGATTTTATCCATTATTAAGCATAGAAATTAGCAATGTTAAGCTTGGTTTTATCTTAGTATTAAGCATACAAATTCATAATGTTAAGCGTGATTTTATCTAGTTTTAAGCATATAAATTTGTAACGTTAAGCATGACTTTATCTAACATTAAGCATACAATTTTCACATTAACAAATTAAAAAAAAAAATCTGCATTCATCATTTTGTGAAATCCTTTTCTTCGCAGCCGCAACAGCCATTATCGGGCAGATAGTTGGTTGAGCAAATGACCACTTCGTCCATCAATAACTATTAGAATCAAAGCTCTTTTTTTTTTTTTTTTTTTTTTTCTGCTATTGATTCCTCTTGAATCTGCCCAGAAGAACACAACTCAGTAATGAAAGCATAGGAGAGAGACTAGGAGAGTGATAAGCGTGCAAAATAATAGGAAGGTGCGGCCGTTAATTTAGGAAATGATAGATTTCGTGGGATTTTAAAATGCTTAATGTACTAAATTAACCCTCAATTAGTTAAGAATAATAAATTAACCCGTATAGAATTAATTTAGATATCAAATCTTAGCCACAAATTTTATTGGATGGATGGTTATGATTTTTTCCTATTTCTCATGTGGGAACTTTTTAGCACATGAACCATTCCATATATATATATATATATATTGAATAAATTATGGGATAAATGACATTAGGTTTGGTTGGAATTAATTATGAAACAAATTAGAGTTGATTGTAATTTATCCTAAAATAGTTACTCCGTATATGGTATTAATGTGTTAATTAAACATAAAGTTCCATAAATTACGAAATTAAATAAAAATAAAAATAAAAAGTAAAGCAAACAATCTGTAGATTAGAGGTGGCCAAAATAATTATACCCGCCGACCTGTACACGTATTCGTACACATACTTGGAGGGTTTGTACTCGTACCCGTATTTGCCGGTTCGGATTTGGAACCGTACCCGCCAATGGCGGCGGTTCGGGTACGGGTACTAAAAGTTGGAACATCAACCCTCCGGTTCCACGACCTGCCGACCCGCTGACCCGCAATTTTGATATATATTTCGTCTCAAATATATTTTTTATTTCTTAGCTTTAATTATATATGCATTTTTTTCCTACTTTAGTATTTTTCCATTAAATTTTCACCAAATATGTTTTAACGGTGCTCGTCTCTTGAAGATTAAAGTTTTAAATAACTTGATCTCCAATGATTTAGTATTTAGAGGTCTAGTTTATATTTAAGTTGTTGAAATCTTTACAATAAAATAAGATTTTTCTTTTACAAATAATTCGAGTTACAACTAATCGAATTTAAATTATATTTTTAACATTAAAAATAATAATTATAAAATCCGCTAGAACTGCCGGATTGTACTCGTACCCGCACCCGCACATGTCATATTCAAAATCGTACCCGTACCCTCCTACGCCGCGGATAGGGTATGAGTCCGATTTGCTGGAACCGTACCCGCCAGGTACGGATACGATTTTGTACCCGAGCCCGCATTTGGCCACCTCTACGGTAGATGTCTGAAAATATAGATTCGCGTGGGGACCCACACAGAGAGAGAATAATGAATGGAGTGTTGCAGAATCCGAAGAATTTTGGTTGATTTTGATTGGGTAATAAAATACCATATGAGCATGCAGTGAGACGTCATTCAATTCGTCAATCACATCATCTCTCCTCCATTCCAATTCCAAATTCCAACCTTTTATCTCCCTCCCTCCACCTTTCATCTCCCTCCCTCCCCTTTTAATTCAATTCAATTTCAAATCAATGCCGCCGATTCCTCTTTTTCTCTCTCTCCTCTTCACTTCACCTACTAGTTCTAAAATTTACTACATTGATTTGGTTTTTCTTATAGCAGAGAGTTGAGTTCTTTAACCTTGGTCTGACAATGGAAGGTGGTGGTGGTAGTAGTAGTAGGAGAAGAACTCGAAGGCAGTGGGATGAGTATTATCTAAACCTTCACAAGGAGAAGAAGATGAAGGAAAAAGAAAGCGCCGGTGATGGCGAAAGGGCCACAATAAATATGGCGTGCTCTGACCCCATAGTTGTTAAGGTAGAAGTAGAAGACGAAGTGGAGGTTTCGAAGGATTATGGTGGTGAAATCTTGAGGAATGTTGTAGAGGAGGACGTTGATGCTGTTGTTTCTGAAATCGATAAAGATGCTCAAACCTTGAGGAATTGTGTTGAGGAGGAGGATGATGTTGGCACTGAAATCTTGAAGAGTGATGGAGGTTTCCAGAAATCGGAGGAAGATGGTGATAGTAGTATGGAGTTTTTGGGCGATGGAGGTTTCAAGAAATTGGAGAAAGAAGAAATTAAAGATGAGGATAATGATGGTGGTGAAATCTCGAGGAATTGTGTAGATGATATTACTGAAATCTCGAGAGTAGATGAAGATGAAGATGAAGATGGCGATGGTGAAGATATGGAGTTTTTGCGTGAAGAGATTGCGTCGGAAGGCACTAATCCGAGGAATGAGGCAGAAAAGGGAGATAGAGGTGGAAATAGGAGGTTAGATTCTTGCAGTAGAGGAAAAGTTGAAGAAATCGATCCTCAGATTCAACGAGATGTAACTGTCGATTCAGAAAGTTCTAAAGGGAATTCAGATGAGTCGGAATCTGAATCTAACAACTAGTGATGATGAATCATACGATGAAGGCAATGAAAGGGAGGAATCTTCGAATTCCGAATCATCATCGGAGGACAGTGAGAATGAGGCATTAGACGACGTCGAAGATGGTGTTGCTGAAAATGAGAACATTACGAAAAGGGCAGAGGGGGAGGCGACGCACGGAGAGAATTCGAGTGGAGAAAGTGATATTGATCAAGAAAAGGATGATGAAATTGATGAAAGAACTGGAACAGATGAAAAAAAGAAATCTGGCACTCAGGGAGAGAGTGTGAGTGAGAATCTGAGGAATAAAAAGGGTACCAAGCAAGGAAAAGATGAAGAAAGTGATGAGGGTGAAAGAAGTTGCAATGAACATGAATCAGAAGATGAAACAGTCATGATAAATAGCAAGGAGAAATTCTGCAGAGTTGGGAAGAGGAAAAGAATGAATGTTGAGAGAGAAAGTAAAGCTGAGGCAGTAATAGATGAAGAGAATGATGAGGAGTTGGAGAAGGAGAAGGTTCCCAAAATCAAGAAGAGTGCAAGAAAGAATGAAAATTTTACTTCTTCAAAATGTAAAGAAAATACATCGGTGATGGATGAGGGTGATTATTTCTTCACCCGGGTTAAGAATAGCGGTGATAAATGCTCGGTGAAAAAGTTCTTCTTGGGCAGTAAAAAGTCTAATCCTGCTAAAGAAATTGACCTGATCAAGATTTTGGTGGACTCCATTAATTCATTCAAGGAAAAGAAATGCAGTATTAATGAGAATCCTCTGGCTGAAGACGAAGATGACCTTCCTTTAAGGTTCAGATTCGAAGATGAGGTGGTGCTTCCACGGGAGAAAACCGAATGGGAGAAGCACTTAGATTCACTCTTTTGTGATCTTGAGTTGGGGCTTCGTGAATCTGAAAACGATTGCACTAATATTCCTGAGGTAGCATTGTAATGTTTGTGTTAGTCCACATTATATTATTTCGAATAAATTCTAAATTTTGCTAATTTTTCAGATGGAAAATGACGAACGTGAGACTGGTGTGGAGGTTGATGAAAGCCCAGCAGCAGCTTGCCTCAGAGGGGAGCATAATCCTATTCTTGATGAAGAGATAGGGATTGTTTGCCAGTACTGCCATGCTGTGATTATGGAGATTAAACACGTCTTGCCACCTTTCGTACGTGAAGCGTAGTTTGATTACTCGTTTGTTGACATTTAGTATTAGTTGTGCTATGTATCTTGTCCAGTTCTTTGCCTCATTATTATTGATTTTGTTGAACATGAGTGTTTCTTTGTGGCTACCAAATCGTTTGCAGTTTTTCGTCTATTGAACCTTGCTTTGAGCTTGTCGGTAATCGTGGTCGTTATTAGAGATGGAAGATGCTTGAGTAAAATATTGATTGATATATACATATAAGATGCATAAATTAGGAGGTGATGAGCATTTTTGAGTTGATGTAGTTTCTGCATATCTACTTCATTCTTTATACTATCATTTTATTGCTGTGGTTTGGTTCATTCCATGTGAATTGATTCATTAGGCTCTGCTCTTTCTATGTTGCCATTAATCTTTATGTTATGCAGAATATGTTAAACTAGATCTAAAAGCTTATGTCTTCTCTGAGATATTTTCTTGAATTTAACATATTTATCGTCTCTCATCTGATTAAGCTATCCTCTTTGTCTCGTGCAGCACGAACCGAAGTGGGGGGGACGAGACAAGAGGTATTACTATGATGAGTTCAAAACCTCTGTCTTTAGTGAAATTCAATTTGAGGGGTCCTCCCCGACTACTCCAGATTCGACAGCTTGCACGAAAGGAACAGTATGGGATTTAATCCCCGGTGTTAAAAAGGAGCTGTACCCTCATCAAAGGGAAGGCTTCGAATTCATGTGGAGAAATATTGGAGGAGATGTCGTAATCGAGAAGCTCAAGCAAACTCTTGCAGTTGATGCTAGGGGATGCATAATTTCACATGCACCGGGTACTGGAAAAACCCGTCTCACAATCGTCTTTTTGCAGACTTTTATGAAGCTGTATCCATCTTGTTGCCCCATGATCATAGCTCCAAAAGGCATGCTCCTAACTTGGGAAGCCGAGTTCCGGAAATGGAATTTCAACGCAGCGTTTCACAATGTGAACACGAAGGAGCTGTCCGGGAACGAGAATGTAGTTGCTAGTGAGCTTCTCGGGCAATTTGGGAATGGCAGATTGAGCCTAGACTGCATCAGGCTGCTGAAACTGTATTCATGGAGTAGAGGTGGGAGCATTTTGGGGATCAGTTACACGTTGTTCGAGAAACTTGCTGGAGAAAACGGAAGAGGAGTGGAGCGCGAGAAGATAAGGGAGGTTCTTCTCGAAAGGCCAGATTTGTTAGTGCTTGATGAAGGGCATACGCCTCGAAATGAGAGGAGTCTGATATGGAAAGCTTTGACAAAAGTCTCGACTCAACGTCGCATTATCCTCTCAGGAACTCCGTTTCAGAACAACCTCAGGGAGCTTTACAACACTCTATGCGTAGTCAATCCGAAATATGCAGATCAAGAAAGTAACACGAGCTGCAGAGAAAATTACAGCGTGGCTCGAAGAAGATGGAAGAGATTGACCAACTCTACCGGCATAAATAGGGGGAGCGCGATGAAGCTGAGAGAAATGCTCGATCCATTCGTTCACGTGCACAAGGGAACCATACTCGAAGAAAGCCTACCAGGACTGAGCCACACTCTAGTTTTCTTGCATCCAACTGAGACTCAGAAGAAACTTCTAGAAAGTGCTTGCAAAGAGAACGAAATCTTCTGTAGGATTAGGATGGTATCCTTGATTTCAGTCCATCCTTCGATAAATGCAGTAAAAGAAAGGTACTTCCCTAGAAGAGAAGAGACGAAGCTCGACATTGATGAAGGGGTGAAGGCAAGGTTTCTTCTGAGACTAATACGTTTCTCCGATGCACTTAAAGAGAGGGTACTGGTTTTCAGCCAGTTCATAGACTCACTCGTCTTCATCAAAGAGCTACTCGAGTCCGTTTTCTCTTGGAATGAAGGAAGAGAAATGCTCTACATGGATGGACAGCTAGACGAGAAGAAACGCCAAGAATCAATATCGTGCTTCAATGACGAAAAGAGTGAAGCAAAAGTGCTGCTTGCATCGGAGAGAGCTTGCTCCGAGGGAATAAACCTGATAGGGGCTTCGAGAGTTGTGCTTTTGGATACCGTGTGGAATCCTTCGGTGGAAAAGCAAGCGATCAGTAGAGCTTATAGGATCGGACAGAAGAAAATGGTGTACGTGTATCGACTCTTCACTTCTGGGATCGAGGTGAGACAATATGCAAAGCAGAATCAGAAAGAGAGGATATCACAGTGGATATTTGCTGTTGGTGAAGGACAGAGTGAGAAGGTAAGAGCAAAGGTGGAAGACAAAGTGTTGGATGGAATGGTGAATCTTGAAAATTTCAAACATATTTTTGAGAATATTATTTCTCAACCAACACAATCAGACCTGATTAAAACTTTTGTGCTGGAAAAGAAGAATTAGTAGAAGTTCTTTTGAGGAAAGCAGTCTTGGAAAATTTTGGTGCTTTGGTTTTTGTGTTTTTGGCTGCATTTTGGTGTATATTTGCAGAACTTGGCATTAACCATGCAAGTTTATGATGAAGTGAAGTTGATGGGATGGTTATTTTTGTTAGTGAAATGAATATAAAATGTTGATTTAGTTCTTTTTTCTGTTTTTTTCTTCAACAGGGCAGGGTTCCATTTTGTTTTTGATTATGGTTAGAGCTCGTTATTCTTGTGTAGTTTGATTTAACTGAAGAATGGTTTGGTGTTAAGTTGTGGAATTTCAGATTTTTAGTATATATATACGTATACATTGCAGTATATTTGTTTTTAGGTTCTTTATTCATTCATAGCATTCTAGTTAAAAGAAAAGTTGCTGTAGTTTTAAGAAGTTTGCTTAGAGTACTTGCAGAGTATGTAAATGGTTTCATGAAATGGTAATAAGAAGATTTGGTGCAAAAAGGGTTTGAAGATTTAGTGGAAAAGGGAAAGGACGAAGATACGAGATCATTTCTTTAATACTCCGATGACGATGTTGTTTCATGCCATTTGATTTGTGTTATCTGTTGAAGAATGCATTTTGTTTGTTTAATGCATTCTTTTATTTATTCATCTTTGTTTTTGGGCCATTAGTTGGGCTTTGGTTTATTAATACCCTTTTATTGGACTTTAAGTAATAATTATATAATCATCATAAAGTGGGCTTGGCCCAACAAACTTGTATTATATTCTTGGTCTCGTATTGTTATTTAATCCGATTAGCTTAAATAAACGAAAAATCATAATATAAAACGAAATTAGGTTCTCATAATACGTAATAAAAATTAGGAGTTACAATATATCATATTGTATCTAAATTGCAAATCTAATACTACCTACATCCCACCAATTAGGCTACGTTTCGGGCCGTCCTATATTAGTCTAACCCTGATAGGGTAAGTAATTAACTCAATTTTCTGTGCTCAATCCTCTTCTAATTAGGCCCGAATTGAATTAGAGTCACGGCCCAATTAGTCTAACCCTAAGCCCAGTCAAACAAAACCCTAACTCTACCCCCATTCCCTCATTCTTCATCGTTGAAGGCAACATATTATCTCTCTCTTTCTCCGCCCACCCCGTCTCCTCTCTGAAACTCACCTTCTCTCCTCCTTCCCTCTCGACCCAAAAATGAAGCAGCAGAAACCTCTCTTTCTGAAACCTTCATCTGTGGTGTGGCCGGTGTCGAGGGGGGCGAAGCTCGCGTCCGACTCAGACTCGAGTCCTCAAAATTCCCCTTCGAAAAACCCTAAATTTGGGCCGCCGCTGCCGTCACCGAGGCCCTCTCTAGGTAAATCGCCTCCCACCCCGTCTCCTCTCGTGATATCACCTTCTCTCCCTCTTCCTTCTCGCCTAAAAATAAAGCGGCGGAACCATAATTTCCGCCGCCTTATAAATCGGCCTCAACACGTGCCGAGGGGGGCGAAGCTGGAAACGGACTCAGATCTGAGTCCTAAAAATTTGCCTCCGAAAAAAATCCGGCCTCCGCCTCCCCCTAGGTCCAATCTCCGACTTCCTATAGGGCCCCCGTCGCCCCCGGCCGCCGACGACCCCTACCGGGTGGAGAAGCCACGCCGCCGTCTGCCGCATTACTACTACCGACGTCTCCCATCATACTTCTACCCGGCGAGGCCTTCCGCTGTAGGGGTTGTTGCAGGCGGTAGGGCTGGCATGGCGTGGTCCGAAGGTACAGGTTCCAACCACGTGTGGAGGCCGAGATCGAAGACGATGACGAGGCCGAGATCGGAGATGGTGAGGTGCCTTGGTGCCGGTGAAGGAGCGAGCAAACTTAACTTGGGTGATTTCTTTGCCTTTTTGTCCTGTGAACTTCCATTCTGTGGTTAAGTTTGTATGTTTTTGTACGTGAAGGCTTAATTCATGTGGCCACTGTGCTCTTCTGTGATGGCTTAATTCATGGTTTATGTGATTTATGATACTCCTATTCTGATGATCAATGGTTGCTTTGATGTTTCTGTCATGGTTCCTGGTTTGTTGGTTTAATGACTAATGTGAGAAGATGGGAATAAGTTTGAACTGTAATGATGAATTGTGCTCACCTAGTACTCTATTTAAAGTGGTTTGAATATGTCTGTGTGAGTGATGATTTTGGGTCCGGTCATACAGTTATGAAATAAAAATCTGATGGCAAATTTTTGGCCAAATGATGGAATTAAATTGCATTGTCTGAACTGGATTACAAATTATAACCCTAGGCTGAACTGCACAAAATGTTGGTTATTTTATTCAACTGCACAAAAACACTAGATCTTCTATCTTAAAACTGTACAAAAAACTTGTAGTTATATCTTCAATCTGCACAAAAAAGTTGATCTTCTGACTTGAATCTGCACAAAAAACTTGATCTTCTAACTTTAATCTGCACAAAAAAACCATTTCTTGCATCTTAAAATTGCACAAAAAACTTGATCTCCTTCATATCAACTGTTCAAATCTGGAAAACCTTCTCCATTCTGTGGTGGTGTAATTCCTATTTCTGCCATTAGCTCTTCAATGTCTGCTGTGTAATCTTCTCCAATTAGATGATCAATGTTATTTCTAACTAAATGATGAGGCACTTCTAGATTAGTAGGTAAAATGTCTGCTCTTAATAAAACATTCTTCTTCATATGAACCTGTTTGTAGTTGTTTCCACCCTTCAGTTTAAGAATTTCCAGTAGCACACACTGTAGGGATAAAAAAACCTTATTCAGAGTCATTGCTTCTAAAGCAATGAAACTGTTCTTCACAGCTAGTATGAGCTCATCTGCATTCTTGGTTCTCTGCCTCTGATGTATGCTTTGAATGGCACAGTTTAAACCCAAGTCCAAAACATTACAGTCTGGTGAATTAGCTGGTTGTTGAATTATCTGAATTTGAAATCCATCTGCATTTGCTACAGCTTGAAAGTCATGATCATTGTTCGCATTATCTTGTTGGATGATGATCTTCTTGCTTAACTGTGGTGGCCACTTCTCTTTTATGGCTGGTAAAATCTGCAGTTAGTAATAAAATATTTCGTGCATTTTAACAGAACAACAATTCATTCATTAAACTAAACAGTGCAAGCATTCATTTCATGGAGATAAAAACATTTTACCTTTGTCATGATGGATTCTTTGATCACCTCTCTAGTGATGGACTGAACTGATTTTGTCTCTTTAGTTCCCTTCTTTCTCTTTATGATGTTCATCTTTGCTATGACCTCTTCTACAAAAGGCCAAATGCCAATCTTCCCATCAAATATAACTTCCCCATTCACATCAAACACTGGTCTAGACACTGCACACATGAACATAACTTTAGGTATAAAATTCTTTGACTGTGTAACTCTGAGAGGGTCTGCTTCCATAGGTATCAAGTAGTATTTGTAGCTCTTCCTTGTTAGATAAAACCACTTTTTATCTATGTGAACTGTGTTCTCCATGGGTTTGAATTTTAGAATGTTCAGGCTTCTATCATACTGTAAGCTTGTAGACTAAAAATTAACCTCTTCAGCATATTACCACTTTTCAGTAGAGGCTTGATGGAATTTGTGTGAGGTCTGAATAGGTGATTTGTAGCCCATCTTCCCAAAGTAGACTTGGGAATTCCAAGTGCATCAGACATTGATTGTATTGTACATCTTTTTTCAACATCAATTGCTTCAATCTTTGCATAATCAATGACATGTTTGAGTTTTCTGAATCTCTTCTCCCTAATACTTGTAACATGAGTAACTTGACCTGCATTTCTTTTTGCAGCTGCAGTTTTTCATATTCTGGTGATGGTCCTTTGGGAAAGCTTGAAAATGGTGGCAACTTCAGTGAGCTTGCCACGGACTGGCTTTCCATCGATGCAGCTTCCAAGTATGAACTGCATGACCTCCACTTTTTTCCAGCCGGGAACATCCTTGCATTTTCCCATAACTTCTTCTTCAGTCCAAGTTTCTTGTAGAGAGAGTGAGGTGTAGAAATGAATTTGTTTTGACCTTTATAGAGTAGGTAGTTGCTGTTTTGGTGGGAATTTCTCCTTTCTCCTCTGCCAAATGTGAAATGGCACCAAACTTGTAAAATTTCAAATTTTTTGAATTTTTTTGCCTATGAACAGTTAAATGATGAATAGTAAAACCCGCTACAGTGTTATTTTGTACAGTAATCTCATTTCTTATTTTTTTCATAATTCTGTCCTTTATTCCCCTTCTAGAAGATTGTATTGGCTATTGAGTCATTTCTCTTATAGCCTAATTGGTGGGATGGAGGTAGTAGTAATCAAACGACAAGTCATTTTATTAACAAGGAACAAGATAAAATTATAAATATTTTTGATTATTTATTTATTTATTCTATTGTATAAATGTTGGGTTATTACAATATATGTGCATAATGACGTTTAAGTGATCGAAAAATGATTTATGCAGAGGGTGACGATGGATCTTATGAAGATATTTCTCATGCATACAAAAAGTAGAAATTAAGCTTATTTTATTTTTTTGATGTCGCACTTCTTCTTTATTTTTGTGTAATGTTTTTACGACTTTGCCATGTCATCAATCTTCCTTCTATTTAAGGAAGGCGGACTAAATGCTTTTGTAGGGTTTTCGAATCTTTTTCTTAGCTCATTAATGGAGTTTTGTTTTTTGCAAATATGCTTTATTAAATCTTAATATGGTATCAGAAAACTCATCTCATTCCTACAGAATCAAATGCAAACTCAAGCTCTCTTCTCCGAATCTGCTCCAAGTCACAGCTGCACTGATTCTTCTGACTTTCCTAGCTTCAGATTCAGTGGTATGTTCTCCATTAGTCCTTTTGCTGCCTCTTTACATAAACCCGATTCTATATAGTTGTTAGATACTGGAGCTGCACACCATGTTTGTTGTTCCTCCAGTTTCTTCACACACCTCACTCCACTCAATAATGCTTTCATCATATTACCAAACTCTCACAAAGTTCCCATAATTTCCACAGGAACAGTTCATCTCACTCCTCATCTCACACTCAATTTTGTTTTTTTATGTTCCCACTTTCACTTACAATCTTCTTTCAATTAGTATTCTCACCTCTTCCACTTCTTGTCACGTTTCATTCTCTCATGATTCTTGTTGGTCCCAGAAAGAGTAATTTGGTGTATGGGGGGGGGGGGGAATACACCAATTGCCAACAGTTTTGACTTTCAAAACAAATCTACAACCTAATTGACTTGTAAGGTCAACAGAGATCAGAGAGTGACGATCTATTAATTAAGAGAAGGTTCAGTTGAGAACAGGTTCACTTAAGTCAACAGGTTGTCAATGCAGTGCGGAAGTTGGTGAGTGGAGTTGGCTACTATTTTTAGAAAAACAAATTTTTTCTTTTTAAAACACAGCAGTTCACAAAGTTATATGAAGGGTGAATGTTGTGAATGCTTATGAATGCAAGTTAGAGAACAAGTAACGAATCAACTGAAGTAAATGAAGTAGAGATAGAGACAGTCGATTTTATCGTGGTTCGGGATAACCTTCCCTACGCCCACGTCAGCTACCGTCGTAGCTGAAATTCCTTGCTTCTCTTCTTGTTTAGACTGACTGAGAATCAGCTTCAGTTCTCGTCGAACTTGACGAAAAAACTGAACACGAAATCTGGGTCGTGACCCCTACAAACTTCTCTAGAATAGATATTACAAACTTGACATTCACTAGCTATTCAGAACTTGCTAAGCTAATTTAGACTTAACAATTTGAGAATCAGCTTTCTAAACTTCTTCACTATTACAGACTTTAATATGAAGAAATCTAAGATGTTCTTAAGCAGCAGTGAACGCTTAAGAACAGACAATCCAGAATTAGAAATCTGAATATCTTAACACTTGGGAAATCTTCTTAATTCGAGTGTTAAGTCATGCGTTGAGCTTCAGAGATTTCTGTAGAGTTTTGGCTTGAATATTCAATTTCCCGTACTTGATTCTGGAGAGGCTTGAAGTGTTTATAGGCTAAGATTTGAAATCTAGCCGTTGGAGTTGTCAGTGATGGCAGAGAGGCCGTACTGCTGACTCACTTCTAGCCGTTGGGAGATTTCGTCCTAGCTGGCAAACAGGTACCAGAGGACACGTCGTTCTGACTCGTGAAGACGAATCTGTTTGACCTTCGATATGTAGAACTCCAGCGATCTTGAAATCTTCAGAGCAGATTAGCTGAACTTCTACTACATGTTGGCTAGAAAATAATAAGAGCATGTTGAAGGTTATAGATCAGGTCGTTAAACACGAACTGATCTTTACAATGATTCGACCTGTAAAAGGACTAAGGAGACGACCTGTGAAAACAGAGCAGGTCGCACTTATCAATCCTAACTAGAAATGAAAGAATAAGACTAAGTGTGGTTTCGAAAAACATCATCAAAATCCAACTGCAGGGGTTCCCAACAATTCTTGTATAATTCAGGATGTTTCCAAGGGACTGCAGATTGGGATGGGTAGCTGATTTGGCAATCTTTATGTTCTTGACACAAATTTTCTATGTAAGTCTGTCTCTAGTGTTAATTCAGTTGTAAACTCTAATATTTGGCACTCTAGACTTGGTCATCCTGGTATTGAAAAACTTAAACTTCAGGGTACCCTTCTGGATATAAGGGATACAAAGTTATGGACTTAACCACAAATAAAGTTTTCATTACAAGGGACATTGTATTCCATGAGACGGTTTTTCAAAACTCATCACAGTCCTTCCATCTTTCTTATTTCATATCCCACCAACTTTCCACCATCATCCTTATCTACTCCAGCCCACCCTCCACCTTAGCTCCATCTACTTCCACCAAAACTTCTTCGTGCGAAACCATCAAACCACCATCCATCCTCAATGACTACATTTGTGGTTCTGTCCAATCTAGTTGTTCCTATCCCCTACACCATTTTCTATCATATGCCAATCTATCTTCTTCCCATGCTGCTTTTGCCTCATCCATCACCGCCATACCTGAACGGCTGAACCCTATACATCTTTTAATAAGTAGTAGTGTAATTGCTGCCTTCACCCGCGTACATGCAGAAGAGCACAATGCCAAGCTACACCCCAGCCTCCCGTTGAAGATAATGTTCATAGAGATAGGTCTGCTAATTGTGAAGTAAGAAAAACCTTTATCTACACCACAAGCTCAAAAGAATAGCAGAAGAGAAATTGAGCAGTGAAGACAACCTGATCATTAACACAATACTAATACTAAAAGTAGTGACGAAGCCAGAACTTTTGTTCAGGGGGTCCAAATTAACTTATACAAGAATGATCTCCTATGCACCGTGGACACACTTAATGTGCCTATGACTGATGTCACAATGTCACGTCAATAATTTTTCCATTTACTGTTAAACTTTTTAGTAAGTTTATTTTTATAAGGTATATTAATAATAATATTACTTAAATATATTATCGTGGTGTCAGCCGTAGACACTTTAAATATGTCCATGATGAGTATGAGGCATTCTTTCCAACTTACTCCGTATAATAGAATAAATAAAATATTTTATAAAGTTTTTAAATTTATTAAAAACTAAAAATAATTAGAAAAAAATACATTAAATGTTTGAATTGAATATTAATGGTTTTAAAAATTACTGAAAATGAAATACGGACAATAAACAATGAAAACATTTGAAAAACTATTGACAAATGAAAGAAAAAAAAAGTTGAAGAATAAAAGTAAGAGAAATGGTTAAAAAATGAAAGGAAAAAAAAAAATGCTTCTACCAAGAGTCAGAAATGATTAGGCCAAGACTAAAACTAATTACCCTATATAACTACAAATAAATATATTTAGCTGTTTTTGTTAATATAACGGAATTTACCAAAATACCTTTGATTTTTTTTTTTTCAAACCCCAGTGGGACCCATGGACCCCACTGCTCCCTGGCTTCGTCCCTAACTAAAACTAATACTCTGTACTAACACTAATATTAATACTAATACTAATTAGCTGGAGCCGGCACAAGAAAGCGGCATATGCTAGACTGGGTAATTCTGGAGATGAAGAGAGCTACTCTCTCCGTCTCTTCACAATTTTTGATTTTGTCTTCGAGTTTATTCCTCTCATCCTTATGCCTCTCGTGGAAGAGCCCCCAACTAAGGCCGAGCATGAAAGGGGCGGCCATCGAAATAAACTTGATGAATTCCATTGTAGTTTCGGATGCCAGGTACACTGGAACTACCATAAAAGCGACCACAAAAATTACCGGAACCAAGAATTCCATCAGATTCATCCAGAATAGCTTATCAAGTGTTGCATTTTTCATCTCTCACACCTCCAGCCCCACCTTGAAGACCTCATTCGCCAAATTTATCAACCTGTCGAATGCGTGCTCGTTCTCGCCGGCGAAGTCATTAGAATTCGTTGGCAAAACGTGATCATTAAATTAAACCGTTGGACATTTGATTTATCACGCTTCAGCAAATTAGATTTGTTCAGACTAATTTGGTACAAAGTTCATATTTGCCAGTCTTGAAGAGAATAAATCATTCATGTACATGATATTCTCTCTAAATTAATATTCATTAAATTAATAAACTATCTAAAATAATCAAAAAAATAATGAAAGCAAAAATGAGATAATGTACACATAAATATTCCCGCACCTCAATGTTTTGTGACTAGTCATCATGCTTTAAAGTTATCTGCTCGGGCCAAGTCGTTCCGGTAATACATGATTAAAGGCAAAAATGCATAAAAATACATGAACTTTGCCTAGAGTTCCATTTTAAACATCAACTATCATTTTTTTCCTCAAAATTCACTAACTTTCGATTTCATTCAATTTTCACACCGATTAGATTTCCAACGAGAATTGTAACTGATGTGGCAATCTGTGTGTTTGTGTGTTGCTGAGTCGGATAAGTAAAACGACGTCATTTTGAGCAAACGACATCGTGTGTAATGTGATAGCTAGAAACAAAGTCATTTAAGGTTTAGGGTTCACTCACTTAATTATTCTCGAACTTCAGAGTTCTTCATCGAGGAAGAGAGGAGATTCATCTCTTGCCGCCTACAGGAATTGGACGAGGAGAGGAGATTTTTCACAGCTTTTCAATCATACGAAGCGCAGAGACCCATTGATTCCTCTTGCCCTAAACGGCTAGACCCCATTGAGCATGAAGACGTAAATCCCCATTGATGGCGTTTTGGTAGGTCATTCGCCATAATTTCTTTGATTTCTTTGTATTTAAGCTTATTTGGTTTGTATACATGACGTTAAATAGGTTTCACATGTTTCATATGAAATTAGGGATTTCAAATTTTTGGGCAAGTATGAAATTAAATTTTTGGAGCTGGGATTGCTGAATATTTCATATGATATATCTTGAATGTACTTTTGTGGTTTAGTTAGAATGCTACGAATAGTGTGGGATTTCATTTAATTTATTTTCAGTGATAAATTTTCACTCTATATACATCATGGAGGCACGTTTGTTGATTGTTGTGAGGATGTGTTTAACATAGGGGGTGTATTAGTAGGAAAACATGGCTTTGAAGCTAATATGTTCGGTTATTATGATTTGAGGGATGATGTCAAGGATTTAAGCTATGAAACTTGGAAGCGTTTAGCTTTTAAATCCTTATAACTGTAAATGTTTATAAAATGATTCATGATGATAAAGAAGTTACAGAGATGCTAACTTATTTATCTGAAAAAGTTAAGAAGCTTGAAGTTTATGTTGATTCTGGGAAGAAGAGGTGGATGGGAACCTAGAGGGGAATATGGATTATGGAAATACTAATGTGGGGAATTTCAGTGCTAGTAATGTAATTGAAAAACTTGTGTCTAATTTGAAGGGGAAATCTGTTGGGGTTGTTGGTATAGCTAAAGCAAAACCGTTGTTGTGTATGCAGGACATTTGTTTCACTGTTTACAATCACATATCTGAGAGAATATATTTTAGTAAGAAATAAGCCAATTATCTCATGTTTTAGATCACGTGGACGGTGTGATCATCAGGGGATCATGTAGATTGACGATAATTATGAGATATAAATTAATATCACAGTTGAGATGGCTAGACAAAGCTATCGGTTTATACTGCAGCAGTAATGGTTGTGATGAGTCTCAATCACAAGTTATGCTGATACGATGGAACGTATTGATAGGATCAACGTGAGATAATGCTCTTCTGACCCTAGAAATAGGTGAAGACCTGAAGACCTGGAGTGTTACTTTGACTTACTGGATAAACATCTAACGCAGACTCCTGAATACTAGTATTTTGGGTAACACGGAGACACATATGATGTCTAATCAGTTGTATTGAGACACCGTGTCTGTTACAGGTTGAGATATCCCCTCAGGGAGTTCACAAGGCTTATTATATAAAGTCATGCATGCTGATTAAGTTTAGGTGTAATAAGAAGGGGTGAACGGGTACTACTTGAGGATAATAAAAATTAATTAATTAGAAGCAGTCATAGGAGCTCTAATTAATTAATGGATATCGGGATTCTTAAACACTTTTATCTTTGGTCGCCTCAAAACATATTACTCCTTCCGTTCCTCATTTATGTGAACTTAATGAGGCACGGGAAGGGGTGTAGCTAAAAAAATATCATGGCACAACTGAGTTTTATTAAAATTTTATGTTTGAGATTTAAAAAATAAATTTATGTACAATATAATTTGGTAGCATTGACTTTGCATTAAGAATAAAAAATGGCCACGCCTGGTCAAGTTGACAAGTCTACGAGTGACAAGCTATGAGAGAACTAAGACGCGAATACGAAAAATAATTCTCATATGAAATTAGATAGCTTTTACATTATACTCTCTCCGTCCCGTTCAAAACGTTACAATTTTCTCTTTAGGCCGTCCCACACAAGATATTAAATTTCCTAATTTAGTAAATGAATAACAAACAAATACTACAATCACATGAGAGGCCACACTCTAACTTTACATTTCAACGACAAAACACACATTTCTTAATTCATATATGCCCAAAAGCAAACGTAACCTCTTGAATAAGACGGAGGAAGTAATTAAACAAATATATTATACATGCTTCTTCTAAGATTTCTATAATGATATATACATAATGATTATCAATATCAACATACAATTTTGAAAGTGTTGAACAAGTTATGATGTAATTAATTCATATTTATTTTATGTCTACTCTTTATACTTATATAAACACTCCTTTAAAATAAAATAAAAAATTGCCTTCAAATATTATTATTTAAAAACAAATTAATCTTGTCAAATACAAAGCTTATGCACGCAATCTCTACTAGTTCCAACCAAAAAGAACAACCGTAATATGTATAAGTATAATCCAGTGAACATTTTCTGCATTTATCTAAGATGAACTCGAGCAAAAGATAAATCAGAACTCAGAAATACTGTAAACCGCCGAATTAGAGAGGATAATGCTTGTCCTGAAGTAAAATCAGATTCATACATATTCTCAACTCTTGTAACATTGCTCATCAAACGATGAAACAAACTCTTCTCCTTACCTCCGCCACTTTTTCTCCATGCATCTATCTCTTGCAAGAAAGTCACAGCATGTCAATATGAAGAACCAAAAAAAAAAACACATTAGTCATTTGCATCAAAATTCATCCATCAACGATAACACGTCGACTTGAGAGAGTAAGCTTATTCCCATTAAACACTAAAACCCACGACTTCTTCAATTGATGGGATCAAGCTGTACGGCTTTCTGAACTATTTCAGTTTGCTCTTTTACATGAACCTGGTAGAAGCCAGTAGCAGTGGCGGCAGACGGGGCACGTCCCACATACTTGATGTCGTCGATTGTTCCTCTGCTCACAGCTTTCATTGCAGTGCCAAGACGAGGTGCGATGTAGCTGTATGCACCCATGTTCATGGGCTCTTCCTGGCACCAAACAACCTCAGCATCTGAAAGAATCACACACAAATTTATTTGATCAGATAATATTAGTCTCCCGCTTATAAAGTAAATATTGAATAAGTACCCAGATACTGAACATTAAAAATATAACTTCAACTAGCTAAATACTACATGCGATGCATGCAAAAGTTATGAATTTGAATAATACTCCTCCTGTCCCGTTTATAATGACCCCACTCATAATTATAATAACACTCAACTTTAATAAAGTGGGCTCATTATCAACATGACAGAGGTAGTATATACTTGCATATATATAAAAAAAAAGTAGATAAATCTAATTTTAATTTGTTGGATACAAGGTTCTTACCTAATAAATATCAAAATAAATAAAACCTATATACATATTAAATTAATTACTATCCTTTAGAATTAAAATAAGGATATTATAGGTATGTAATAATACACAAGTTAATTTATGATGAATTATTGTATTTCTAATCATATTAAAGTATATACAATAGGAATAATAAGAGGCAAATCAAATTTTATTAGACAAAGACATTTTAATATTAGTATAGATAAACACATCTGAGACATACTTGGATATCTCTTAAGTTCACGTTGTACGAGGTCATATGGGAAGGGACAGAGCTGCTCCACCCTACAGATTGCAATGTCCTTTCCTTCAACCTTTTTCCTCTCTTCATCAAGTTCATAATAGACCTGAAAACAATAATAAGATACGGCAATTACAAACTGTAGAGTCAATAAATACTCAATAGAATGAAGGATAAAAGTTCAAATAAGAAGAGCAGTAACCAATGACAAAAGAGTACAACTTCACACCTTTCCAGAGCAAAGGACCAGTCGTCTTATACCCTCTTCACGATCTGAGTGATCATTTTGGTCCTTTATTAGGCGTTTAAATCTGGTTCCTTGTTTGTCGAAACCTGGGTGGCCTTGAACATCATCAAACTCAGATAAATTAGATTTGCAGTCCTTGTGTCGGAGCAAGTTCTTTGGTGACATCACAATGAGAGGTTTACGGAATTCTCTATGTATCTGCAACACCAAAATGATAGAATGAGAGAGAACATAAATTTCTACAATGGCCCAAAGCTTTGTATTTGAATCTGCTTACCTGTCGCCTCAGAACATGGAAATAATTTGCAGGTGTAGTTACATTCACCACCTGCCAATTACATTCCTGAATCTGTTTCCTCAGGGTTGAATCCATCTCAGGGATGACAAAGGGATGATCATCACTCATCTGCAATACAACATAAAAGGTCAATTTAACATCTCCTGAAAAACATCAAACTAAATAAATATCTGGAAATATGTTAAGTCCATAATTGAGTCCCAAATGTCAAAGATTTAAAAGCGACTAGCCATGTCAGAAGTTGACACGTCCGACAGCAAAATGGACAAACGTAACATAGTTGAAGATAACGATCGAGTATTAGAGACAATCCTTCAAGAGATCTGCCAATTAGACCTTCTGACTATGTGAGAAAGGACATCTAATTTATTGGAAGGAAAAACATGAGTCCCCAGCCAAAACACCCAAAAATTATCCCAAAATCCAGAAGGGAAAGCACAGAACAGACTAAGGAAAAGAAGCTAATAATGCCTCATTTTCATCAATAACAATAAGTTGAGTACCTTACATCCATTTGGGGAGAGCACAGAAAAGATCAAGAAATTTATTACCAAGCAGAGAGTAAGAAAACGTATTTCGAGAAGCCCCCTATAAGCGTTCTTTGAAAAGCCACTATTTTATATGAGATCTAGCAGACTCAAGGTTCAAAAAGGGAGATCTTAAGGCGTCATAAGGACAGCTAATAGCTAATGGTAAGAGGAAGAAACTACAAACAGTAGAAAAGGCCTTTTTACACGTAATTAATTTGATAATATAATATTATCACATGTAAATTCAAATACAAGATGGACTCCAAATGGATAACAAGCAGGTATGAAGAAAAAAAAAATAGCAATACCTGAAGGAAGCGTTCTAGTCGTGCACTTGAGTGTTCTGGACCTTGACCATCATATCCATGAGGTAGCAGGACAACTAGTCCACTTTGACGCAGCCATTTGGCCTCTCCACTGCTCACAAATTGGTCAAACATCACCTGAGCCCCATTGGAAAAATCACCAAACTGGGCTTCCCATAGTACCAGAGAATTGGGATTTTCCATTGAATAACCTAATTCAAACCCCAAAACTCCAAACTCGGAAAGAGAGCTGGGTAGGAGCAATTTATCACATAAGTAGTCAGAAAGGAATTAAACAAAATGTAAGGCTCTATCATGTGCCAAATAATTCTTCCAAGTCTTGAGTAAAAAAATTGAATAATGAAAGCCAGAAAAGCAACTAAGAAATGATGCGGGAACCAAGAAATCAGCTATTCAAATTATGGAATAAATTCATACTTGCCCCAAAGCATAATAAAACTAAATTTATGGAAATTAAGAAAATTAACAGCAGCCGAAGTCTGGATCGTGTGCCTTTTTAGGAAAAACTTATCAGTCATGAGAACAATTATTGAAAGTACATCATTTAATCTCACATATGGTGCACTTTCTTGATGATTAACCAAGGACAATTAGGCATCATGATCTAACAACGGCAAACCGACCCTTCATAAATGGAGAATTCCTTAAACATCACCAAGATCTCAATATCCACAATACCATCACTTTAAACTGACAAGTAGATGAAATGATTATCGACTCTCAATAGGGAAAGCACCATGTTTTACAATTTACATAGTTGACGGACTGTATTTTGCGACGGAAAAAATAAATAAATAAAAGTGCTATGCAAGTATGCAACAGAAAAAGAAGCACTGAAACGATTTAGGTCCAAGTTCCCAACAAATAACTCATCATATATCGTACAAAGAAATACTGACTGATGCATCCAAATAGACAGGAAGTAACCAGAACTTCAACCAGTTGCAGTTTCTGGTCAGCATGTCTCTAAGGAAACTTATTAACAATTTGCTAGTTAAGGAATAATGAAGAAAATTGTAGGGCAGTCATAGTGCCAAGAGAATCCAAATGAACTCCAGAGCAACCCTCATTCAAATGAAAAGTTAAGTAGACAATTGCACCGTATGCTCTTTAAACGCTTGGGCTTGTTAAGATGAGACTGTGAAGTATTAAATATCCAATTACACACAAAGGTCAAACAGTACACTAGAAGAATATATGTAGTTCACACTTGTAAGAACTCATGTGGGAAGCAAACATATTAACCAAAATTACCTGTTGCTTACAGTAAACATCTCTTCATTTTGGCTCATCACAACATGGTCCAACGGGCAGTATTTTTCTCCTGTTTCCTGATCATGCAGAACAGAGTGCCTGTGGCTAAAAGTCCCTCGCTCCACATCTTGCCCACTCAGCCTAACATGATTTCCCTCCACAAGTAATGTTGCAAATGCGAGTGCTTCACCAACTGCCCAGTCAATCCCCTCTCCTGTTTCGATCATTTTTGCACGATCTTCAAAAATCCTCTTAACTGCTCTATGAGGTTTGAAATTTTCTGGAAGAGTAGTAATAGCCTTGCCAACATTCTTTAAAATCTCTGGCTTAACCCTGAAAACAGAAAAGGCTTAGTGCTCCATAAATTATCTGAGAGTGCAAGTGAAGACATTACCCAGTGTTACGAAGGCGTGAAAGCTGTTCGGGAGACTTGAAACCAGCCCAGTAAGCTGAAAGCCAGTCCCTTCTTTGAGGCACATAATCTTTGCTGGAAAGAAATTCTTCATTGAGAATCGATGTTACTTTGTTGTTTATCCTATCCACATCTTCTTTTTTGACCTCACCAGATTCCAGAAGCTTCTTTTGGTAAATCTCAAGAGCTGAAGGGTGATTCCTTATAACCTAGAATCAATCATGAAATTAGAAGCTTTCTTAGTCTACTTGAAAAGGCATAATAACAAAAGTAAAAGTCAGGCACAAGAATTAACTGAAACCAAATCTCGGCAAAAGTTAATTGGGAATGAAATAGTTTAACAACATTTAACAAAGTAGAAAATGAAAAATAAAGATCATACCTTGTACATTTTAGGTTGAGTGAAGGATGGCTCATCAATTTCATTGTGCCCAAATCGACGATAGCAAACGATATCAACCACGACATCAGTATGAAATCTCTGACGCCACTCTGCAGCAAGTTCGCAGGCATGAACAACAGCTTCCACATCATCACCATTGACATGGAAAATAGGAGCGCTAAGAGCTTTCGCAACATCTGTGCAGTACTGGGAGGATCTTCCAGATCTTGGGTCAGTAGTGAAAGCCACTTGATTGTTCACAACAATGTGAATGGTCCCACCAGTAGTGTAGTTAGGAAGAGCACTAAGATGCAAGGTCTCATAGACAACACCTTGTCCAGCAAAGCTTCCATCACCATGAATCAAAATACCCATGTTCTTCGTTCTATCAACATCGTTAGAGTAATATTGTTTGGCTCTAGTCTTTCCCACAACAACAGGGTCCACTGCTTCCAAGTGGCTAGGATTTGCAACTAATGACAGGTGAATTCTCTTACCACCCCTTGTTGGGCGATCGTAAGAAGTACCAAGATGATACTTGACGTCACCAGTCCCAGTGTAAAGGCCAACTTCATCCACAGGCTTTGTGCCTCCACTGAACTCACTAAAGATCTGCCTAAGAGGCTTCCGAACAACATTACCAAGAACATTCAATCTTCCTCTATGAGACATCCCAATGACAATACTCTCCACCCCGAGATCTGCTGATCTATCAAACATTTCTTTCATTCCTGGAATCAAAGTCTCACACCCTTCAAGCCCAAACCTTTTGGCTGCAGTCCATTTGGCAGCCAAGAAGTTCTCAAATTGGGTACTCCATATGAGACGGTCAAGGATCACCTCACGCCTCTGTTTATTATATTGAACAGAAGTTGGAGTCTCGATTTGGTCTCTCAACCAATTACACTTTTCACGATCAGCAATATGCATGTACTCATAGCCTATACTTCCACAATAAGCTTGTTCTAGTCTTTTTAGTATTGCCCTTAAGGTTTGCACTGGACGGTTCTCAGATAAGAACCCTGCCATTCTCCAAACACCAATGAAGAATTCTCTGTCAAGATCAGCTTCTGAAAAACCATAAAGTGCAGGATCTAGATCATCAGGAATTGACCTCTCTTCCAAACCTAATGGATCTATCTTGGCTTTCAAATGACCATACACCTGGTAAGCTCTCACAAGCAACAATAGTCGCATACTCTCTTGAATTGTTTGGCCAGAAATTCCAGGAGATGTAGAGGACTGGCCCACAAAATTTCTGAAAAAATTGTCCCATGATTCATCCACACTATTGGGATCTTGCTCCCAGGCTCTCTGCAGTTCCTCAAGATAAACACTACTTGTGCCATCTAGAAAGCTATCACTCAACCTGGAGAGAGGAACAGGATGAGGAACAGGCGCCGATTGAGCCTTTGATCTAAAAACTGTTGTATGGAAATATCGACTCTGTCCAGGAGCAACCCTTGCTCGAGCTACATAAGAACCCGTTTGCGATAAAGTTCGTCTAACAGCGAGTTTTGCCACATTAGAGCCAAGTCTAAACCACGCCATAGCTACAATCAGATCTAATTGATAACGACTGCAACTGCTGAAATTTTAAAGCGTTTCCAACCAAATCAAGCGCTATCTCCAAAACATCCTAATCCAACAAAGAAGAACGATCAAATCACTGAAAAACTAAAATCGACAACACAAAACCTCGATTCGCACATTTCCAAAGAAATTTTCAATATCGTCACAATACACTAAATACCTAACGTCATTCAACGTAGAGCAATGTGCAGACGCAATCGATTCTTTGACATAACATTCAGGGAACAAAATAACTATAAGAAATCGAAAGAACAGATCAATTCATTACAACGAGATATTGAGAAATAATCACTCAGAGGCTGAATAGGTGGCGCAAAAGTATCATGCAGCATGTAGCAATATTCACATTACCAAATACATAACATTATTACAGATAAGTTTACCATGAAAATAGCAATCAAGTGGTTTCTGGTAGAGATTTGATACCTGAGAAAGAGAGAATAATGCTCAAAACGAAGACAAAACCCTAATCTGCGGGAATCACCTCCTTTCTTAATCAACGTGTTTCCTCACGTTTTCCAAATTTAAGCTCGATTTTATAGCAATTTGTTTGCCCATTTTCTTTGCATTTCTTATTCAACAGTCAAAATGGGAATTTTATATTTATTTTACACTTGTACTAGGTCTATAAATTATACGTGGCGGCAGACTATGTTGTATGTAAAAGAAAGTGCACCGCGCCACCGCCTATTCAGCAACCTAATAAGTCCATATTGCCCCCCAAAATTCCGCAAATAGTGATTTTTTCAAAAAAAAGAAAAAGAAAGAATTGTACAGGGAAAAAAATACTACATGTAAAGTTGAGTAAGTCAATATATACGCATTCTTTCTGATCTTTATAATTCAAAAGAATTTATTACAATTTTTCTTTTTCGACATCGGGCATGTCTTTTGCAAGCATTTGACAAAACTGCAGAAAATTTTGGTGAGCCACATTACCATAGCGTTATTATTTTAAATAATGTCATTACATATAACAAATTTAAGTAGTTATGTAACATAAAATTACCACCCATTATATTACGGGCAGGCGGGCAACCATGCACAAACATTATTATTGCATTTCATAAAATTTAATGTTGCGGCATCATCATTCACTAGATCCTCTCATTATCAAAACTTTATATTATAGATGCCAATAAAGAAGGAAAAGAATGAATTAATATTTACTAGAACATAATTAGATTAATAATTTCAATAAAAGATAAAAAAAAACGAATGGGATAATTTGGACTTTTAGCTAGAAGTGCAAAAAGAAGTATTTTCTTATTTTGTTGGTCAACATTACAATACTTATATAATTATGTTGAAGAGCCGTTTTCACAAAATTTTATATGCTTGTAAAAGATATTGTGGATAATATAGTATTGCCCTACACAAAAATCCAAAAAAAAAAAAAAAAAAAAGAAGAAAAAAAAAGTCCTCGACCCTAACTCTCTTAAACCTAATATTCTTCAATTTTTTTTGAGATAAGAGAGAAGCATGCTCAATAAATTAATATATATATATATATATGTGCATATCACGCCCTTATTTTTAAATTTTAGAAGTATATAATAGTACGTGTACTCATTTTTTTTTAATCCAATAGATCAAAACTGAATTGATGTTTAATTTTTATGTAATTTGTTAATCTTAATATTAAAAGTTCTTTAGATATCATAAAAAAGAAAAATAAGAAGAAAAAAAATATATCGTAATAAAATAGCCAAAACGTAAATAATAATACTCACAAAAAGTGTCCACAACAAGTGACAACATATCATTTCTCGTTAGACCAGTACTTTTTTTTGTATGATATTCTTATAAATTACTCGGACCACGCCGGGTACAATTCTAGTTTACTTCGCAATAATAATTCCCAATCCAGAAAACAAAATATTCTAAAAGGAAATCGTCATAGAACCTAGCTTGAGGAGAAGTATAATCAATCACGTAGGCCATGACGCAAGCGGTTGGTGCATGCATAACGCCCGTATACCTCATTATATACTACTTCAAAAAAAAAAAAAAAAAAAAAAAAAAAAAAAAAAAAAGGATATGAAATTTTATCCTCTTCGATCAGTCAACATTAACCGCAAATACAATTCGGACAATGTGAGACCCATCAAACCATCTAATATCTCCAAAGTTATACCCCTTGGATGCTTTCTTCCCATCAAAGAAAACCTTAAAAGATGCCTTGTCCACTCCTTGTCCGAACACAATCTTTCTAGGCACTACCCTCACCACCAGCCCACGTGGGGCATTCACCGACGAGACGTACGTCACGTTCGTCGGTCCCACATTCGACGCCACTCTCTTTACCTTTCTAGGGCCCACCAGGCGCCCGATGGAGATGGTGGGGTAGTTGAGGCTCGAGATCAGTTCTTCTCTCGAGCCTCTAGGGCAAGTGAAGTTGGTTTTCGACACCAACCGTATCGTCCTCTGCTTGTAGCCCTTGTAGCAGAGGAAGTAGAGGTGATCGACGGTGCTCGTCTCGATCACGAGGCCCGGGTCTAGAGCTTTGATAGGGTCGATCTCTCCCGCTCCCACTTCATGCGGATTCGCAGGGGATCTTGAAGTGTTTGATACCGTTTTCCCCATATTGTCTGAGCTCGATGCTGCAAAAATAGATATATATAAATAAATGTCATTTTTAAAAACTTTTGAGACGTCCGTCCTTGATATATAAATGTTAAATTTGGATCGGCACGGGTTTTAAAAAAAATGATAAATATGTTTTCTATTTATATAGAGGATGTGTCCCATTTATGTAAGTAAAAATATATTATATTTTGAGAAATAACTCATATACGAGGGACGTCCCAAAAAGGAAAATTTCTCAATCACCTGAAGTCATCAGTGCTGATTTGATCGCAGAGAAACTCCAGTGAGGACGGAGGGACTTGATGAAGGCCATGGCGCCCGTGACGTGAGGGCAAGACATAGAAGTGCCGGACTTGATGCCGAAGGCTGATGATTTATTACCCGGTGCTCCATAGTATGCTTCTACTTCTGGCACTACTGCTGCTAGAATGGCCACACCAGGTGCCATGATGTCTGGCTGGAATAAATTAAGTCATGTCACAATATATAATTATGTACTCACCCAAACACTAGGGTAATGTATATGCTACCCCATGAGCAATGATGACTTACCTTGAGGATGTTCTCAGTAAGGGCCCCGGGGCCCCTCGAGGAGAACGACGCAACTACTGGAGCCGGCCTCAACCCCCTCACCTCTGTTGCTGCAAGTATAGTTGCACTAGGATTCCTGTTTAATTAGACCAACATTTTTTTTTTATTAGATAAGATATAGTTTATTTTATTATTTTTTTTTTCTTTTTTATTTCAAATTTATGTATAGTGAAGTAGGCTCACTGAGAGGAGTTGATGAAGTGAAGGATTTGGGAGCCTGCTGTTTCTCCAACTTCTGCATAAGGATAAGTGCCTGAATCAAAAGGTGCAGTTTCTTCCTCTCCTTCATCTATTATGATCACTCCTTTTGCCTTGGCATCTTCCACCACTAACTTCTTTATCCTTCTTGAAACATTAGCCTCATCATTCATGCAAACCACTATCTTTCCTGCTACTTTCTTCAAATCCAATGACCCCGGTACGCAATTCCTGCATTCATATCCAGTTTTTATGTTTGGTTCATCATGAATTCCTCATTCCTCACTGTAGTTTAATTTAAGGAAAGATTAGATAGCTACTTAGCATCGGAGGCCGGAGTGAATCTTGCAGCAACATTTTCTCCGAATACCAATGGATACTCCTTACTTGCTGTTAGAGGAGAGAAGTTGATTGCATTTCCCTGCTTTCAGACAGCATGAAATCATGAGGCACATGCTTGTTTTGATTAAATTTATGTAGTAGATTCTAAATTCATACCTTGAAGGATTTACTGTTTCCTAGCACGATCGTGGACTGGAAGCCTCGATCAATGGTGGAAGCAGCGACCGTGAAAATCCAAGGAGCAGAGTTGACAACAGTGTAAGGATCAGGTCCATCATTCCCACCTGAGCAAACTACCATAACACCCTTCTCCTCTGCATGGAAGGCTCCAATGGCAATGGGGTCAGTGAGGAAATCAGATTGAAAAATGAAGCTCAAGCCTATGGAAATGGAGATGATGTCAACTCCATCTCTCACAGCATCATCAATTGCTTTGAGTATGATGGAACTAGCGCATCCATCCTCTGAGCATGCCTTGTAGCTAGCTATTCTAGCAGAAGGGAGTCCGCCTCGAGCTGTGCCTCGTGCAAGGCCGTAGTAGTTGGCGTTTGGTACAGTTGATCCTCCTGCAGTCGATGCAGTGTGTGTTCCGTGGCCTATGGAATCCCTTGGCGAACCTTTTGTCGCGTTTTGATTCGATTTTGTTGAGAAGTAGTGGCTTGAGTAGTATCTTGCTCCTATTAACTTCCTAATTTAGGTGAAGAATGGATTTGTTTAGTGGTTGATTGAGTTAGATTTTAAGTTTTTTTGAAATTTGCAATAAAAATTAAAGAATAGTACCTATTGCAGTTGGATTTCTTGAAATCGGAACCTTCCATGCAGGCTCCTTTCCACTTTGATGGGATCTTTCCTATTTGTTGATCATTGAAACTAGGTGACTCAGGCCATATACCTAAATGAAAGTAACAAATAGTTTTTCAAGAAATTTGAAATTTTCAAATATGGAAATTGGAGTTAAAAGTTGAGTTTGCATGGACCCGTGTCTATGATTCCAATTATAACATCAACTGACTTCTGCTCATAAGGGAATCTTGTTCTGAACTGCGAATCTCCGGCTTCAAGAAAATCCCAAGAATGCGTCGTGTGGAGTTTTAGGACACGATCAGGGAAAACCGAGACGACCTCATCATAACCTGCTTTTCATTCAAACTAAGATTAAAATTCTATGATATACACATCATGGGAGTTTTTAGAGCATTCAAATATTACCAGATAATGTAGATGCTTCAGTCTCTGTAAGCATAGCTGAGAATCCCTTGAAAGCATGATTGTATGAGGTCAGCAAGAATTTTCTCTCACTCTCTCCACTGCCAAATAAACAAAACATGAGAGAGAGAGAGAGAGAGAGAGAGAGAGATGAATTATGTGCAAGTCTACTTCATAAAGAAAGTAAATTAGTACTATAAGTCACCTTGGAATCAAGGATGATAACAGCTGCAGATGGGACGAGTCGTCTTCGTCTACACTTGAACTAGAAGAACTCCCCATATAAACTATGTAAGGCTACAAAATGCAAGCAAATATATTAGTACTAAGAAATAAATGTGATCAAAATCATACTTGCATCTAATATGATTCAGCCATAGTTAAGTACTTGCCTGAAAGCTTGGTTTTAGTGCCATACAACACATAATAATGAAGGAGAATTGTCTGTAGAAGAACTGCAGCAAAGAAGCCATAGTGTGTGTGGTTTTTTCCAAGTAGACTGCTCACAAGTGTAAGGCATAGATCATGTATAATATATACATCAGTTAAAAGAAAAATGTTGCATGTATATAAATAAAGAAGCCATTGGTAAAATCTAAAAGCAATTCCTTGCTTTGAGGACAAGATATCATCACTGCAGGATTGTGGTACTATTGTTTCTTCTTCTTAATTTAATGAATTAGTTAGCATTTATAGGGACAATCAAGTACCAAAATGTAAAAGAAGAACAAGGTTAATAATTTCTTTTTATCTATATTTATATAAAATCAATGCAATTGTGTTGAGGAATGCTTCATCTGGAGGCATCTTGATCACTTTATTATAATGTACTCAAGACATAACCACTCTGGTCCCACGTGACAAAAATGTTTCTCATATAGAGTTTTTGATTTTACTTTTTTATGTAAAACTAAGATCAATATACAGAAATTCTAATAATTTGCAAAAGCTTATCAAGATACATTATTTTTTTTTAATTTAAAATATTAACTTTCGGACATCTTGAGCTTTATTCTTGTTTGTTTTTATTACCAAACCTTTCTCCTCTTATCCCATTTAGATGCATTGCGTGTTTGAGTGATGATGATGACAGCCTTGAAGCCACGTTTCTCAAAGTCGCTTGAAATCATGTTTCTATTTCGATTATGAATGCAATTTAGTTGGCAAGACACTTTTCGAGCAGAGTCATGCAATACGTATATAGATGTGAATCGAATCGTCTATTACAATTCTGTGTTGCATCTTCTATTCTTCTATTGTAACAACAAATAATTGACACATGTTAAAAATATTTCCAAAACCGACATTTTTGTTTATGGAATGCTAGTTTTGGAAACATTTTTAATATGTGTCAATCATCCGTCATTGTAGTAAAAGATGCAATACGAAAATGCAATAGACGATTCGATTCGAGATAGAGTGTGTTTGTATTGTACTAAAAAATTTATAAAACATTTTTTTATTCCAATTAAGAAATGATCAACTAAAAGATAATTGGACGGGCCAATGCTTATTTTTCATGGTACAACCTTTCACTGCTGACTTATTACAAACACTTGATCAGCGAATTTGCGGAGACAACAAATACACGCACACGATTAGAAATCAAAAAACGAAGATCGATTCAAAAACACACACAGAGACACACAGTCATCGATCAAGATCCAAAAAAATCATTCAACATTCACTGCAAAAACCAATCGGACGAGATGAGATCCATCGCACCAACTAATATCTCCATATTTGTAACCTTTGGAAGCTCTCTTAGCGTCGAAAACCACTCTGAACGACGCTTTCTTCACGCCTTGCCCGAACACAATCTTCCTCGGATAAACCCTAACCCCCAAATCAGGCGGCGAATTCACCGACGAAACGTACGTCGAATTCGGCGATCCTACGTTCGTCGCCACCCTTTTCACCTTCCTCGGCCCCTCGCCGCGCTTGATCGCGGCGATTGAGATGGAGGGGTAGTTGATGCTGGAGATGAGTTCTTGGCTGGAGCTTTTAGGGCAGATGAATTTGTTACCCGTCATTAATCGAATCTGCTTCTGTGTGTAGCCATAGTAGCAGAGGAATCGTAGATGATCGTTGATGCTGGTCTCGAACGCTAGCCCCGGATCCAGTGCTTTCATGGGGCTTATCTCCCCTGCTCCCGATTCGTGCGGATTCGTCGCTACGTACGAAGTGTTCGTCACGATTTTCCCCAGGTTATTCGAGATCGAAGCTGCAGTAACAAAAAATTAGAAATGATTGAAGACAGTCGTGCCAAGTAGCGTAAAAAAGAAGAAGAGGCACCTGCAGTGATGAGAGCAGATTTGATGAGAGAAGAAGACCAGTGAGGGCGGAGCGATTTGATGAATGCAGCAGCACCGGAAACGTGAGGGCACGCCATTGAAGTTCCAGAAGCAAGGGCGAAGCTGGAGGTCTTGTTTCCAGGTGCGCTATAGCCCGGTGCAATGATCGGTACGTATGCTGCTAAAATCGCCACTCCAGGAGCCATTAAATCAGGCTGTAGCAGCAGCGATAAATTAGATCGAAATTCGAAGGATCAGAAAATTATTCAATTCATCAAGTTTAAATGATATTTAACCTTGAGGATGTTTTCGGTGAGAGTGGCGGGGCCTCGAGAGGAGAAAGAGGCGACGACCGGAGCAGGCTTGAAGCCTTTCACATCTCTTGTTGCAAGTATGGTTGCAGTGGGATTTCTGGTTGAGTTGATGTAAGTGAGAATTTGAGAGGCTGCATTTTCTTCAACTTCTGCAAATGGAAATGTGCCTGTGTCGGATGGATCGATGAGTACTCTTCCTTGTACTAAAATAACTCCTTTTCCTCCAGCATTTTCCACTACCAGCCGCTTTATTCTTCTCGTGATATCTGGATTTTCATTCGTACACACTATGATCTTTCCCCCTACTTTCTTCGGATCCAAAGCTCCTGGTAAGCAGTTCCTCGCATCAGATGGTGGAGTGTCCTCTGCGGCAGCACTTTCTCCTAATGCAAGAGGATATCTCTCATCCGGTTTCAGAGGAGAGAAATTGATTGCAGTGCCCTAATTTCCACAACAAGAAGAAGAAAAATTAACTTAAATTTTAACTTGAGAGAGAGTTGAATTAAGTTGCTATGATCGATACCTTGTGAGATTTGCCGTTTCCTAGAATGATAGTTGAGTGGAAAGCGCGATCAGTAGTAGATGCTGCTACTGTAAGTAACCAAGGAGCAGAGTTGACGACGGTGTGTGTATCAGGCCCAGAATTTCCAGCTGAAGCCACCACCATAACTCCCTTCTGCTCTGCGTGAAAAGCTCCAATGGCGATAGGATCCCTCCGAAAATCAGGATCGGAGGAGGCGCCGATAGAAATCGAGATGATGTCGACTCCGTCTCCGACAGCATCGTCTATGGCTTTGAGCATGGCAGAGCCAGAGCAGCCTTCTTCGTGGCACGCTCTGTAGGCGGCGATCCGAGCAGCGGGGTAACCGCCGCGGGCAGTGCCTTTTGCCAGGCCATAGTAGTTGGCGCCGGCTACACGGGCTCCGCCTGCTGTGGACGCGGTGTGGGTGCCGTGGCCGTTGAAATCCCTGGGCGAGAGCGAAGCCTGAGCGGCGCTGTCGTCGTTGTAGGCTCTTGCGCCGATCAACTTCCTGTTGCAGTTGGTCTTGTTGAAATCGGAAGATTCGTCGCAAATTCCTTTCCATTTTGAGGGGATCTTGCCTATGCCGCGGTCGTTGAAACTCGGTGACTCAGGCCATATGCCTGAAATTAGTAAACAACCTCATTTAAATAGTTACTCCATTCATGTAAAATGGTGTAAACTGCATGGATGAAATCTACCTGTGTCTATGACTCCAATAATAACATCACTGGACTTGTGCTTACGGTGATGATGGTGTCTTTTTGCGGTGAGTTTAGAATCGGGGAGTCGAAGAAAGTCCCATGAACGCGTCGTGTGGAGTTGTAGTTTAGGATCGGGAAACACGGAGATGACCTCCTCGTGATCTATATGTTTCTCATTTATATTAAAAGAACATAAATGAAAATTGATTCAGAAGAAAGAGGAGGAGGAGGAGCGTATATTAATATTACCGGATAAGAGGGAGGCTTCGTTCTCAGTAAGCATAGCAGAGAAGCCTCTGAAAGCATGACTGTAGGATCGTAACAATGCCTTTCTCTCACTTCCATCGCTGCTCCCAACAACATTACCATTTTCCAAGAGACAGATCGAAGTTAAGATCATATGCATATATAGTATAACACACACACACACACCATATATATGAAAAATTAATTAATTAATTACCTTGAAACCAAGGATGATAAGAGGTTTAGATGGGACAAATCCTCAACACCCGCAACAGAAGGATTCCCCATGTAAACAATGTAAGGCTGCAAATTTAATTAAGTACAGAATTAATGGAAAATATATGTTTCATCATCTTAAAGAAATTTTCAGATATTATCTGCATGCAAGAAATTAAACGTGTATGAAATGGTAATTGTATGCATGTATGTATGTATGTATGTATGTATGTATGAATGCTTGCCTTGTAGTCTGGTTTCTGTGCCATGCAGTAGACCATAATGAATGAAAAGAACTGTAGAATAGCAAAGAATTGGAGTAGAGAAGCCATATTCACTAGGTTATGAGATCACAACTCACAAGTGTAGTAATATATGAGCATATATAGATCAAATATATATAGATCTCTATAAGTTCTCCCCCCACCTTCCCCCATATTTAATATATTTGCTGAGTGTTTCATCTTTTCTAAAAGGAATGCATTTTCTATGGAAATATGAGCAATGTGAAGGCATAAAACATAAAATGATAGAATTATTTGGATTAGTTAGGTTTTGAATAATTAAATTAATAAAGATGAAATTAGAACGAACAAAATATGGAAACATGACTTAGTTACTGGGAGAACACACATTACTCCTAGTCCTAGAGCGTGGTATATAAGACGGTTTCGTATTTTAACTCGTTACGATTCATATTATAATGATATCATTTATTTCATTTCACTTTGATATATTTTATACGTACTTCACATGTATTCAACAAATGAACAAAATGACGTAGGACACATATATGAAGTATGACATTTGAAATTAAGAATATAATAATATATCGTATGGTGAAATTTCATGCACTAGATCACGTTACGCTCACTAATCACTATTCAAAGTTGTGCATGTCAAAAGAAAAGGTGTAGTGCGACTTTTGTCACTTTGTTAAAGCATATCATTAAAATAAGAATTTCTCAAATCAAGATAATTAGTATAATATATAACTCGTTTCAAAATCTGAATCCCATGCAAAAAAGGAACGTGGTGCTAAAGCTTACTGCACGATTTGTGAATTATTGATCACTTTAGATTTGATTATAGATAAAGCATGGATTATTTGTTACTATATGCGGTCATGTTGTATAAAATATGGCAACCATAGCTATCTGTAACGTTCTTTTGCTTCAATTCTCTACCATTTTAAGGGCATCTTGTGTTTTATACTTTGTCCTTCTTTCTTGTTCTTTTTCATGATTAATATATATTATAAATATTCTTTTCCAAATATCTCGTTTGAAACAAGTCGTCCAAACAATGATCATCTGTTACTATTATATAATATATGCATGGCAATACTTGCACATGAGATCATCTGTCTTAAATTTTGTGTCTCCAAAACATAAATTTCTATTAATTTAATGTATTTTTACTTCAATAGTTTTAATTCATTATAATATACTTTAATTTTATAATTGTTTTTTAGGATTTACTTATCCAATTAGGTAAAAATTGGTAAAACTTAGTGGGAATCTTTTCAAATAAAAAAAGTACATTCTTATCGTGGACGCCTCCATAAAAGAATTCAACATTCTTGACGTCTCGATAAAAATAAAAAATCGACTCTCTTATCATGGACGTGAGGAGAATAAGTTTAATAAAAACATTACCAACCGTGCATGTTAAATTTCTACATCCATCATGCAATATTTGCAATCACACTACAAAATACCGATCACAAATCATTAATCAATACCAACAAACCACAATAACAATTGAAAACGCACATTCAATAAACGACGCACACAGGAAACTTTGAGCTCCGAAGAGCCATTACGCGTACCCTGGCGTTTACTTTGGGTGACAAGGAAACTTTATGTATAGTAGGTGCAGTGGTACTTATGACTTATAAATATGTTAATTAATTAGAGTTTGAGTTATGTTTATGTGTAATTAAACATATCATGGGCCTATATAGATCGATATTTCGATATGCAAGTCAGTTTTCATGCATTACAAGTAATTAATCATTTTCCATTTATTAACTAAATTTATGTATTTTTGTATGTGTAAGCTTGCAAGAAGAATTATCCTCACAAGAAATCACATATAGAGTATATATACATAGACTTTAATTTATGTGGACGTGCACGCACACCCTTCAAAAATGTGCTAGCTATGAATTGTTTTTTTTTTTCTTTTCCTTTCTTTCTTTTTTCAATAATAAATACTCCATTCATTTCGTCGAATAAGACCTTTTTTTATTATTCATATGTGAGGTATAAAATAATAAAAGAGATTTTATTCGACGAAATGAAGGGAGTAATAAATACACATCGGTAATGCTAATCGACTTTGACGTGCTGGCGCACGAGGGGAATTGTATATATATATAAACCAGCACAATGGGATTTGATTAGTTATATTATAAGTATCCAATAGTGTAACGACCCAGACCCGGGGCTATGCAAAATAATCATTAAATGGTGGGTTTTGGGACGCTACTCGAATAATGACATTATTAGACATTTAAAATAGGACCTTGAACACACTGAATACCCGCGTTTCCAATGTGTGAAGACATTGGGACACGTGTCATAAACTTGAAATATAGCAATCAAGAACCCGATAGGAGTTGGGTATTTGAGAAGTGATTATTCAACAAAATAAGAGAAGATAGTCGATATCCCAACATGCATAGCAAGTTAATTTGTTCAAGCAGAAGTTGAGGAAATAGATAAGGGGTCATTATTATAACAAGAGTTTCTAAATCATGTTTTGGAATTTATCACAAGGAGAAACAATCCATGAGCTAGCCACCCCTCTTGCAAGCTCGTCCCCACCTCCGGTTCTTAACCTGAAAACATTTGAAAAGAATTTTGGGCTGAGTACTAGTGCACTCAGCGGGTTTCGCTTGCCCCTTTGTTAGTGAAAAACATAAAACTTTACTTGGAAGATCATGCATGTCCATCATCATATAACGTAGGATTTTTAAAAAGGAAAGCCTCACCCTACGTATATGCAAAATACTTTGTTTACCCTTAGGTACATAGATACTTGTGCGCGCTTCGCTCATACGCCATACAACCATAATTGGGGACCCGGCCGAGTCTTCCCAACATGGACTTAAGTGCACTAACTTTGGTCTAAATAAATTCAAGGCCCAATTGTTCATCGACATTCCGTTGCATCAACATTTCGTCGCATCGTATGAGCGCAGTAAGACATAAAAACTTTTGACATGCATAATCATACTTTCATACATATATACATAGAAGCTGTCACACCCCAGTTCCCGAAGGAAGGCACGTATGCCGGGACGTGGCAAGGGATTGGAATTAAGAAGTGGGGATAGAAAGGGGTTCATGGCTTGGGGATATTTAATCCTATTATTAAGAAATTAAATACGGGATCGGGACCAACAACACGAACTACGGGGTAGATAAATCATACTGCCCGTACCGGCCGCCTGTGTCTGAATACTCATAGACATAAAATAATATAATATTTAAATACGGGATCGGGACATACAGCTCAAACTATGGGGTTTGGCTAAGCCGAACAACCCATGCTGGCCGATTTGTCTGAGTACCCGTAATATTATATATAACTCGTGGTGTACGAAAACATAGAGATTTTATTTATAGGCGTAGCGGAAGCTTTTATTATACATTAGCAACAACAATTGTCCTCTCCAGCTTCGCCTGTTCCACCAGCTCCTTAATCTGCAAAACATTTGGAAAGGAATTGCAGGCTGAGTACTAATGTACCTAGTGGGCTTGTGCCAAAAACATTTTATCATAAAAAGAATATCCATGATAATAAAGTATACATAGAAGGGTTTTGAAATCATTTACTTCCATACACACAAAACCTTGTTTTCATGATTGCGCGCGCATGTGTATTACCATGTTACTCTTATATTGATCCCGGGATATTACCACCGTCGGATCCCTTTTCCCTTTTCAAATGGAGTCATGATTTGGAGACAATGGAATATTTCATCCAGAGGTTCTCCCCTCAAGTTAGAATCAATTGGTGATCAACCCAACGATTTCTAACTGTGCGCACAGCCTCTCGATTAGTGTGTTAGACCAACCGAAAGACCCGATCGCATACATTATAAGAGCCTTAAACATGTAATAACATATTAAAACATTTTCATGGATAATCTCATTTTATCAGAGCTTAATAACTCAAATAATACTTTGTAAGTATAGAGAGCCTCACCTGATAACCTTAAATCTTTGATCTTGAATAGTATAAATATTTCTTGCTCGTGAAACGCTTATTACTAAACTTGATTTCAAAAATATTGCTTAGGGTGGAATATGGAATTGGAGGGCTGCGTTCTTCTATTTATAAGATAGGAAAATGATTAAATTATAAGTTTAAATTATAAGTATAGGCATGCTTAGTTGACATATATAGACTTACTAGGCAAATCCCATTTCATTCCATGAAGGACACGTGTATATATGAAGCATGACAAATCCTTCAATAAGATTAAAACTATAATATTACCTCTCATTACTTAGTTCAATGAACAATTCATGCACATGTATATATATAATACATACGTATATATTTTATTAATTAAGTATAATAGCTACATAAATATAATATTTATATATGTATATATCTTTATACTATTAGAAATTCATTATGTACACACACACATATATAATAATATATGTATTACGTAATATATAGTATGTATATTAATAAGTTTACAATATAATACTATTTCTTATATATATATATATATATATATATATATTATTAGTTTAAGCATAATTTATTTAAATTCCTAATATAATAATAATAATAATAATAATAATAATAATAATAATAATAATAATAATAATAATAATAATAAAAGCTAAATTTTAATAAGAAAATCTGGGGTATTACATCCCTCCCTCCTTATAAAAATTTCATCCCGAAATTTCACGTACCTTGGTATTCTATGTCGTAGTACTGGGTCTTAATCTTTTCCTCTAAAACTTCTTGTATTCTCCCCATTTCCTTTTTCTATTGGTTTGGTCTGGAACGTACTCGAGCCCTCTCTCTCCTTCTTTTGGAAGCATAAATTCTATATCCATAGCTCTGCTGAGTGTCTGAGCATATGTAAGTGTTCCTTGGCTAGCTAAGGAAATACCTATCCCGTGACATAAACCACGTCGGAATTTGTCAGCACGACTCGCATCTGTTTTCACTAGATGTGGAGCATATCGTGATAGTTGGTTAAACATTCTGTCATATTCCATGACCGTCATATTTCCCTGTTTGAGATTCCAAAACTCGTTCTGCTTTTGTTGTTTATAACAACTTGGTATATACTTTTCACATAGTTCATTCTTGAAATTTTCCCACGTATATTTCTCCCACTGCTCTGGAGTTATTGTACGCTTTACTGACTCCCACCAATAATCAGCTTCATCAACTAGTTGATAAGTTGCTAATATTAGTCGATTCCTGTCTCCACAATTGATATAGTCAAAAAATTTCTCTATCGATCTGATCCAATTTTCTGCATCAGTTGGATCACCAAGTCCATTAAAAGTCGGTGGATTTTCTTTACGAAAACACTCATCGATCCTAGCAATTGGCTGGAGCTCTACTTGTTCTTTTGGATCCATCTATAGTACCTGGAACCTATAATAGGTCATAAAAATAACTAAAAACCATGCATGATCATTCTTTGACCTAATTGAGTAATTACTTTCTCAAATAAGTGCATGTTCCTGATGTATCCATGATGATGAGTCTTAAACTCATTACAATAACATGAATCCTTGACCCATAAGTTATTTGGGTTCGATTGTCCCAAACATAACTGGAATCATGGCATGAATCATGACCATATACTTTCATTTTCATAAAATAATATCATTTACCTTTTTCCCGGAGTCTGGTGTAACAGCGAGCTTGGAAGGTGTTGTTGTGCTTTACCCAGACAAAGACTCTTGATTTCAGAGCGGTGAATTGCTCTGATACCATTATGTCACACCCCAGTTCCCGAAGGAATGCACGTATGCCGGGACGTGGCAAGGGATTGGAATTAAGAAGCGGGGATAGAAAGGGGTTCATGGCTTGGGGATATTTAATCCTATTATTAAGAAATTAAATACGGGATCGGGACCAACAACACGAACTACGGGGTAGATAAATCATACTGCCCGTACCGGCCGCCTGTGTCTGAATACCCATAGACATAAAATAATATAATATTTAAATACGGGATCGGGACATACAGCTCAAACTATGGGGTTTGGCTAAGCTGAACAACCCATGCTGGCCGATTTGTCTGAGTACCCGTAATATTATATATAACTCGTGGTGTACGAAAACATAGAGATTTTATTTATAGGCGTAGCGGAAGCTTTTATTATACATTAGCAACAACAATTGTCCTCTCCAGCTTCGCCTGTTCCACCAGCTCCTTAATCTGCAAAACATTTGGAAAGGAATTGCAGGCTGAGTACTAATGTACCCAGTGGGCTTGTGCCAAAAACATTTTATCATAAAAAGAATATCCATGATAATAAAGTATACATAGAAGGGTTTTGAAATCATTTACTTCCATACACACAAAACCTTGTTTTCATGATTGCGCGCATGTGTATTACCATGTTACTCTTATATTGATCCCGGGATATTACCACCGTCGGATCCCTTTTCCCTTTTCAAATGGAGCCATGATTTGGAGACAATGGAATATTTCATCCAGAGGTTCTCCCCTCAAGTTAGAATCAATTGGTGATCAACCCAACGATTTCTAACTGTACGCACAGCCTCTCGATTAGTGTGTTAGACCAACCGAAAGACCCGATCGCATACATTATAAGAGCCTTAAACATGTAATAACATATTAAAACATTTTCATGGATAATCTCATTTTATCAGAGCTTAATAACTCAAATAATACTTTGTAAGTATAGAGAGCCTCACCTGATAACCTTAAATCTTTGATCTTGAATAGTATAAATATTTCTTGCTCGTGAAACGCTTATTACTAAACTTGATTTCAAAAATATTGCTTAGGGTGGAATATGGAATTGGAGGGCTGCGTTCTTCTATTTATAGGATAGGAAAATGATTAAATTATAAGTATAGGCATGCTTAGTTGACATATATAGACTTACTAGGCAAATCCCATTTCATTCCATGAAGGACACGTGTATATATGAAGCATGACAAATCCTTCAATAAGATTAAAACTATAATATTACCTCTCATTACTTAGTTCAATGAACAATTCATGCACATGTATATATATAATACATACGTATATATTTTATTAATTAAGTATAATAGCTACATAAATATAATATTTATATATGTATATATCTTTATACTATTAGAAATTCATTATGTACACACACACATATATAATAATATATGTATTACGTAATATATAGTATGTATATTAATAAGTTTACAATATAATACTATTTCTTATATATATATATATATATATATATATATATTATTAGTTTAAGCATAATTTATTTAAATTCCTAATATAATAATAATAATAATAATAATAATAATAATAATAATAATAATAATAATAATAATAATAATAATAATAATAATAATAATAATAATAAAAGCTAAATTTTAATAAGAAAATCTGGGGTATTACAGAAGCTCACTAGCTCAAAAATACTGTACTAAAAATAGAAACCCACCTCGTTAGATCACGTCTCAAGAGAATCCGATTCGGTTGTTGGCACACAACCTTCCTTTACTTGCCCTACAAGAATATTCTAAGGGCTAAGCTTTCATATAACATTCAAATGGCATCTAAGCCCCTAGGCTCTATAGTTCCATACGCTCCCATTCTTAAAACAATATATACTTGATATCATACTATCACATATAGTAGTCACATATATGTTCATATACGTAAAATTCACATATTCATGCTTTTGCTTAAATCGTTAACGAACCAAAAAGACACAAGCATATCATAATTCTTTTACAAGAATTTCTCATCTTAAAACAACATGTACAACTTTCTTAGAGAAAATAATAAAAATATAGTCTAAACAAAGAGATCGATCCATTTTCATAAGACATCAATTTACAACAGTTACATAAATACATAAACATGTCTTACACAATTAGGCAACAATCCACCACTAAGAAAGGTAACCGAATGTCCAATGGCTTAATTTCTTCGACCCAAATGTTTTTCAAGAAGTTTCGAAATTTTATTTGAAGAACAAGGAGTTTCAACAAAAGCTGGAAATTAGTGGCAGATTTACTTCTAGTATGCAGGAAAAATAGTTAAACTACTCGAAAAATTCTGAAATTTAACAGAAACATTATCAACATTAAATATAACGACTCTGAAAAATTTTAAAATTTTTGGAGAAGTATTTATATTTAAAACACATTTTATAAAACCGTATAAGTGTGCTGTTCCAAATAAAATTCTGCTGCGCAAATAAGTTTAGAAGATCATTGTGCATAATCGGTTCACCAAATAAGTCCCATATTTTTGTACAACATAGATGACGCACTGTAGTTGAACTAAAAAAAAGGAAATTCCAGAAAAAGTTGATTCTAAAATTAATTAAAAATCATAGAATTTCAGTTTCAGATTCTGTGACAGATTGGTATATCGTAAAGAGAGGTCATTTTCGTCAATAAAAACTCATCTTAAAATTATGGAAAAATTAAAACATCATCCTAACAACATATAGTTTACTAACTTTAAAATATCTTGCAAAAATATCCACTATAAGTTTGCATAAAAATTTCAAAATGCTCACATCTCACAGATTTTGACAGATTCCCACACACTTCAAATGCATAGTTCTTATCAACATATTCTCATCACCAATGACCAAACGACTTATTCATACAACAAAACACATATTAGGACATCATATAACTCATGGATGAAGAGATTCATGAAGGAAAAATCGTACAAGAAACCCTTGCCCCCAAAACTATCAAGAAGGGGTTAGATCATGGCTACCTTGAAGAGATCGGAGCAAAACACAAGAGATCCTCCTCCTACCCCCTTAGATCCGAAATATGGAGCTTTGGTGGCTGTAGAGAACTTTGAAAATGAGCAAATGGAACAATGGAGTGCGAAATGAAGCATGAGGAAGAGGGAAAAAGGTGAAAATGAATAACCATGGATTTTCCTCACCTTTCAACAATAGATGGACTTGTTTGATCAAAGAACACAAGAACTCTTCTTCTTGCTTGAGGTAAAAACATGGGTAGGTGATGAAGAGAGGAGGAGAGGAGTTATGTGTGTCTTGGGTAGTGAAAAAGTGCTCATGAATGGTGACATTAATAGAAGAAGTGATGGTTTACATGAGAAAAGGAAGAATTCTCAATGGAAAGGTTATGGGCACCTCTTGAACTCCAAATTCAATCTTGACACATGTCAAATGTGTCTTCAAGAGGATCATCACCCCAAATCTTTAGGAATAATCATTAGATATGTTAGTATATTCATAGGCTAGGTAGTTAGGATTTTATTCCCTCCTACACTTGACACTTGTCACACATGCACACATTTATCATATATATAAAAATAAATACATATATATATATATATATATATATATATATATATATATATATATATATATATATATCCAATAATACCATGCATGCACAAATTATATATTCATAATTGCATATGTAGCATTAATGAATAATTCATGAAATCAACCAAGTGATAATCACATCAAAAATAATAAATTTGTGCATAGGCAAATTCATGCTTGAAATAAAATATTTATAAAATCAATCATGGGGAGTGGCACTATAGTGTTCTAGATAGAAGCCTGTAATTTCTAATAGCGAAAATTCGGGGTGTTACAAATAGAATTTCGGTTGAGCTCAACTTTTAGTGCATGATATCCACCTAATACTCTTCCACGTACAAATTAAGTCTCAGTTTGCTTTAATTTAAATTGCCATAAAAAGAGATATAAGGAATATAAAACTTTATATACTGTTTTATACCTTATTTACTTGATATATAAAAAAATCAATCATGCTATATAAAAAATTCGGGACACACTTGGGTCAGCCGGAGGTACCGTGCGGCCGGGCTAAAACAATGACACTTTTATTTATATAGATTGACACTTTTCTGTATAAAGATTGACACTTTTAAAAATTGTCATTTTATTCGTAAAATAATTATGTTAAAGATTGACACTTTTCTGTATAAAGATTGACACTTTGGGCCCGGCCGCACGGTGCCTCCGGCTGATACAAGTTTTTGTCAAAAATTCGGGAAGCCCCTTAATATTATACCATGATAGAATTTTATATATAAACAAATGGTGTGTTAATTTAATACCATATTTTATCATTTTAGTAAAAAGATTTTTCTATTCTCATATACTATTTTCTAAAATTAAATAATGTAAGGGCAATTTAAATATTTCATATTTTCTCTATCTATTGTCTACAAAATAAACAACATAGATAATATAAACAGTTATACATCTATTATCATTCAAAGTAAGTTCATCTTCTATCCGTTTAAAAGTAAATACAACCTAAATATATACAACTTGTAATCTTGGTCTGAGCGGTTCCTCTTTTCTTTTACCTTCCATGCATGGAACCATGAG
This sequence comes from Mentha longifolia, assembly GCA_001642375.2. Lineage (NCBI taxonomy): Eukaryota > Viridiplantae > Streptophyta > Magnoliopsida > Lamiales > Lamiaceae > Mentha > Mentha longifolia. The sequence goes on along the minus strand of CM038120.1, from coordinate 13,833,027 downwards.
CAATGTGAGGAATAAAGCTACTTCACAATATATTAGCACTAATTAATTGATTTAATTAGTTTGCTTTCAAGAAGTCAAGAAGTTCAATTCAAATAACGGGCAAAATGGGAACATGTACTCGGAGTCAGTGATAGGCGACGACCAACACATTGAATCCATGTTCCAATTTTAGGCGGAGGCTATACTTTTTGAGGAGTTAATTTTCTTAAGGACATTTTGATGAAATAGTTCAAAAAGAAAATCAAGACATTTTAAATGAGCCGGATGGAGTAATATATTGAAATTGAAGAAAGAAAAACGAAGATAAACCAAGAAAAAAATTGGAACATGTGAAATTGAGATATAAGATCTCACTCAAATATCGAAATATATAGAACTTCAATTTCGTATTAATGTACTTTAAACACAACTAAATGAAGAGTAAAAATATTCTTATTTTTCTTTAAAACAGAAGAAGACTAACAATACTCTTCGATATGTGTAAGTTCATGTTATGTTATCAAACATAGTGATCGTTGATGATATGAAATTTAATTAGGGTACGTTGCAGTCACTAATCACTATTCAATAAAATTAAGTTGCCCACGTAACAAAAGATGTGTAGTGAACCTCGACTTTACCACTTTACTAAAGCATCATTAATTTAAATCCATAAATTCCTCAAAACAAAGATAATTAGTAGAATAGTATCTCGTTTTAAATCTGAAAGCCATGCAAAAAGGAATGGGGTCCCTAAAGTTTATTGCATAATTTGTCCATATATAATTGACAACTTTCGTTTTGATTAAAAACAAAACAAAGAGCGTTTAAATATTACTAGATCTAGTCATATTCATATAAAATGTTCTGCAACATTCTTTTGCTTCAATTCTTTACCATTTCGTGTTTCAAACTCTACCCCATCTCTTGTTATTTTTCAAGATAAATAGAATATAATAATATTCTTTTTCAATTCAAGGATATCTTTTTAAATCAGAAATCCTGATCAGATCTACTATAATATCACGTTCCAAACATATTACATATATACCTGTAAGATTCGTTGTTTTTACACTTGTCCCGTCGTCTCTCTCTCTCTTCTTTATTTATTATTATTATTATTATTATTATTATTATTATTATTATTATTATTATTATTATTATTATTATTTTTTGAAGATTAGTAGTAGATTAATTATAAAATTTGGCACATTCTTCAACCAATAAATAAATAAATAACAAGCACACAACTTTGAAAGTGGGGTGCCCGTAGTCGTTCGTAGTTTTTAGGCCATCTCCAAAGATAAACTTATACTTTAAAATACAACATTGCATATTTCATTTTAAAAATTCATTCCAACAATGTACTTTATATGCATACTCTATTTGTAGTTTTTCATTTATTTTAAATAATTAACATTTATTAATGTATCACAAATATTGAACAATTAATAAAATTGTATCTCAAATAATATGAATTAAATATATTGTAGATTGTTAATTTTTTGTTGATATAAATCAAATACGGAGTAGTATGTAAAATTAAATACTACATATAAATTTCAAAATTTAATAATAAATAAAATATATGATACAATAAATTATCAATCAAATTATATTAATGAATTTAGTTAAATTATTATTTTTATAATTTAGTATTGTCCAAATGGTGAAAATGGAGTTTGGTTGGAATGCACCACGTACTCCAACATGGAATATTAGTCCAAAATGAAGCATGTGTCGGAGATGCTCTTACAGTCTTACTCTACGTTTTTTTAAGCATATTGTGCTTTTATTTCAAAAAATAAGAAAAAATTAACTCATTTGTTTATTGCTCCCCCATCATATAGTGCAAATAGAAATTACGTTTGTTTTGAATTACAACTCAAAATAAAAATTAACAAAATTTGAATAAAATAAAAATTAAATAAAAATCCAAATCGAACGCAGATTAGAAGTCAAGTTAAGGAAACTCTCTTTCGGCAAGACGAATTACGTCCCGTCTAGTTTTTATAGAAGATGAAACAACTTCTCACCTTCTTAGTAGCATAACCACAGACTAGAAAGCTTTGGCGAACTGAACAAGGCAAAAACGAACTAGAGAGAAAGAGGAGTATGTAAAGAAATGCTTGATTCAGGTGTGTTCTGATTAGGACTGGCTATTAACCAGAACCCGAGCCGGTTCCGATTAACCGAAAACGGAAATTTCGATTCGGATCCGGTTCCTAAATTTTGGATTTTTCGATTTTCGATTGTAACCGAGAACCGATTTGTTCTAACCGAAGAATCAATTTTTTTTAATTATATATAAAATATAATATTATAATTTTGTGGAAAATTCTTTTCTTAGTTAGAACCGAAAATTAAAAAAAAATCCAAACTCTAGGAACCGTATCCGAACCGAAAAGCGAATTTTGGTTTTCGGTTAACCAGAACCACTTCGGTTCCGGTTAACTCGAAAACCGTGAACTATTTAGCCAGCCCTACCCTAAAGAATTTGAAAATAAGTAAAAATAAATAAATAAAGGCTTTTTCATTTTTTTTCTTAATTTTCATAACATAGAACGACGTAGTTTTGTTTAAAATACTTGCCAACTCAGTTTTAATTTTGCCATGACGCTCATTACGGGCATAATTGAATTTTGTGGAAAATTTCAAAATCAATAAAAGTTGATGTATCTTGAACAAATATTTATAGATTTTGGAGAGAGTACATTTCGTGATTGAAGAGAGTATCTTATTTTGAGTACATCACGTACATACACATTCGAAATAACTCAAACACCTAATCTATCGTTGGAGAAAAAAATGTCTTGTGTTAAACGGTGCTTCATCATCCCAACGCATAATGACAACTAAGGAAGATAATTGTGGTATAAAACTGGATGACGGGCTATAGTGATGGGCTATTTCAAAACACAAACTCAAAAAATAATTAAGTTGTCGTGGGGTGTTTAATCATTACTCCAAATTAGTACTTCCTCTTATAATTAGTATTTTTTTTATACGTTCCCAGCCGTCAAAATTACTTTACATGTACCAAAAAAAAGTAATAAAATTTACACTCATAGCCTTGTTTATTGATCAACTTATTTATAATAATAAATATTAAGGATAAAAAATAGTTACTCCAAGTACAGCTATTTTATTTTAGAAGTTTGGAATGGGACACTTGACAGAAAATATATAAATATGAGAAAACTCAAGTCATAATAAGACACTTGAAAAAAGTGGAAGGAGTAGGAGACTGATCTGCATCGTAATTGCCCACAAACATGAGCATTTAACTTCGATCGAATATTTTCAACTACTCGTCTGAGAAATACCTAACAAAATAAGTTAATAAATTACAAAAAATTACAAATCAACGCAATCATCTAGTAGTTACAAAGGCAGCCTGCACACCACTGCGATCTCAAGAAAGAAACATAGTAATTCTGGTAATGAATGCTAAGCTGCGGATTTGGGTATTTTGAACTGCTTCTTGAGGAACTGGGAAGCCTCTGAATCACTCCTATGACACAGAATCCTAATAAGGGTCTTTGCATCTGCTCCCAGTTTACCCAATCCACCCTGCGCTTCCATCTCACTAGCGGATCTCAGGTCGTCAATCAATTCTCGAGTCTGCAACCCAACCACGAAACATAAATCAAGAGAGACAGACGCATGTTACGGATACATTGTTTTCATGGAAGAGCAGCAGCTAAAGAAATGTGACATTAACTTGAGAACCATCACCAATGACCTAACTCACGCTATACACGTTGTGGATTCCGTACTAACCTCATGGCCCATTAACCATATAACCTTTCGAGCACGTGCTACTTGATTTTCCACCACTCCGCGTGGGAGACCATCTCCTCCGGATATAAAGAACTCCTACAGTGGCATGTAGATGATTATAATGGAAAAATATGAGTTCAGTTTATCTTTTCCCATTAGCTGATGATGATGGAGCCAAAGAAGTCTCTCGTGCAACTGAGTAATAGTATGGTTTACCTTCAAAATTTCCAAGTCTTCATCAATTAACTTAGCATCAGGTGGAGTGAACAAACGTGATGGACCTCCATCTAGTATTACGCGGATTAAACCATCCTGGTAACGAAGGAGATGATATCAATAGATGATAATATATATTATTCTGCCATTTTAGGGGTTCAAGATAAGAGTGACAAACCAGGGACGCTTGAAGGAGTCCAGTTACTACACGATCTCTTAGTGGTTCCACTATGATATCACACAATTGACTGAGTACCTGCAGCCATTATCATGAAACCTGTAAATCAGCCTCCGAAAAGTGTCTCTTTACCCTATACTTATATACGGTCCCTTGTGCTCTTCATGATTAAGTTGGGTTTAATAAGAATGACATTACATTTTCTATGTTTTATTCGAGTGGAATACCTTTACATTTTTCTTTGTATTATTTGAGTGCAATTACAAAGGATAGAGGTTAGGTCGAATGCAAAATTTACAGCAACAAAAAGACAAGAATCAAATTTCTGCCTTTTAGGATAATTAATAAACTGAAACCATTATTTTAAACAAAACAATTTCTTCTCAAATAAAAAAGGTCATACCAAATCAAGAGGCTCAATCACATTTTCCAGCCTAGACTGAGCAACACTTGGTCTATAGAGTCCATCAATAATCGGCTCTCTCAAGTCCCAAAAGATTGTCTTAGTTCCTGGAAGAAACAAAGGAAAAACAGAATTTTTTAGCCTACAGTGTATTAGATTGTACAGTTCAGAGTTGACATTAGACATACCAGTAAATTCACACATATGGTCAATAGCAGTATTCATATCTTTTCTACTTCCATCGAAACCTTCCTTCTGAGTGGAATTCTTTGAGTTACCGTTCACCGGTCTTTCTGAAAACAGGGAGGTACAAAAAACTAGTTAATATGAAAGGAACCAGTAAAAGAAATCTATTTTTAATTGCACTGGCTTTGGTAACTCGAGAGCTTGTTAAAGTTTCCACAGGAGTCCAGCTGAAGTGCTCTAGGAAAAGACAGGAAGGATGCCAAAATTTGAAAATGCAAAGAAGCATAGCACAGACAATAAAATTAGCTCAAAGAGGTGTAATAAGAAAATCCGAGCCACCAATAATAAGACAATCTTCCAGCAATGCTCAATTTGGGTGGTAGTTGATCGATTTTCTCAGATTGTAGCACTATATAAGCTCAATATTTCTTCTTTTATCCTTTGTAACAGAATCACCCAGCAATTTGCCACGAAAAAACAAGACACATACACACAGATATACATATACATTTCAATAAGTTGGTTACTATGAGTTAAAAGGATTACACATCACTTACTTATTGTTTGACTGTGATGCATCTTAGACCATCTCTCCCAAATGCTGTCTTCCAATTTATTCAGTTGGCTAATCGCATACTGAAATTGACAAGAAATTTGTATTAGTGTCAATACATAACTATGAATACATCAAAAGTATGAAATAACGCAGAATGATAAAAAGAATGTACTTTAAGGGTAGAAGGGAAGCTGATGAAAAAATAGTGATCAGTCGTAAACTTATTTCAAATATTTTTTTGGTAAAATGAGCCAGAGAAGCCGCCCAATAAATAATTGCACATAAGCACTATATTCATATACAAATAATAACGAAATCTGATAAAGGCAACATGCAACACACGGTATGTCATTTCAAATGACCCATATCAATTATAATTCTGTCTTAACCAAAATAGTTTTTCCAACAGCACCAATTTTAGGAGTACATACACCTGAATCATTCATCATCTCAACCTAACAGAAACACAGCGTATTCTTCAGACAAGACAACGAAGAATCACCAACAATCCACCTACAGCCACTGGTTATTCATGTAGTAAATTCTAATAAAAAAAGCAAAGCTGTTTATAGTATATCGATAGACCCTTTTTCCTAAGTCTACTTAATCAGGAATTCTTTCACATCAATCTTTCTGGCCATCAACATTTTAGGCAGCTTTCAAATGAAAGAAGAAACTACTAGATGGAAAAAAGAGCAATACTAGTCCCTCAAGCATAAAGAAAAAGATATCAGAAGGCAATTGGAAATTAGGAAAAAGACGTAGCCAGAAAGGTAAGAAATGTACTTCAACTCACATAAAGAGTATTTAATTGAACACAGAGAGTTGGTGTTGTCAAGACATTGATATCATTCGACTTTCTAACATCAGGGAGCCTTGGATCAGCCGACTCCTTCTTCACAAAAGCTTTGATTCCACTTTCTCTCCGGTAGCGCGAAAGAGGGGGCACAGGTGGAATTATGTCTTCCTTGTCAGCTGCAGTAGAACAAAGAGTTTATGATATCAGGCTGATCCTTGAAATAGAAATTGTTGAATCATAAGCTTGAAATAATGTATCGAAGGCCTCAATACAAGAAATTTAGGAACTTGAGTGTGAATGTCATTAAATAAACCGTACATATGCTTCCAGAAACTAATGCAATAAACAAAATAAGGACAAATAAGACAGCATGCAGGCTAAGGAAGTACAAGTTAGACAGGACAAACACATTAACAAAGCTCACTGTATATAGCAAAATAGTCCCTATGGAATACATACATGACAAAATCAAATTTAAAATACATGAATAAAGTATCTCCAAAGCCGTCAAAGGCCATATTGGGATGATGAGAAGAATAGGATGAGAAAAGGTGCAATAGACATCTAGGATGGAGAGAGCCAGCAGTAGGAAGAACCATTGTGCAGTGAATAGAGGAATAAGGAAAAAGAATAGAAAGCAGAGGAGGGTGAATCTATTATAAACAAAGAAGGCAGGTGAAGATAGAGAAGGGGAGGAAAAAGGTAGCGCCAAGTGGGAAGAGAGAGAGAGGAGGGGGGGGGGGGGGTAATTGTGAGAAAGCAAGACCATGAGCAATGGAGTGAATTAAAGAGACAACGAGCATTGATGAGAAAGTTGGAGAAGGAGTCTGACAGATTTGGTCTATTAAACTGAATTTTGAACTAAGCAAATTGACTTTGAGCCTCTTGACGAGTTGAACAGCAAAAACTCCTTTTTCCAGAACAATCACAAGGTAATAGGGTACTTATATATTGTTAGACATGTAATGATGGTAGATTCATTAGGATTTATTCACTTTCCTAGTATAGCTACAACTCTTCTGTATATATATTTGTACTCTTCTCATTGATCAATATAGAGAAAATTCTCCCAATTATGGATTTGGTATTACATTCTAATAACTTTCAACAAAATTAAATACTAATTGTATTCCAGAATGATGAACCCATAAGAAGAATCTCTTAAGTTTAGAAGGTAAACATACCACTTCAACTACAGAAACATTAAAATTACTCGTTCAGAAAATACAAACATCACAACAAAAATTTGGAGATGTATGGTCATTAAAGAAAAGAAAATTTACTTTACCTTTTCAACTTGTAAGATTACTAATTACAGAAAGACGGTCAATTAGTTCTATCTGGGATTTTCCAGGGGGTAAACCTATAACAAGCTTTTATTGTAATTCTAAGATGCAAGTTGGCATCAGGCATTGGTTCTTGGTGTAAATGAAAGAGGAAAGGGGAGGAGCCGGAGCAAGGATCAAAAAATTATATTAAATATTATGTAAAAAACCTAATCCGCTGCATACTATGATGAATTGAACAAATTTGAGCTTGTTGGGTCATGTAAACCTTCATATACTCAGTCCTATATATTTTAAATCCAAGCTATCATCCAAAGTAAACGCCCCATTAAATTACTGATTTGAGCTATTGTAAAACTAAGCTATCAAAAATTATTGGTTTCATCTAGCTATGACATCATTTAGAAGATTCCTACCAAAATTGTACACGAAAAAATTGGAGAAGAAACAGTCATTGGGATTATTCGTGCTGTTAGCTTCAACAAAGGAGTCAAAGTTAAGAATCCAACAAATGCAACACCACCATAAAATGAGAATAAAATACCTAGGCTATCCACGACATGCTTGGTATAGACTTGGAATGCACTGTCAATGCCACGAAAGAGGCTTTTGAGTTCTCCAGGCCTCATTGGAACTTTAAGACCAAAGAACTGATCAACTGTCTGCAAACAATTGATAAATGGGTTCCCAATTAAGTTTCATCATATAATGATTATAACATTTTTTCTATATTTACAAGTGTTTACAAGCCTGAAATTCTTAGTATTGTGCTTTCTATAGTTGCTTTCAGTTAATAGAGCAAAAGCACAAAATTAAGAGAAAGAAGGGGAGAGTATCACAAGAGATGCCTAGAAATTTATAGGACTGGTTTATGTCTTTCAACAGTCATTTTGTTGAAAAATCTCTCCCGACTCTCACAACCACACTAGGGGGCGTTCACTTTGCGGGATAAGAGTGTATTGACTAATTTTATCCAACCTAATCTCATGTTTACTTTGTAGGATTGCAAATGAGTGTTATCTCAAGGCCCGGATCAGAACCACTTTTTGCTTAGATTTAGGACTAATCATGGAATATGAATCCCACCCAAACACATTGGATTACTCTATTCTTATCCCACAAAATTTGTTAATAATCATATCCCTCAAACGCCCCCCTAAATCATAAAAAATACAACCGATGACAGGCTTCTTCATGAATGGACAAATTTTAAAATAAAATATAGTTCTTCCAAAAACTCTGGATATCATAGCAAACAAACCTCCTCAACAATCCTGTAGACCTCAACAATCGAGCTTCCATGCCTTTGCTGTGCTGATACAGGGGACCAATTCTGGAAAAAAGAGAATAGTAGAATCAAAGTAAGTTCTTGCTTAAAAGGCCGAAACTCTCGGACTGTGAGATCATCCAACTATTCAGCGAGGTATAAGAAAAGAGCGACTCAATTGCTCTATTTACAATATAGAAATCCATGTAGTCAAGAGAATTGGTGTGTCACTAAATAAGCCAACTTACAGGAACCAATAAGTTCGACACAAATCACATATCAAAATGCTATACTAGATAACTCACTATTAATACCATATATGGAGTAAAAGCATGACTCAACATGCTCTCAAAGCTTTATGGATTTCATTTGTCTGATAGATGATAGGTTTGCCAAGTACGGGGACAGTTGAATAAGAGGAGACAAAGCAACAAAACACTCAAAATCAAACTACACTAATTAAAAAATTATAAATGTAAAAAAAATAAAATAATAAAGCATGTTAACAATAAACTAGAAGAGGCATATAGAATATTAGAAATTTAACTCAACTACATGCTTTGGGCCGTTAAGGAACATCATTTATTCTTAACTCTGTCGGTGGACAAAATTTAGGTTTGTAACTTGTGAATTTCTAATCGTAAGGCAGACCAAAAGCTGGGTGTTAAACACGCCAAAAGGTGTGATTATCCAGAAGGGGTTTCTCCTACAGTCCTACTCAATGCCTACTTGATACTTATCCATGCCCCACCACCAAGAACAGATTCCACAATCTATTTAGAGTATCATATCAACTTTACGACACCAAAAAGTTAAGTATTGCATCAATTTTACAATACTTGGATGTAACTCTTCTTTTGATTAAGAACCTGATATCAATAGTATAAGATTGTTAGTATAAGTCGCTACCTCCTGCTGCAAGACTCGTTCCACCCATGCAGAAATTCTAGCAAGTTGTGCATTGACCCACCGTAACACCAATGTTCCAGATACAGTCTCTATCTGAATAAAACAAATACATGTAAAACCTTCCATCAAAAAACTAGTTATTGTACAGAAACGATGCAATCAAAATGGGGGAATTATTATGCATATGACGTAAAATATCTCAGTAAAGAAAAAGACAACGTCTGCCAAAAATGTTCATTACAGGGCGCATCGACTAAGAAGTAGATCCAAAAATAGATATAAGAAAACAACTTCTCACCTTGTACAAATTTAGTTTCTTAATGTAAGCCTCTGCAGTGCCCTCTTCACAGGTGGATGTGATAAGGGATATTAAGTTTTGTTCAAGATTGTCAGCAGCCGGGAACACAGAAACAACATCCTCAGTGAGGTGCTCAGAGCTTTCAAGGAATGGTTTCTAAAGAAATTGGAAGAATTAGTCATCCAAATAAGTCGGGATGGTGAAGACACACAATATGCAAGCTTACCAGTTTAATGCCATAGAGCTTGTGAATAAGAGATGCTGCAACAGCACTTGCATTGCGATGACGCAGGGTTAATATGGGTAAATACATGGCTGTTTCGTTTTTCACAAGCTTCTTTGTTTGTTCAGCAAGTAATGCTAAAGGATGTTCGTTCGTTGTGTCAGACAATGTTTCAAGATCCTGTATAATCTGGAAAGGAGGAAATCAAGATGTATATATATATAGTCTTTATAGCCAACTGGTATCAGCTAGATGAGATAATCGAATAAAAGTAGCAACAGTTTTTATTATTTTACTTTTCTTTTCTTTCTTCTAATTTCATTTTCTTGGGTGGCAGAGGTTACCTCTGATTAATGATACTCTACAATTCAGCATGGCTTCCAGATTTTATGAATTCTAATATAAGCTCTATGCAAATGTGAAATGGTCAATCATCTTAATCGTCCACCTTTGATTTATAGAATACAGCATAGCTTCCAAATTTTAACTTCTAATCTGAGCTATATGCAAATGTAAAATGGTTAATCGCCCTATTCATCTACCATCTAATGTTTAACAAACTTTTTTGCTGTCCCATAAAATTTCTCTTATTATCAAGACAAACAGACAACTAAGTCAAACTATTAGTATAACTAGATTAAAGTACTCACTCTAGAAAATGCTTGTTTGATTGAAGATAGCACATATATCTCGATTTGCTCTGTGTCTGTGACAGGTGGACCCTGCATTTCCTGAAAATTCCAAGAGAGTTCAATATAATTCAAGTTACTGGAAAATTCAATTGCAATGATTAAATGCACGTGACTGCTATTCCAATGCTATAATCATATTTAACCATTCTTGACATGTTGAAACCCTAATTTCACGTTGAAGAGTCACACCCTGTAGTCATTATTCCGCACTATAACATGAAATAACTTAAAGATTCAGTTTTGCCAGGTTTGGCATTTCAATAGCAAATCGCAGACCAATCAATGAAGTAAAGTAGTAAACAGAGGCATTGCAGAGATAGAGTTGCCTTATCACATATCCTACAGATGTCTTTTACAATGTTCGTGTGAGGGTTGCAATGAAAAATTACAGAAATTTTCTGCAATGAAAAATCTAGTGGATGATTCCCAAAGCAGAAGCCAAGTATGAGTATAAACAAGAAATGATTGAATATTCCTTTCAGCAAAAGCAACTTGTGAGATTAAACAAGGAAAACTACATTACCAACTCAGGTTCTTCGAGAAGAAGCCTCCGAGCAACCATGGCAACTATTAATGCATTCTCCATCATTTTCGATCCCTAAAATGAAAAAGAAACAATGGTGTAATTTAGGGGTGAGCATAGAAAATTGAAAAACCGAACCACCCGCTGACTAACCGAAACCGAACCGAAAATGTAGTTAACCGAACCGATGGTTACGGTTTAATTTTCTAATTTAAAAAAACCGAGTTAATGGTTCGGTTTTTGGTTTTCATATCGAAAAACCGATGGTTAACCAGACCGAACCGGTATATATTAATTAATTATAATTATATTTATTAGATATATATCATATAAGTTATATTTAGTTATTTATTCTCTTTTACTATTCTTAAACTTTTTTTCGATCAAAATATATTTTTTCTTCTAAATATTACTCATTTTCATCCCACAACACACATGTCATTTGTATATATATACTCTATTCTTATATATATACGTATTTTTTATTTGAACTAAAATTTTATTTTCTTAACCAAGTGATTTATGTACTTTTCTAAATTGTATGTTATATATATTCATCATTTATAATTTAAAATTTTTTCATAACATGAATTTTAAATATATATTTTGATTATGGTTAACCGTTGAATAAAATTTTTTCATAACATGAATTTTAAATATATATTTTTTCATAACATGAATTTTAAAAACCGCATGGTCGGTTTTTTAATATGCTAAACGGGCGGTTAACTGACCCGTGCTCACCCCTAGTGTAATTTATAACAGCTATATTCGTTAACTCTCATAACTTGAAGCTATGTGAAACAATACATCTCAAAATCAGTCAGCTCAAATGATAGCAAAATACCTCAGGAAAATGAAGATGGAAATCAGCCAAACGCGTATCAGCCCATTTTTGAATGGGTAATAGGAATGACTGCAAGTAAGTCAACTCCTCAAATCCTTTTTCAGTCTGAACTCTGCAAGTCAAGCTTCTCAAATGCAGCCTTTCTTGTGGTCCCCGCTGCTCCTTTAAAGGAATTCTCTTTAACTGGTCAATGGCATGTTGCAGAATATCTTGTTCACCAGTGATGACAAACTATAATATACATGTAGGAGGGTGAAACGGTCATCAGATGGAAGAAAATACTTGAGACATAAGTGTTATGGAACATGGTGATTGGTAAAAAGAAATGGTGAAATGAACACTTCCAGGAACATATCAACAGTGTGATTATGGCATATGAAGGAACTAACTTTGCAGGGATAATTGCATAATTTGCATTCAATATGATATAGTAAGTTCAACATACTAAGCCACATAGACAAGTCGATGCAAAGAATTTCATAATTGGTTTATAGGAGAGAGATACCAGAAAGAAAGGATATATACTCTCTACAGTTCATACCCTGATACCCCCACCACCACAAAAAAAAAAGGCAAAAAATGAAAGAAAAGATATTCGTTCAATTCCAGTATAACACGCTGCATCCTGAAACCTATGACCAAACAAGTTCATAAAACTCAACTATTTACTGCAAGCACTCCTCACTGGCATACTTCTTAATCTCCTTATCTCCAATTATGACTCATCATAACATGTTTCCCTCAACAAACTATTTTTGCAGATTCCCACTATATTAGTCTTATCAGGATTCTCATTTTAACATATGCTAAAACTTCTGTACTCATGTACAAACCTCAACTTTTATAGTGGGGTAAAAATCTATGGGTGTTTACATGCAGCCGCACAGACAATTTGTATGAGTAAAATTTGTCAATTATTATAATCCAACCCCCTGTATACAAGGTCCTGCTTCTTGTCAAGATTAGTACTTTACACCTCACACATGGAGTAACAGCAGCAAATATAACACAGTGGTCAACTTTGAATCAAGACACAAAGAAAGTGATTAAGAGAAAGAACGTACAACTACTAGAAATGCATCAAGATTGGGGATGAAGAAGAGAAATATCAAAAGGGCGGAGAGGAGAAAAAAGAGGAAGACAAAGAATGGCCAGTGCCATCATTCATCCATAAGAAATTTTCAAATCAGTGCATTACTATTGAGCAAACACGCACTTATTATCTAGTTAAGAGATTTATTTCTCACCAGATTGAAAAAAAAAAAATATATATATATATATATATACCCATATGGCAATCAACTCAAGAGCAATAATTTGGTCTTTTACCTGCCGAAATAACACCCATGCATAGCATGTATAATGGATTGTCTCTGTGATTCCTAAAACACGCCAGGTTGACTTAAAAAGCTCCAACATTTCTTCTACTTCCTGGAAAAAAGAAATCGTGTTACCTCTAAGCAGACTATAGCATGATACTAAGACTTGCTCTTTTCAACTAAAGCAAATTTAAAGGCTATTCTAATTTGAGTTGGTCCAAGTAACCAAAACAAAGTCCAGTGAAAATTTTGACAAAAAATGGTGACTGTGTTCACCGTCAAACTCTAGGAAGTAAATAGTGGTAATGTGGTATGTATTCGATAACATTAAGGGCTCTCAACTTTCAGTAGAAAGCATACTGAGGAAAAACAGAAAGCATCGTAATGCACATAATCCCACTAACCTCTGTAAGCTTGCCTTCATCCAAGACATCAAACACACTAAGCAACAGTTTCTCATACAGCCTGACATTTAGGTGATAACCATCTGCCCAGTGGCATACTTCACCAGTTAAATCACCTCTTGCAGGTCTCTCTGCAAGTGGAACAGTGATATCCCTCAGAGATCTTAAACAGTCTGTCCTCTGAAGGTCACCTGTAGCTGGTGGAAGAGACTGATGAAGAAAACAAAAATAATTAAATATAGGAACAATAGAACCTGTAGCATACTATATACAAACCTATTTGAATTTACAAAGTTAGGATGAGTAAGGGACAAACTAAGTTAACAAAAACTGAAGAAAAGGAGTTGGCTTTTCTTCTCTTCTCGTATTTACTTGTTTTAGTTCTTTATTTATTTATTTTCGTATTCTTTTGTGGTGGGGATGTTGGGAGGAGGAAGAATGGAAAGAACTGGACACTGTACTGATTCAAGGCTACTTCTTAAACAACTCAAGCAGACAGAAAAATCCAGAAGCTAAAGGGGTTGTTTGTTTCTATTTTCAGGCTCTTTCCCATTTCCTACTATGCCAAACACTTAAAGATGTTGCTTGTTCAATTTCAAATTCTGCGAAAACTTTTGCTAATACTATATCATCTATCACAATATTGCAATAGCAGGGTCCACCACTCAAATATGTCTCCTTATGTACTATCCATAAAAATATTGCTTTCTATATACTAACGACGAATTCATAGATATTAAAGGCACCATTGATGTATCATATTTTCAAAAATATCAAACCATAGATCAAACTAAAATAAATACTCTTTCACAAAAAAAAAAAAAAAAAAAAAAAAAAAGTGTGCTTCATGTATAGTACTGAATGCTGAAACTTGGAAATTGTGGAAATTGGAACTAAAAATTAAACCAACAAGGTTAAAAACTCTGAGCATAAGAACTATCTACTTGAGAGTGTTAATGCAAGACACTGGAAGCATACAAAAGGTGAACTATGGGTGAAGAGCACTGAGAAATGAAGAAATCCTGAATGAAGTACATCCTCAAGTTGGGTCTAGGGAGTCATATAGGATACAAAAATGTTTATATCCAGTGATAAAATAGGTCATAAAATCTGAACACACCTCAGACTCTTCTATCTTCGCCAGAAGAATCCTTAAATCGCTTGCTTTTCTGCCAGATTCTCCAAATCCCACAACAGGATGATTTATAAGCCCTTCCTCCAACATATTTAACTGGGCTGACAGTAAATCAAATGAGTATTAAAAAAGGAGGTAACTTAAACTGCATTTTATATCCAAAACAAAGGAGAGATGAAGAGCTCACTTGTCTTTTCTGCCATTTTATGTAAGATTTCTTATCCGAGAATTCTGTTCGTGAGATGCAGCATAACAATTCCAACGGGATCAATAAAGTATCCATCCTTTTTCCAACTTTGCCAACCATGGCACTGAGTAGTGCACGTCTTGTTCTGATGTCCATTTCCTCCGAAATCTGTTATCCATCCAATTTGGTGATAAACACATAAGAAATAAAAAAGAACCATACGAACGAGCTTCAAGAAAATTGCCAGTATCTAATAAATGGGAATACAATCTCAGTGAAGGCCAGATTAACAATAGCTATTATTTTTGAACTGGTACTTCGGTGAGAAAGTAGAATGGCTTAGCAGTACACGTAAAAATATGCTATCAAATTTAAGAACTTTCTTTCAGCAGAAGATAGGTCGAGTTATTAATCCATAAAGGGAAAAGAAAGAAATATAATGCAGAAGGTAAAAGATACAAGAAACAAGCAAGATAAAAAGTGATATATATACTCAGTAATGCCTGCTTGGAAGCTAGTTGTGTGATGTGTCAAAGACACTGATAATGCGATATAAAAAAATATTGGTGAAAAAGGAAGATTAATCAATCATAAAGTGAGAATGCTACAAAGGGATGAGAAATCTCAATCAAACAACGTAAAATATTGAAACTCCAAATTCTGACAGCATCAAAGATTAAGCGAGGTATGGAATTTTTACAGTTCGACGCCCATCGACCCTAATTTTAGTCCTATCCCATTACTACTCTAGTAAGTCCTCTGAGCATCCAGATATTCTTTGTCCCTTTCTAGCCAAAGGGGAAAACATACTATGGGTTAATAGGTACAAAAGACACTTGCCTAAACAGATACCCCCTTTTGTTGATGCAAGTTACTAGATTTATGAGAACAAATTAGTGATACATTCGCAGCAGATCTATTATCTAATAAAGAAAATTCTAGCAAAGGAAGTTTCATATCTCATCTGAATTTATTCAAATTCTTAACCTGGCATGTCTAGCTCGGCTTTCATCTGTTAACCATGGCTTGCATATTTGGGTGAGGGGTATGCATTTCTCTCTCTGATACAAGAGGGTTACAACAAAAAGCAACCCATCAACGTTCTCAACCTCGGTTTTCATTTCTAGTCCCTTATTCTTTTTAAGTCTGACAACGAAGCCGGTAAACAAGGCACCATAGCACAATGAAGTGAAAACAATATTAAATTTCTATGTAAGAGGAGAGCAAGTAGACACTAAAGGAACATATAAATGAGTAGGACAGTCTTCTTTCTCCATGTTAGTTTTTTAAATACAGTAAGTATGTAGGGGCTTCAGATCTTCAAGAGTCTGTATGTAGCATAGCAAAGCCTACCAGAAACCAAGATCCTGCCAGGGATCATATCACAATCAAGTACGAACACTCAAGTATTCTTAGAGAACATCTTTAAAAATTTCTGAAACCAACCAAGACGTTTACACCCATCCAAACCTATCGAGAAGGGGATACACCAGAAAGGGTACTACTGATTTCAAAGCCAACTATTCTTATTCTATGAGGGCATAAATTGACGTGTTTCTGGCGGAGAGAACAAACTGTAATTGAAGAGCAAGTTTCTTTGTTTACTGAGGAAGCATTAGAGTACTTAATGCTATATTAATTTTTGGGAGTATACAACAAGGCTCATAGAAGTAAGAAAGCAGGAGACTCATAAAGTACCTCCATCTGGACACGCATTGTCTCCAAGATTCCAACCAAACCATTGGAATTATGCGATTGTGTTCCTGCATGTTCACTCTTACTCCGTCCTAGTTTCTTCATCAATCTAGATTTCTTGTCTTTCTTTTTTTCCTTTGTTGGAACAATAAGACCCCTGCCAATGTAATGAAATGCAAAAACACTCATTCAAATAGCAATAATTTTATTTTCATTTTGACTTTATTTTAAGGGGGGTTTCCATAAAAAGGTACCCTGAAGCTCCAGCAGCAGCAAGGAGAATCTCATATGCAGTTTCACGGAGATCTTCATCCGAAATACCTACAAAATGATTAACAGAGAAACCGTAAATCGCTATCATAACTTCGTAAGTCTAATCAAATAAGCTCCAGGCAGATATTTTTAAGAGTTATAGTTGGCCAAAGTGGCATATACTTAGAGGTTCTGACCTAAGTGACATACATTCAGAGGTTCCGAACCTTCTCGTTAAATGAAATTGATATCAATTTTTTGTGATAATATAATCAATATCAATTAAATCACAAGAATGAGCTTATTCAGATAGATAAAAGCAAAAGCAGGGACACAAATCAATGTTGGATTCTATTTGCTCACTGGCTCTAAAGTAATTAATCTTCTTAAAAGAGATATGCAAAGTAAGAGCGCTGTCAAATCAGTAAATTAATAAGATGAGCACAAAGGTTCATAATGAGCCATCACCAACCGGCAACCACACCTACCAGTAGAAAATGAAGGCAATCGGAGAACAACGTCAGAAGCATCATTCAAAACCCTCCTGGAATATCTATGGCTTTCAATCTCTTCCAGAATATCATCCTCAAATTCATCTATGTCATCAACTGTTAGTTCTTTAACCTGTGAAGAGCTTAGAGACTGTGATTTTGACAAGCTCCGTGATTCCTCAATCAATTCACTCTCAATTGGCTCTGAGATCGAAAGATTGGACAAAATTGGTGTTGCTCCCACATCCGGGACCAGCGGAGGAGGCCTTCGAGGAGGTGAACCGGAAGATTCAGGAGTTGTGACTAGAAAGAACTCATCAGCAGAACCTGCATTATTCTTTTTTCAAGTAACAACAAAAGTTAAAGAACTACCAATGTCTGAGCATACTCATGAACACATTTTACTTAAACATAAAACAGTACGTTTGAACAATTTACCAACATAAATTTTGGTCTTACCATGCTAGGGAATAGAGTGCCATCATGGTAATCTCGAATAGCATCCGAGAGTTCAAGCATATCACCTAGAATCATCGGATCCCAAAATGGAAAGTGAGAAACTTGTGCCAAAAGAAGTGAAAAATCTCTAATAAAAATCATCACCTTTCTTAGCACAATTTAAGACAAAATCAACACTGACTTGATCCAGATCCACGTCATCTAACGATACTGCTCCTGGCGGCATTACTACCTTCTTTATCAAGCTACCAGAGAGTATGAAATCTAAGAGTACCCGCCTGTCCCGTCGATATCTCTGCAAAAGTTCGACCTCGTTCTCCCTATATTAACGAAGATAAGCAACAATTAGTCATTAAAGCTCAGGAATCAAACTCACAAGTGCATCAAGCATCCCGAGTCACTTAACATCAAATAAAAATTAGGAATCTGATAAATGTAAAACTGGCTTAATTAATCAGCGTTCGCCACAAACAACGGAAGAAATCGATGAATTCAATCTCAATCTACAAGATACACAATGACACTAAAGCAAAGAATGATCCAGAAAGACACTTACTCATCCATGGCGACTCAACAGCAGCGACCTTCAGCAACTCAATCCGAAAGTACCAGAACACGAACAAGATTTCAATAAAACGAAATGACAACTTAAGAAAAAGCAGATTCTAGCTCGAATTCGTGGATCTCTCGAGTTGAATGGGAAACGGAATTAGAAGTCAAATTGGCTTGAATTTTATAATCCAATTAAGCAGAGATAAGTTGGAGAGATCGAGAATGTAATTGCTGAATGGAACCTTACTCCAACTGGTAGACTTGTCTGGTCACTCATGCAGAGAGAGAGAGAGAGAGATTTGAATTGAGCGAAAGAGAGAGACGCCAAAGTCGTTGAGAAACAGAAAATATAGCGTAGAAATTAATAAATACTGTATATTTATGATGCCCAAATTAAATTGGAAGTCGGTGAGATTTCATAGTCCCAAACTCAGAGCGGCAGCTTTATCTATTTTTCGATGTGCAGTTGTGACGTAATAATCAATTAAGTGCCAATAATAATATACATTAATAAGTAACAGTGTGTGTTACATTTTTTATATTGATTCAATTCCACCCACCAATCATAGAGCTATTTCTGATATAAAGATTTAAATGTTTAGATAAGTCTGGTCTACAAAGTCAAAGTATATAAAATCCGGAATATATTTGGTCAAATCCATGTTACTAGGAAACTAATTAACATTGAGATTTTGTTTGCGTTGGAATGGATTCTAATAAACCATGGGCATAATTAAGTGAATTTTAAATGAGCTATATACATTTTTTTGAGTATAGTGCTAAATTTCTTGTTAATAGACATTACTATAGTACCTATACGATGCATGGAGTACAGTACTTTTATTGTTACGATTTGAGTGAATAAATAGTAGTAATTCGTTCAAAGATAAAATATTTACGGTGTAACAAAGAGAGGTGACATTGCAATACAATTCAAATGACACACACACACACAAAAAAAAATAATAATAATAATAATAATAAATTAAAATAATGTTGCACTTCATAACACAAAGAAGCCATACTTGGGCCTAAAAGTGGGTGGTAGGATTAACGGGGCGGAAGGGTGGACGAAAGTGGTAGAGAAAGTAAAAGGGAGAATACGAAAATGGGATGCTAAGATGGGAGGAAATTTGCCGTGCGACTAAGAAAGGAGGGCTGGGAATTAGGAATTTAGAAGCCTTCAACAGAGCTCTACTAAGTAAATGGATTTGGAGATTTTAGAGGGGAGAGGGAGAGACTGTGGAGTAAGGTTGTGAAATCCAGATATGGCGAGTTAAAATGGGGCAGGGAATGGATCTTACGACAAGCAGGAAGAGGAAATGGGACAGGTCGGTGGAAACGGATGTTGGCAGGGGTGGAGGGGTCGAACGGGAAGTGGTTTTGGGAAAATATATCACAAGAATTGGGTGATGGAGGGGAGGCTGACTTCTGGGAGGGCATTTGGTCTGGGGAAAAGACTTTGAAATAGCTTTTTCCAAGACTTTTTTTATCTATGCTCTAAGAGAGATGGTAAGGTGAAAGAAATGGGCTGGTGGGAAGAGGGGGGGTGGAGGAGGTGGAAGATAGGTTGGAGAAGAGAGTTGAGGGAGAGGGAGCAGGATATAGGGAGGCTGAACTACTCGAATTTTTGAGGGGGTACTCGATCAAGGAGGGTAAGTGGGGTGGAGCTAAGTCCGATTTCTCGGTGAAAGAGGCTTACGAGGTGATTACGAACAGCAATAATGGAAGCTCGGAGGAGGTGAGGAGAAGTTCCAGCCCCACTGATCTGTGGAAGATGAGTGCGCCGTTCAAGTGCCAAGTTATGGCGTGGCGGCTGCTCCAATACCGGTTACAATAGAGTGGAAACTGGACGACATTTGTTGATGGAATGTTCGGAAGTGAGCAAGTTGTGGTACCGCATAGTCCAATGGATCGGAACGAGCTGGGTGCCACCTAAAGAGATTGAATATCATCTGATAAACTTCTCTAGCTTAGCAGATAACAGCAAAGTGAAAAACTACTTAAGAGGTCTTTGGATTTGCGTGGTTTGGGTTGTGTGGCGTTGGCGGAACTCGGTTATTCACGATGGGAAGGAATGGAACTTCAAGAGAATTGAAGAAGAGATAAAGCAAGCAAAACTTGTGTTTTGCGGATTGGTCCAAAAAGAATTTGCTCAAATGATGGAATATCTATGCGATGACTTGTAACGGGTTGGTACCCCTTGTACCATTTTGTCCCTCAATAATATTTAACCTTTTCCGAAAAAGAAAAAAAAAAATGTAACACGGTTACTTGTTTATGTATGGCATGTTATGTAACAAGAGATGGCTATTACTTATCAAATCTCTAAAGTCTAAACTTTAGTGATTGCATAACAAGATTACATAACATGATTGAGTAATATGGCAAGTAGAAGAAAAGGGGACCTTGAAATATCAAATCTCTTAATTAGCTTTAGAAAATGTCCAAAACAAGAAACTCCATAAGTAGGATGCTAATTGGAAATGGAATTGTAGAGGCTTCCCAGTTCCTTAAGAAGCACATCAAAATATCAAAATCTGCAGCTTAGCAGACTTCTTCCCATTACCTGAATTACTATGTTCCTTCCACGAGTGACGCAAGAAATCACAGTCGATGTTAGGGCTCCTTTTGTAACTATACGATGTGTTTCGTTGGAACTAATGAAGATGTTCGATCAAGGTTTGATGCCCATATCAACTGTGTTAGTGGGCAATAATGATACAGATCAATCACCAAGAGTTCAAAACAGTATACAAATTCTGAGTAACAGTGTTAGCAGCTTAAGTTGGATGCAATTCCCAGATTAACAACGTCCATTAATAAACAATGATGTTGAACACAATCAAAACTCTACATTTCTCCGCATTCTGCAATCACGCAAGGAAGTTTAGGGCGGTTGTTGGGTCCAGTCGCGACATTCTCAATCTTCCTCACAATCAAGAGACCATCTCCGATCACACGCTGCACCCAAAACAAAAGAATCATAATTTTCAGTAGAGAAAATAAATAGTTCAAGAACTTATGATAGCAAAATAATGATGAGCACTTCACAAGATGATTAGCTAGATAGTGATGAAACCTATATCCCATTTACTCGTTCCTTGGTAGAATTTGCAATATAACAATAACCAGAAATAATGAAGGCAAGCACGATTACACATACCCCGAAGACTACGTGTTTGTTGTCAAGCCAGTCACACTTCGCACAGGTGATGAAGAACTGCCATTAGAGAAAAGAGCACAATTAGTATAGCAAGACATCAAATTGTATCCAAACAGAAACATTTGTATTAAGCAAAAAGTTTACCTGACAACCATTTGTGTTTGGTCCACTATTTGCCTGCCAAAAAAAAAAAAAAACAACAACAGAATGATCTGCTTATGGCTGATATGGTAATATTAAACACAGATAAATCTTCCACAATGGTAAAATTTAGAGATAAAAATATTTGATTATGACAACAATGAGAAACTACTTGATGCTACCGAGCAAAAATCATTCACTCTTCGAAAAAATAAATCATGAGGTAATAAATAGTCTTGAAATTTCAATTTAAATACCTCAGTAATCAAAGGCATCTTAAAGTCCTTCATTATTATTATTTCTTTTACCAAATTCAGGAGGCCAAAGACAAAATCTGGTTTGCATGTTAAGCAAAAACTATTCGAACGTTTGTTAGAGAGAGAATTGTGAAGTCAACATTTAGTTTCTTTCAAGAAGAGTCTCTCAATGACCGTACAGCTTCACATACAATGCTACCTTGACCACAAAAGAAATTTAACTTACACAGTGTAGAATGCACATACCATCGATAGTAGGCCAGGCCCAGTGTGTTTTGCAATAAAATTTTCATCATCAAGTTTACTTCCATAGATGGATACACAGCCACTGCCATCACCCTGAAAGTATATATTAAACTAGATCAATACATGTGCAGATCATGTGCAAAGCATGTACAGGACATCTAATTATGCCAGATATCAAATTGTTCAAAATTCAAACTCGATTCATACTTTCAACTATTTTTATTATTATTATTTTTTTATTTGTTTTTATCAGGCATACTTTCAACTATTTACAACAGTAATAAAGGGTAGATGCGTTCGAACTTGTTAATATCATTATCATATACTCCCTAGTCCCTCGTCCCGTTCAACTAGACTCGCTTCTTGAATATATGTGAGGTATAAAATAAAGAAGCGGGTCTAGTTGGACGGGACGGAGGGAGTACATAATAAGAGTGGTTAAAGCAATTGGGTTGATGGACAATTATAATGTAAGTTTTTAACTTATAAAATCTTAACAGGCTGAACTTAGATACATACAAGAACTCCAGAGAGAGTATACTCCAGAAACCTAGATTCAAACAAAACTATGTAATTTATGGTCTAGGGACTGGTGGCTGGTGGTACTTGGAAGTTCCTTTTTTCTTTTTCTATGTAACTAACTCTATGTTGCAGATGCTTACAAAAATGGCATATTCAAGGATCAAAATAGGAGGAAAAAAGACCTTGAGAAAATCACCAGCTTGGATCATGAAGTCCTTAATTACTCTATGGAACTGGCATCCCTTATAACCCACAGGTAATCCAGCTTTCCTGTAAAGCAAACAAACAAAGAAACATGACCAAATGTAAATAAGAAAAACAGTCAACTTAGAACCAAGAAGCGTTGGAAAATGTCAAAGTCTAATAGATACGAAGAAAGTATCAACAGGAAGTTGTTTTTGCTGAGGACTTAAATTATTAACAAAACAAAATCATTTTTAGTGTTGAACTTCAAAGCTTTTCAGGCTTTCATATAGGAGGGAAGAATATCGTTTTAAGAGACTAAAGAACAGTCAGAGGCCTGAATTTGAGATTGTAAAGTGTATTTCGCCTTCATTGATTCTAGTAAAGCTTCAGGCCTTTAGTATATCTGAATGACATTCTGTAAAGTCTTTCTTCACAAAAAAAGAGTAGTATAATCTCAGTTAGGAAGAAACAATAGCATCATAAAAAATTGTAACATCATAGGTCCCAATTTTTAATTGCACTACGTACAAGAACTAAAAAAATTATATTCTGGAATGATACAATCAATAAAAGTATCGACATAAAACACACAAAGATAGAGTTACGAACCTGTACTCGCCCGTGCAGAACTGCCTGAATCATAATAAATGTAAATACCAGTAAGTTAGACTGTTAAGAATACCTATAAAAGAGATTGAAGAAAGTAAAGAAACTAGAAACAGAACACGAAACCCTAATTGGGCCATCTCATTAGACTATCTTAGTCAATTTTTCCAGAAATCCAACTATGGTCTGATGTTGTTGGGATGAAGTTCAAGAAATTCGATTTCTGGAAGGGCATAGGGAAAATACTGGTTGTAACTGATTCTGAGAAATTGGATTCATGCATAAATCGATAATTCCTCCTTCTAGCATTGCTATGAACTGAAGTGACACAAATCATCACTGATGCACTCACAAAACAAGAAAGACTGCTAGAAGTAAATCCAAAGGCCAACTAATCAATGGATTCTCATGTATAAATTCACGAGGCAGCAACATCATGAGGTTCGTATAATTTTCGTACTTATTTATTGTTTCCGTACCCAAACTCTATGGCCGCTTACATAATAATTTTCGCTTAAACTTCAAAGCAAATCCAACATTCTAAAACTTCAAGAAACATCAAAAAAATCTCGAAATATTTCAGGTACTGAATGAGCTTAACCGTCGAGGAAGACTACACAAAAGAGTTGAGATTACCGGAAATTTTCAGCGGTTTTTGGGGCAATATCAGCAAATAGCTCCATCTTAATGCGGCCAGCAGGGATATTGCCGATGGTAACGTCGAAGAATACGATTGGGTTTTTAGGGTTTGGCGGCCGCTGGTGCCACTCAACCCCCGCTCCTCCGCCGCCCGCCGCCGCCATTAGACCCGACTCCGTTCGTTGCTAACTGCCTAACTAGCGCTCTCGGTGTAAACTTCTCAAAAGTAGTTTTTCTCGGAATTCAAAATACTCATTTACATACTGTATTATATACGTGGCTGCGGCTATTAATTTTATTTTTTAGTAAATCACTATTAAATAAAAAGACTTTAAAAAAAAATCTTAAAATGTGATCAATATTAAAAATAAATATAAAAAGGGAAATGATTAAAATTGCCTTTTATTCAAAATCTAGATGAAGAAAATTCACACTTTTTTCTAAGCATGTGAAAAAGTACAATTTTTCTAAAAGAAAATGCTATGTGCACTCTGCACTGCACACGGAGGGTTTATGGTTTTATTCAAATTCTTCCGAAAATTCAGGATCATTCACGTTAAACACCATGACAGGAAAGACCATGAGAGGTTTGTAGAAGAATCTTTCGAAAGAAAAAGAACTATGTTTTAGGATAACAAGTTTATGACAAGTAAAGAAACTCATCGCAAGTTCTTTAACATGGCTCATTATGGACATTGGATTGAACATATCTGCTCAGTATGTCCAAATCAGAAAGAGCTAGAATTCGTAAAAAATTTCATGCCAGAGGCAGGAAGAGCTCGAGCCAATGACAAGAAAGAGTCACAGGCAATTCCAAAAGCAAGAATGCCCAAGGCCTTAGGAAAAAAAGTAAATTCCCAACACAAGAGGATTGAATCACGTGACTCCACGTTGGAAGAGCCTCACCCAAAAAGAAATTGACATGGGGTGGGTTAAAAATAAGGATTCCCACTAGAAAAACAACAGAAAGTGAGATGAACAAGGAGATCACCCATCTAAAGGTGCTCCATCATAACGACAAATAAAGCTCCACCATCTACTTTCGGTGGAGAATTCAAATTATAGTAGAACTTGTTAAGTTCAAAGGAGATGTTGGTACATGTGTTACCAACATTATTAGTATCACTTTGAACTTGATAATTAGATTTATTTTAATCTTTAATTCCTGCGATATATATCTTTTCATATTATTCATTATTTATTCTTTATTTTTTATTTGTAAATATATACTTAACAAATATACATATATATTTATTGATTATTTTATAATAGATAAGTATACGATAAAGAAACTGCTGCAGAACGAAGTCTTCTCAAATAAAGATCGTGACACGTTCTGAGACGGTTTCCAACATAGAATAAAGCGGAGCGGTTGAAGAAAACGGGCGACGCATTGAATAAAAGGAGAAGAATTCATTCTTCTCCATTCACGGCTTTTGGAAAAGAAGAATCAGAGAATCGTCTGAAGGTTCATCCAGCCGTCTGTGTTGTATGCCGGAGTGAAGCAACATCAATATTGGATGCTGGTGGTCGAATATTGATTTGTTGCTAACACAAAGGTAGACAACTCATTTTGGTATGACGACTTTGGGAGAAGAAAAACCAGAGGGAGTCTGAAGTATTCCACTAGGTCGTCAACGTTGTTTGCAGGAGAAAAGCAGCACCAATGTTCGATGATGGACAGTGGTGTTGCTAACATGAAAGCAAACAATACATCTATGGATTAATCGTATGTGACGATTGATCTATGTTTTTGTAGATTACTTTGTCAGTATAGAGTCTGGAAGGTAATTTACTTGTATCTATTAGTTTAGTTCTTGTAGAAGTAAACCGTAGATTTGTTGTTCAAATCATTAGGCAGTAGTTGTAGTCTGTAAATGTTTGAGCATATTGTTTTATCACTCTGTTGTAATAGTTTAGGTATTCAACATAGTGAATTAAGCCGTGAGGCACTCGCAGGTTTTGAACCTGCGAAAACTATCTCTTGCATGCAAGTTTAATTTCCGCTGCGTGTGTGTTAATCGTGTATGTTACCAACACTCGATATAACATTACTCTATGGTTTGCGCGCATTTTATCTTTTACGTAGTAATTCAGAGCACAGCAAACCCTGTCAATTGGTATCAGAGCCAAAACTCAAAACATTGAGTGCAATCTCATAACATGAGTTCTGGTCCTGAGTGCTGCTGATTACTACATTTTTTTATGTTATTTATTTATATTTTAAAAAATATATATATATATAAGGGAGGCCAAAGGTGTATCGGCATATTGCAGATGGTGATAGCTAGTACGTATTTTTGGTAATTTTCGAAATGAATTCAGATCAATGTTGATTTAGATACAAGTCGACGGTTATTGCATTAAACAGAATTTTCTAAATTTTTTCTACAAAGTATGTTGATGATTGTGAGTTTACAGATTTGAATCTGTATAATGAAGATAATCTTAGCATGGCTATGATTGCGAAAAACTCAACATAATTATAACACTATTGTAGAAAATAGAGAAATTATGTTTATCCAGAATAATTGTTCGTACAACTAAAACGTCTCCTCATGTTAAGGCTCAAAGGTTGTGAGGAGGAAGTATCAGACATGAAATGCTGAAGAGCATGTTTGAAGTTGAAGCAATAAACATGAGTTATACTGTTGTCAACATGGAGAACACATTATGTATGTTGTTAACACGTTCGATGTTGCTAACATGTTTATTAACATCCACTTAAAATTGCTCTTGTAGATATCTGAAGTTCTGTATCTTGACTCTTGGTACTACTCATTGTAAAAGGCGATTGCGGAATATTGTGCAAGTTCGTGAATTGAATTAGATTCTGAAAAATCGACATGAAGTACTTTTCATCTGAACAAAGGTACATCTAATTCATATGATGTGTTATTTTAGAGTTCAATTTACATATTTGATTTACAGTATATGTCTGATATTAATTATGGAATCATTGCTTCTATGATTGTGAGAGTAAAGGTAGATGTAATTTTTAATGTGTTTATGAATGAAAATGAAATGATAATCACTTTTATAAGAAAGTCTAAAGTTTAGACTTGATCCTACACATGTGATTATTATTTAATTTTAGACACATTTATTCATGTTGTGCTAAGCATATCAATAGCATATCTGCTTATAATTCTTTAATTTGATACAAATGTACCTAATGTTAGGTCTAACATGTCTTGAACACAATGTGTTAGTTCATAAGATAACATGATGTTATCTAGTAAAATCTGCAGCAGATACTTTGAGCTCATGGCGTGCTTTGAATAAGTGTCTTGCCAGTTGTAAAGTTCTAGACATTGAAGGATTAAAAGCAGATTTATGGCGTGGTATTAGCCTTTGAATATTAATGGAATGTCTGTCACACTTGGTGAAGGATCGAGAGAAGTGCTTGAACAACTATATATGTGTTGTTTGGAAGCATATCACCAAGTGAGACAACATTTGCATCAAAGCTTCATGTGTACTTGAAAAATTTCATTACAAGAGAAGTTATCAAAGTTCTACGAACTCTCACAATCAAGAACGAATTTACGTGATGTGCGTATCATAAACAAATTTGGGTATTTCATCTGTTGTTACCAACACAAACCTATCAATCTATCATACATTTATGAACTACTTCATATAGATCTGATTGGACCTATTGAAGTGGAGAATAGTG
The DNA here is from genome assembly GCA_001642375.2 of Mentha longifolia. Classification (NCBI taxonomy): domain Eukaryota; kingdom Viridiplantae; phylum Streptophyta; class Magnoliopsida; order Lamiales; family Lamiaceae; genus Mentha; species Mentha longifolia. The sequence continues at coordinate 13,804,946 of CM038120.1, read as the reverse complement.
GAGATTAATGTTGTGTTTTGGTGTGAATTTTTAATATTATGCAGGGATGTAATTCATGCATAAGAAATATGTAAATATTTTTTATACTCAAGAAGTTGTCTGAGACTTTTTGAATAAAATATTGTCAGATTAACCCAAATTAGCTACGACATGAAATTTGAGGAGTTAACATTCTCTGATCTTGATGTCAAAGAAAGAATCATGTAAATTCTTAGCAGTGAAGACTCCTCGACAGAATTATCTTGCTTGGAAGTAAATATTTGGATGTGTTGATATGAAAAATTTGATGTTGTGAAGTCAAACGTTTCCAACATTTATCTCAACATCTTTTGGAAAATGTTCTTGAAAAAGGCTGAACTTTGTACATATCAAGTCTATTTCTTTGTTGTTTGGTTTTGCTGGTTAATCTAGAGTTATACCACAACAAATGAAAAATGTGTTTCTCAGTCAGTGTGAAGCTATGAAGCTTCTAACTTTGATGGTTCTCCTTATCCAAATTGATGTGCTTGAATTTGAAGATTGTTTTGTGTAAAGAAAAACAAGCTTGTTTGTCTGCATACGTATTTGTTTGTTTTGTTTCAAAAGGTCTAACACTTTGTTGCTTTGAAGTATTAGAAGCAACTACGTTTTGCTCATATCTATGTTGATAATTGAGAGCATATTTTGACCACTTATTTTGAAATAAACATACGAGAAAGTACATTACTTCACATGTTATGTTACATGTGAATGGTCAAATGCAGACATATTTGTTTTCTTAAAAGCAATTCCACTAGAATCTATAGAAACACGTGTAGACTCATTTGAGCTTAAGCGACAGACTCAACAAGAATGATGCTAGCAACAGATGTTGGAAGTTATGTTTGAAACATTGCAGATTAACATAATATCAAAAGATATTTCAGAAGTCTTGATCTATCTGATTCATCTCTACCTAAGCAAGAAACATAGTTGGTTCTCTTTCAAATGGTGGAAGCATATAGGTGTTATGCTTAGTGCGGTGGCTGCGGTCATAAAAGTATTGAATGTCCAAGGCTTGGTAATTAAGTGGCTTCAAAACTGTAAGTTGTGATATCTTGAATATCTTGGAAATCTTTTCATTAGTTATGTACTATGCATATAGAATCTGATTATTCATTAGAGATCTAGTTAATATGTTTTTGTTGTGCATATGATTTTATATCCATTGAAAAATAAATTGCAGAGTTTGTTACCAAGATTATTTTCATTTGAGAGATTACTTTTTATATTCTAAGTTCTTTGTAGTTCTGAGTTCTTTAACGTACTTAGAATCTTGAGAATTAGGATAATACAGTTGGCCTTGTACTTTTGTATTTTGCCTTACATTTGGAACATGTAAGTTATGTTTTATATTGGTTGATTATGTTGGATTTTTAGACTATTTTTTTAAACGGGTCCATAAACAGACTTGGTAGATCTAACATCAAAGTCTGTACAAGGATTGTAGTTTATACCAACGTGTTGGTTTGATGTGTTTAAAACATATGATCCAACATCATCACTCAGTATTTTTTTGGCATCTGTATTTGTTTCTCTCTCGCTTTATTCTCTTTTCATATCTTGGTATTCGCAAAATATTTTTGGATATTATGCTAATCTTCTAGATCTATGATATTTATTGAATAACAGTAATTTTGGTTAGTACATATCTGATAATTTTTACATGTTTTTATAAGATATTATTTTTACAGTTTTCTACACTTAAGACTCTTACAATTTGGACTTTATATATCATTGTGTATATATGTCTTATCATTGCTCTGAGTCTTTGGCGTCATGTAGATGTTTTGGCAGCTTGAACACGGATAAATGAGACAATGTGTTGAAAATTTTCAACATTTTTGTTCACAAAATATCCTTTTAGAGTTTGATATGATGTCAAGTTTTTGTTTCTCAAGATGTCTAAAACTCTAAAGTCATTTTCTACTTCCTTAGAAGATTCTTGTTCTGTTAAGTCTTCATTTCAGCTTGAAGAGTTTCAGCTTGTTCAAAATTGGATGTTGGTTCAATTGTTGGTAAAGGCTAAACAAAATTCATAGTGAAATGGAGGAACGCGATTTGGTTGTTATTTATCTTTAGAAGTTGTGAGTTTTCACAGAAAGAAGCAGATTGATGTTAGCAACACAAATCAGAACACGAAAATAGAGTCTTGCTGAGAGAAGGAGGTTGATGTTGGAAACATCTGTCATAACATTAGATCAGTCAGAAGCAGGACCTAGTGAACCTACACTTGAGCCAGCTGAACATCCAAGCTCAATCCCACTGGCAAACTTTCACTTTGAGAGATGAGCATGGACTATGCATTAAAGCCGTCTACTATAAGAGCAAAATGGAATGTCTTCTTCACTAGCATCTACTCTTTCACCAATACAATCACCTTCGTAGAAATAGTTTCAATGACGATTGTGACTCGGAATATGGGGTCAGGTATGAATCATAAATTCATATTTCTTTGGTCATTATACTATAATTTTATTTGCAAAAGTTGTTGGTCATTATTTCTTTATGGAAAGAAAAAATGAATAATTATTTGCAAGTTAAACATTTTCGTTAGGTGTTTGTAGTTAATGTGCTTAATCCCCATGAATACGATGTAATCATAATTCATGAGTCGTGTGTCATTTTGGTAAAAGATCCTGATGTTGTCAATTCAAAGAAGTATGTCAAGTTATATGCTAGGATAAACATATGTTTGTTTTCCGGGTACTATGACTTCTTCTATTGGATTGGATAATGCTATTTCAAGAATGATGTGGTTCATAAGTGGGATATGAGGATGATCCTAACTGTTAAAAAGACTTGCATTTTATTTTTCAAAGTTTGTGAGTTGTACAGCTTCTACTTTGATAGAATGATGTTCTTCAACATCTCTCGTGCAGTCTTTTATCATATGGAATCATCGTGCTCCTATATCCTATTTTCATCTGCTGATTGAAAGAATGTTTCTAACATAAGACAGAGTTCAGAATTTGTCCTATCAATATGAATGAAGAAAACACGCAAACTCTATCTCTATTGAAATAGATGGAAAACATGACTTTTGGTGCAGATACGGATGCATACGTGTTTGTTCAAGGAGAAGTGTGCAATGTCATGTTACAGCACTGAGAGGAAGATAGACGAGAAAAGAGAAAGTCAGAAGTGGTCTGCAAGATACACCTACGCCGTTGATGATAATGCTTATCAGGTCTTCTTTTTATCTACAAAAAAAAAAAAAAAAAATATATATATATATATATTTTCTTCCTCCAACAAAAAAGGGGGAGTAATGGTTTATTCTGTAGATATGTTATGTTGCATATCTTATTTATATTTTTGATACTATTTAAAGTATCGATAAATGATAATGGTTTATTCTGTAGATATGTTATGTTGCATATCTTATTTATATTTTTGATACTATTTAAAGTATCGATAAATGATTTAGGGGGAGTTCCTATATGATTAGAACTCTTCTATCGTTGAAAGATTTAGGGGGAGTTTCTATATTATTAGAACTCTTCTATGTTCATGTTAGAAGACATGTTTCCAACATGTTGTTCTTAAATATTTTCAGCGACTTGTTTCTCTGTATAATTGTCAGAGTGAAGTTTAAACCTTACTCGTATTATTTTCTGTATGTTTTGTTCAGGGGGAGTTTTTCTCTTTGTTCATATTTGATTTGTACATAGTTATTTTTGGGGAAATTCATTTGATCTCTCGTTTTGCAGTTTGTTGTTATGTATGTACAAAGCTTTTAGAGGGAATTCATTTGATCCCTCATTCTGCATGTTTCTATTTTTATTGTTGTAAATAGTTTTTCAAGAGAGTTCATTTTGAATTCTCATTTATTAATTCTTTTTGTTGTATATACTTTTCATTTCTATTTGTTTTTGTTACAGGAAGAAAAGATTAAGGGGGAGATTGTTAAGTTCAAAGGATATGTTGGTCATGCATTACCAACATTCTCATATTAGTTTGAACTTGACAAGAGTGAATATATTTGAGTAATCTTTCCTTCCTGTGATACTTTGTATTATATTTGTTTTTATCGCAGGACATAAAAGATTAAGGGGAAGATTGTTAAGTTCAAAGGAGATGTTGGTACATGTGTTACCAACATTATTAGTATCACTTTGAACTTGATAATTAGATTTATTTTAATCTTTAATTCCTGCGATATATATCTTTTCATATTATTCATTATTTATTCTTTATTTTTTATTTGTAAATATATACTTAACAAATATACATATATATTTATTGATTATTTTATAATAGATAAGTATACAATAAAGAAACTGCTGCAGAACGAAGTCTTCTCAAATAAAGATCGTGACACGTTCTGAGACGGTTTCCAACATAGAATAAAGCGGAGCGGTTGAAGAAAACGGGCGACGCATTGAATAAAAGGAGAAGAATTCATTCTTCTCCATTCACGGCTTTTGGAAAAGAAGAATCAGAGAATCGTCTGAAGGTTCATCCAGCCGTCTGTGTTGTATGCCGGAGTGAAGCAACATCAATATTGGATGCTGGTGGTCGAATATTGATTTGTTGCTAACACAAAGGTAGACAACTCATTTTGGTATGACGACTTTGGGAGAAGAAAAACCAGAGGGAGTCTGAAGTATTCCACTAGGTCGTCAACGTTGTTTGCAGGAGAAAAGCAGCACCAATGTTCGATGATGGACAGTGGTGTTGCTAACATGAAAGCAAACAATACATCTATGGATTAATCGTATGTGACGATTGATCTATGTTTTTGTAGATTACTTTGTCAGTATAGAGTCTGGAAGGTAATTTACTTGTATCTATTAGTTTAGTTCTTGTAGAAGTAAACCGTAGATTTGTTGTTCAAATCATTAGGCAGTAGTTGTAGTCTGTAAATGTTTGAGCATATTGTTTTATCACTCTGTTGTAATAGTTTAGGTATTCAACATAGTGAATTAAGCCGTGAGGCACTCGCAGGTTTTGAACCTGCGAAAACTATCTCTTGCATGCAAGTTTAATTTCCGCTGCGTGTGTGTTAATCGTGTATGTTACCAACACTCGATATAACATTACTCTATGGTTTGCGCGCATTTTATCTTTTACGTAGTAATTCAGAGCACAGCAAACCCTGTCAGAACTCAACCTTCACATGCACTGATTAATTACTACTTTCGGTGGTAATTGATGAAGGAGGACTCATATCTCACGTGGGAGCAAGCTGACAACGGATGAAAAAGAATCCGAAGCAATAATCCAAGAAAGGAATGTTCTCAGACATCTATAAATAAAGACGAGCAAATGAAGCAAAAATTATCAAATATTTTCTTAGTTTTCTCGAAAATAAATATTTTCAAAATACCCACATACATATACATGACTGCGGCTATTAATTATTTTTAGTAAATCACTACTACTATATTTAAAATAAAAAAAAGACACTTACAAAAAAAAAATCTTAAATTGTGATCAAGATTAAAATAGAATATAGTCGTTGAACCATGACAGATTATACCTGCGTCTCAAGATTCATGGACCTTTTTTTATTCATATGTGAGGTATAAAATAATAAAAAGGTCCATGAAGTATAACTTTAAATCTGACACTGAAATGATGAAATCCTCTTTTAACAGTTCCAATTCTAATTCAAACTTTAGTTGTTTTTGATTTATCTTTAGTTTATGGTAATTTACAACTTAACTCTCATATTATTTATATTTTTATAATTGTGTCACAAACTCACAGTCTATACTAAATAGATATTATATGCATATATTATCAATATTTTTCATTATTATGTTTTAACCTTTAATGTTCAGCTAAAAAACATACTCCGTATGTGGGAAGCCAAAAAACTGAATTTGATATTAAAGAAAATAAAAAATGATAATTTATTTATTTATGTTTTATTATTCGGCTTGCCCACAAGTGTTTTTTCATCAGTGAAAATTAAGGTCTAGATCCTAATTATGAAAATGTTATAATTTAAAAATGTTTAATTGTTACTTCATATAACAAAATTGAATAATTTGGCAATTTCAATCGTAAATTATTCTTAGTTTGTTTAAAGGCAAAAGTTCAATTTCTGATAGGTAATTTATATTTTTAGTTAAAATGGCATGATTAAAAAATATAGACAACAATTCCTTCTTTTTCTTTTCTTTTTTTTCCTACTGGAAATGAACAACAATTTGTGTTTTTCCCCAACTAAAAAGTAGTAGTACTCCAGTTTCACCTCAGAAATATTAAGGAAATTATAAATTAACATTCAACTTGAAAAAAATAAAAATAAAAAATAAAAAATGAATTGGGCATCATTTTGGGTACAAATTAATTTGTGATATGAAATTTTTTGTATAGTCTAGCGATCGTCCAACGGAAAATCCAGATATATCATCACCGTAACGACGTCGTATAGAAGACAATCCCCAGTCTGAGTCCGCCCTACTCTTGCATTCTTGCTTCCTCAAAATTAAATCACCAAATCGACACAACAACAAAAGTGATGGCGTCATCGGTGAAGTACGTGCGCGTGCCGCCCAACTCCGCCAGCTTGGAGGAGGCGCGCCGCCGTGTGTTCGAGTTCTTCAAGACGGCCTGCAGATCCATCCCCACTATCATGGAGGTTTACAACCTCGACGAGGTCGTTACCCCCGCCCAGCTGCGCTCAACCGTCGCTGCCAAGATCCGCGAGAACGCTCACATCTCAAACCCCAAGGTCCCATCCAATATTCTTTCATATCTTCAATTCTGTATTCGCCGATTTCGCGAATTATGAGCATTTTCATATAAGATTTCATTTCAATTTGTATTTGGGGATATTTAGGGCATTCATATCCGTTTAGGTTTCCCATGGATTAGAAATCAATTCAAGTACATTATACGAATTGATGTATAATTTACCTCTGCTTGGTTTGTTTGGGAGGCGTATTTTCTCAGTTCCTCGTGAGTTTTGACAAGTTTCGCTTGCTTGGGATTGTATCTATCATGTGTCCATTTTATAGCAATCCTTTGAAATTGAAGAGATGGAGAGATAAAACTGGGAGCTCTCTGAGTTTTTGTTTCTAATTTTGATTTCATGCTTATAATGGGAATGAGAAACTTTTCTCAGATGGCACATTGATTTTGCTTCAGCCACGCAGTTTTGGATCTGAGAGTGAAAGTGTAGAGAATGATAGGATAGCTCTTGATAAAAAATACTCCCTCCATTTCACTTAACTTGGCTCAAAACTTTTTGGCTTGTGCTGGCACGGTTTTCCACGCTTCTTGATGATGGGTTTTAAAATGGATTTTTGAAGAATTATTTTTTTTACGGGATACTACGACAGTCGTAGTATCCCGTAAAAAAAATAATTCTTCAAAAATCCATTTTAAAACCCATCATCAAGAAGCGTGGAAAACCGTGCCAGAAAAGCCACTATTCAAATGAGCCAAGTTAAGCGAAATGGAGGGAGTATAAAATAAAAATAAATGGTGTTAGCAATCAGAGGCGTTGGATTTTAGTTAGAGAGGATGTTTTGGAGGACTAGCACTTATGTGATATTTTTGGGGCTCATAATTTTATATTTCTCAGCCGAAATTTCACTGAACAACCACTGATTCTAAATTTTGATGGTAGATACTGGACAGCATCTATAAGCATTGAGTTATAAGAACGGGGCTGAAACCAAAGAGTTTATGTGAGATGATTTTGCATATGTTATTCTTCAAAGTAATTTTGGATAGTTTACTACAATTAGTCTACTATGAGGTAACATTTGTGTGGAAACTGTATTATGATTTCTATAGTTACTTCGCTGAAACTTTAGCTCTGACATAACTACAGTGCTCCATCTGCATAATGTATATCTCCAATAAGTTGTTAGTGGTGATTCTTCCTGGTTTGCTTTTACTTTTGTGAAAATGCCTCTTTCATGCCAGTCGTCTTGTATGAGTGGTTGATTTTTGTCACGTAAGGGCCGTGCTCACAAAATGTTGTCAAGAACAAATCCTCTTTTCACTAGAACCCATGTCTCTCATGCACCCTTTCGGCCTTTCTTGAGAAATTCAGTCGCAAACAAAGGAAGAGTTCACATTAACTTCTGGAGTAAGCGCATTAGCCGATCAAATTTTCGGCCTACATGCACTTCATATGGAGAGAAAGAACAGAGCATTTATGGAAATCACTTTCTTCATTCTCATTTCTTATACAAGCATTTATGGCAATCCCTTTCTTCATTCTCATTATTCTTTTTTACAGGTTATTGATCTGCTGCTGTTCAAGGGAATGGAAGAGTTGAATAACGTTGTGGAGCACTCAAAGCAGCGGCACCACATTCTGGGCCAATATGTTTTGAATCGTGAGGAACATAACCCAGGACCCGAGAACAAGGGCGAGGGATCTGAGTACCTGAAAAACTTCTTCAGAAGCAACTACTTTTGAATCTCACTTACGTATTGATATGCCTTGGAAGAATAAATATTTGGATGAAACCACCCATAGAATTGGGTTTGCTCTGTGTGTGTTCTTGGAGTTGAAGAAACGGCTCTCCTTCTTTTCCGTTTCTCCAACTCTTGAGCTGTTGTTGGATTTGTTAACAAGACTGTGGTGTAACTCAACATATAGCATCAAATTACTAGTTTCATTTGTCAGCCATTGCTACTAAATGGTGCTACAGCAATTTGGTGATCACATGCCTCTTTGAAATTAGAATTTATGTGGCATGTTGTTGGATGATATAATAATTACGAAAGTCCTTAAAATTTTCTTGTCATTGAAGGGCTATATATGGGATTGCAATTTTCTAGGTAAAAATGATTTTGGACTTTGAAAGAAATGATTTTGAAGTAATGAAAACATCTTTAATTACTCACAAGATAAATTTCATTATTCTTTTATTTCTAATAAAAATGTTTATTATCGTGAACATAATTACTCATCTTTTTAAATTTCAAAATTTAATAACTTGATACAAGTGGGGTCGGCGCAGATCCAAATCTAACTAGGAACTAGGCTACCAGAAGTGTGGCCTTAATAATATAGGGAAAATTACACTTTATATCCCAAACTATTAGCTTTTTAATAAAAATATCATGAATTATTACAAATTACAATAAAATACATAAACTATCTAAAACTTAACAAAAAGACCTCATTTGCAATTCCCGGTGACTGCCAACTGACGTGTCCCACCGGAAGCCTGATGTGGAATTTTTCTATTTTTTTAATTCATTAATGATGTGGCATTTAAATAAAATAAATTAGTTCTCTCTCTCTCTCTCTCTCTCTCTCTCTCTCTCTCTCTCTCTCTCTCTCTCTCTCTCTCTCTCTCTCTCTCTCTCTCTCTCTCTCTCTCTCTCGATCTTCTTCCAAGTTCTCAAAAACCACATTATTAAGTTTTAGATAGTTTATGTATTTTATTGTAATTTGTAATAGTTTAGGATATTTTTGTTAAAAGACTAATAGTTTGAGATATAAAGTGTTATTGTCCAAATAATATAATATTATCCTCATTCACGATAAACAAATATATTTCTCATTTTCTACCATCCACAATAAACAAGCACACTTCTCACTTGTTGTTTACGAAAACGAACACCTTCCATTTTAGGACATAGATCCTTCATAAAAAAATCATTTTGGGCCCACATACACATAAATTTTAATGTACTCAAACTTATACTACGTTAATTAGAACTTATACATTACTTTAGTATCCACTATTATTCGAATCCATGCCCAAAATAGTGGTATCTCGCCTATCACGGACGGAAGAATTATTTTCTTTTGAAAAGATTTATAATATTTTTTCATGAAGTCTGAATGGAATTTGCGTTCGTTGGTTCCTTGGCAGTGGACGAGTTCTTATCAACACCATCGTGGTGTAGAAAACAATTGGAGTAGAAATTAGAAACCATGTATTTTTGTATGTACAATCATGCACAATTAATTAAGATAATAATATTTTATATATAATAATGTACATTTTTTAATGACAATCTTAAGTTTTTATCTAGTCTCCCCTTTGACAATTTAGGTTATTGAATAGATTTTTAGATGGAAAGGCAAATCTTGAACGTTTGAGAGGACAAAAAAGCATAAAAAAAGGCTGTCCTATGACTCCTAATCTCCTATGCCACCTTTAGAAATTTTAGTAAACGTATACTTTCTCACCAAACTACTACATTTGACAACACGATATCTCTTTTGGTCCTAAAAAAATACTCCCTGTATTCTTTTTTATTTGGCTCGTTTTCTATTTTGGGGTAATTTTTTTTTAATTTTATCATTTGTCATGTTTCCATTTTGAGTCCAATACAACTCAATTACTCCCACCTAACAACCCATTTATCCTTAATTAAGGTCATTACACTTATAATGATAGGTGGACACCACCATATACTTCTATAACATCTTATTTCTTAAATATTGTGCCCAAAAGAAACGAATTCAATTAAGCAAATGGTTAATCTCTTCAAAATATACTAACTTTACATGTTTTTGGTTCTACACACGACTTTGAAATACGCTTCTCATAATACATAAACTTTTAATTTATTTAATTTTTACAATGAATTTTTTTTTCCCGTCAAAACAAATATAATGTGACAAAATTAAAAAAATATAAAGGTAAGATTTAAAATGAGTTGTCTAATAATCTCACATTCTCCCTGCTATTGTCCTCTCCTTTATCTCGCAACCATCTCCACCTGCCTCTTCCTCTTCTTTTATATCACTGTTGCTATCTCTGTCGACTATAAGAAATTTAATGTCATCGATAAATATGACAACATCGACAAACACTGTGGCCACTACCAACTGCCAGTCTGCCATGCCACTAGGAAGCTCATGCCATCGAAAGTTTAGACGATGCTTGTGCAACTATCAACGCGCTTGTTACATAATTTTAAATTTGCCACATTAATTTAATTTGGAGAAGTGTCATACCTTCAATCAAGAGGTCGGGAGTTCGAGTCATCTTACATGCGTGTGTGTGAATATGTTGTGTTGACTGATAAAAAAAAAAAAAAAAAAAAAAATTGGAGAAAGAAAAAAGTCAATGATAAAATTCAAATAAATCAAAAGTTCATAATTTGTCATGTATAAAAATCAAAAATCACGGTTGTGTATTTATAGGAGACAATTAAAAAATATAAAATTCATGTATTTTGGGAAGATTAAACATTAAATTCCAAAACATGGAATTTAATCATATATGTAAAGGTTAAAAAGTAAAACACATTTCCGAAATAAGAATCGCCGTTTAATTTGGCAGACTATCCATGGTCCATCCCACCATATTATATACGAAATTGTTCTGCTGAGCTCCTTTAATCAGCGCTCTATGTGAGCGACTAATGCCACATAAGAAATTTACCAAAATTTTCTCATACATTCCATCTATTAATATCCATTTATATATATACATATATATGGATATTTAGTGATACGGCTCCTTTATATTTATATATTTACAGCACCATAATTATAAGATTTAATTATTATTTATAATTAAACTTAAGTAATATTCAATTAGAATTATTTTTTTTACTAGGGTTTAATAATTTTCAATTAGGGTTTATTATTATTTTGTTAGGGTTTAATAATTTCAATTGGGTTTATTATTTTCATGTTAGGGTTTTATTATTTTTAATTAGGGTTTTATAATTTTTTATTAGATTAATTTTCATTAATTAAATTAATAAAAATGAAACGAAAAACATCTTGCATAAGAAAGTATTTATTGAAAAGGAAAAAAAGGAATGGCACGTGTGAAAAAGGAAAAAGAAACGTAAATACTAGCTCACAAAATCTGGAATCTGAAGCAAAAGATTTGGAATACGTGGAGGCGCTCACAAAATCGCTCACCATACGCGCTCAGCAGATCAAATCAATATATATATATATATATATATATATATATATATATATATATATATATATATATATATATATATATATATATATATATATGGGTGAGTTCTGGTGAAAAGAACTACTAAAGTAAGAAATAAGAAAGATCTAGTCCATTGATTACTCTATAATAGACGGTCAAGATTTCAATTAGAATGCTAGATTTTAATCGCGGTTTAATTGCGGGGGACTTTAAATGCAATAAGGGTAGAATCGGAAAAAGAAAATCCTTCCACTACTCCATGAAGCGGAAATGATGGGATTTGGAAGTAACAATTAAATGAAAAATCAAATCTTTCCAAACATATGGAATTTTGTCAAAAGTCCGAAGCCAACTTTAACAATGCACAATATTTCAAGATTACTTTTTATAATGCATTACATATTCGTATATAATGCATTTACTTAAGAGTATTTTTATTTTGATTTCTTTTTTTCATTTTAATTTCTTGATGCATTATATTTTGATTTTCTTTTTTTTTGGTAGTGTGCATTATCACTTCCTATACAATGCATCTAAGAATATTTCTTAATGCACTAATTAATAATGTGGGAAAAACTTTATCGACCATTAAACCGTAAAAATGGATTCAAAACCAATATTAATAGTAAACTAAAATTTAAAATTACTTTTTATAATGCATTACATATTTGTATATAATGCATTATGATTTTTTTTTTATTTATTTTAGAAAGTATGCATTATGAATTTTTATGTAATGCATTTAAGAGTATTTTCATGATGCATTACATTTTCTTTTAATAGTGCATTATGAAACTTTGGTGCAATGCATTTAAGAATATTTGATAGTGCATTAACAGAAAAAGAGAAGAAAAACACGTATATTATCTCAATGTAAATTGTGTAATGCACAAATTTTAAAATTATGTTATATTATAGTAGTTGATTTATAAGCGTAATGCATTTTTAAAAATGGATTAATCTATGGGGCCATATTATGGCTAGCCATAATTACCCTTTTATTTATTTAAAATTAGATTGTTATTTCTAAGGCAAGTTGCATAATTTTTGTAGACTATTTTGACCTCAATCATTAATGAGATTTCAATTTTTCATGATAAACAAAAACTTTCCTTTTAATTTGTACGGATGATTATAACTTAATTAAGAGACATAATTAATCTAATACATGCAAAATAACATTATTTGAATTTAACCAAATACAAGTTTAATTATTAAATACTAAGAATGAAAATGCTTATTAACGGATTATTCTTATAAGAACTTTCGTAGTGAAGACATTTTTTTTATTGATTAATTTCATCATAAAATGACGATGAAATGATAGATTCTTGAACCAAAGAAAAAAAAGTAGATTAAATAATAATTAACTTATATTTCAAGAAAAAAAACTCAACTTATTTGTAAGCCTAAAAATATTAATAAAATATATATAATTAAATATGTCTTGACTTATATATAAAATATTTATATGTAACCTTTTCTTTTTTGAGAATATATGTAACCAATTTTTAATATATGTAACGAGTTTTTAATCATAGATATATATTTGTCCTTGGGATATTCTATCTTAGTGTACCAATCGTGTCCCATATTAAAAAAATTCTAACTTTTATGCATCTTCTCACTTCAATTGTTAAGATATTAAGATTTAGTTTATATTTATATATAATTATTTTTAGAATTTAAATTAGTTATATTATTTATAATAAAAGTGAGAAATTCAAAATTAGGATATACTTTTTTTTTTAATTTCAACATTTAGTTACAAATATTAATCATAGTTATATATATTATGATACATTCTAAATTCTATAATAAATATTAGCATAAAATAGTAAAAATAATTAATTTAAAACACGGGTGATCTACTGAAATTGAGACAGAGCATCTTATTCGACGTGGTTAAATTAAATGGTCACGAAACAAGAAATGCACATTCTAACATAATTATATTAAATCAACTACAGAACAATGCGATTTTTGGATATATTTCTATCATTCATATAATTAAATGGGGCACACTTGGATGAGCCCGGGTGTACTATGTGGTCGTTCAAAAGATTGACACTTTTATTTGTGTAGATTAGTATTTTTCTGCATAAAGTTTGACACTTTTAAAAATTGACACTTTTATTCGTTAAATAATTATGTTAAAGATTGACACTTTTATGTATATAGATTGACACTTTTCTGCATAAAGATTGACACTTTGACCCGGCCACACTATGTGGCCTGCCTCACCCAAGTTTTTGTCAAATTAAATTAAATCAACTAAAGGACAATGCGATTTTTGGACATATATCTATCATTCATATTTGGAATTATAAAAAGAATAGTCCGGTAAATGCATTATACAATTTCATTTTTTTTTCAAAAATCTAATTGAATCTTTTTTTGTTTGATTGAGTATTATGATAGAAATTTCTATTAAGAAAAAAATAGTTCAATTTGATATCCATGTTCAATATCAATGTATCAATCATAGTCTTACAAAGCTACCATGCTCGAATCTTTTCTATAGTTTAAAATTAGACAGTGTACTTTTTTAAGAAAAACATAAAGAAAATCATTTAGTTTAATATTAAATTGATTTGTATCTTATTATTTTAATCTCTATAATACATTTAAACAATAACGTTTTTTTTCAAAACATATAGAAAAACATTTTCGTAGGATTTATATTAGAAACGCTTTGTGGATATATTCCTCAATTAATTTACACATGCTTAATTTATCTTTAATATATTTTTACAGTTTATCTTAATTTAATTAACACATAGAATACTTCTACGGTTCTACCAAATAATATACTACTATTATATAATATGAGATTATGTACGTAAATAATAAATATGTTATATATCAAAAGTATTTATAGAAAAAACAAAACTTCATTAATATGGAGAGAGATTATTAACTCACAATAATGAAATTACTTTATATACATCTCTCCATAAATAGATATAAGGACGTTTATGTAAAATAATTAATTAAGAAATGCACAATGACTATAAAGTCCTCTTATGGCCATCCATAATATGAATTTTTATGTAATGCATTTAAGAGTATTTTCATGATGCATTACATTTTTTTTTAATAGTGCATTACGAAACTTTGGTGCAATGCATTTAAGAATATTTGATAGTGCATTAACAGAAAAAGAGAAGAAAAACACGTATATTATCTCAATGTAAATTGTGTAATGCACAAATTTTAAAATTATGTTATATTATAGTAGATGATTTATAAGCGTAATGCATTTTTAAAAATTATGTAATGCATTATGAGAACATGCAATTTTTTTATAGTATTATAATGCACATATTTTGAAATCATGATATATTATATTTAGTTGATCAGAGTAGTATTGCATTTAAAAAAAATAATCTAATGCATTATGAGAACGGTGGGTAATGCATTCCAAAAATATTGTTGGTCCATAATTATTAGATAAATCACTTGTTCATTGAGAAGAAAAATGACAAATTGAAAAAAAATAAAATAAAAAAATCATGGTAAATAAAAGAGAGTTGATTCTTGTTTATTTTCATCACAAATTGAAAATCAATTGTCAATTAAAAAAAATCTTAATGGTAGCAAACCAAGAGAAGTAGCGCAACCCCATATTAAGATAAAGTAAAAAAGAGAGCGAGGAACACGATTGTTGCAGCGGCGATAATGGAAGAGTGATACATAAAAGGGAGCGGTGGTTGATCCACTATAGAACTCATGACAATTGATGGAATGAAAGATAAGAGCAGAGAAAAGGATGAATGGTGGAAAAGATGAATGAGCAAAGTAAATTAGCGGATGAGAATATGAGATAGCCAAAACAATTATTCCTTAATTTAAGGAGTAATCGTTCAATCAGAAAAGAAAAAAATACAATTCTATCCCTCCACCAATTATACATGTTCATTTATGAATTAAAATACATAAATAAATATTGACCATAGATCATCCAAAATGGATGGATTAGATTGTTTCCTATTTTATACGAAAATATAGTTTTTTATATGATCTTCCACCTATATATATATATATATATATATATATATTGATCCGGAAAGAAGAGAATTTATTGAGAGAAAGGAAAGAGGGAGGTAAAGAAGTACCAGGAGTACAATCAGTTAAACAGATCGCCATAAATCACCTAAGGTGCTGTTAGTAGTACTTTATGATACACGTACAATTAGAAACGCTCTCCTACCACCGTGGGTACATTTAATGTGTCCACGGCTGACGTGACAGTACCACGTTAATAATATTTTCACTTGGAGTTT
The DNA here is from genome assembly GCA_001642375.2 of Mentha longifolia. Taxonomy (NCBI): domain Eukaryota; kingdom Viridiplantae; phylum Streptophyta; class Magnoliopsida; order Lamiales; family Lamiaceae; genus Mentha; species Mentha longifolia. Next base: position 13,788,796 of record CM038120.1, on the reverse strand, counting down.
AGTTTTTTTTTTGTAAAGTTTAGTTTTTTTTGGTAGGATTTATTTTTACAAGGTATATTAATTTTAATTTACATACTATTCGGAGCATAATATTAGAAAAGTAATCAATATTACATTAAGGTAAAATTTGTTAGCAAGTAATTTATATTCGTATATTTGATAATATAATGCTATACCATTTATGGATGTCATAATTATTAAAACTAGTTTAGTGCCTGTCGAAATTTGACGGGGTTCACTTCTCGTGTAAAATAACAATAAATATATTTATTTTGAGAGTATAGTTTGGTAGGATCCATTCGGAAAATATAAAATTAAATTGAATTAGAAAAAAATGAAGAAAGAAAGAATAAGATCAATGAGGTGTGACATTTCTCGATTAGTTTCACTCGTTTTGAATGTCAAGTAGCCCGTTGATCATTGTAATAAAAAGTAGATTAGGTGAGGTCCCGTTTTCCGTATAGTTATTTGAATGTTTAGCTGTTAAGTATACGCTATAATATAGAAATAAATTGACGGTTGGTAACATTTTTCATATCAAGTAAAATGTTGGTCGAAAAAAAAAATAGGTTTATGAGAGATAAGATTTTTTCGCGTAATTATATTCATTTAAAGTAAAGGTGTCCGTTCTTCGATATAATTGAAGGATGGAATGTCAAGCAGCCCGTCATTTAAATATTGATTAAGGATATCATTATAACAAAAAAAATAAATTAGGTGAGATCCCATTTCTCGTGTAGTTATACTCATTTTGAATGTTAAGCCGTCAATTATACATTGGTAATAGTATTTTCATATCAAGTTTATAATAGGTCGAAAAAAAATAGGTCAATGAGAGGTAAGATTTTTTTTCGCATGGTTATATTCATTTAAACTAAAGCCGCCCACCATTCGATATAATTGAAGGATTGGATGTCAAGCAACCTGTCATTTAAATATTGATTAATCATATTTGAGTTTTCCTATCGATGAAATCATCTTCTCAAAAATCGATTTAGCACCTTCATATAAACTTCTTCATCCGTCCGTCCCTACTCAACTGACAAACTATAAGGCATATATAATGGTATAATTTTCTCATTAATGTTTAGTATTTTAAATGTTTATCTGGGATAAAACTAAGATGATTATATTTCCTGATGAAGTCGCATCTCTCAAAAATCGATTTGAGATCAATAAATTAAATAAAAATTAATTGATTAATAAAATAAAATTATAGAATAAGACTTTTCAAAATATAAATATTTCTAAATACTAATAATTTTAGACAAAATAATAAAATAATAAACTTAAATCTATATAAGTTTTCGATCCTCAAAGTTGTATCAAAATTAAAATTGACATGACTCTTTTAATAGGTCCGGTCCAATTGTTAATCTCGATTCACCAATAATTTGGACGGATTTGGGCTATAAAATTTAAGTTCTTTGGAGTTTATGGATCGAATTTTAAGCCCGTAGATAATTATTCCTTTTATATATGTATCAAGATATTCAAATGAAGATATATTATTCTTGTTATATTTTAACTTATATGTTAGATTCATTCTCGCTACTGGAATATATAATTAAGGGATTATGAATCATTATTTTTTAATGAAATAGATATATATAAAATCAGTATTAAATTAATTAAATAGAAATTAATTGATTTATAAGACAAATATATATGTATATATACTATGATTTTCGTATTATATATATACACAACCACCTTAAGCAAAATAAATAATAAATAAAATAAAATAACAACAACAATAACAATTTGAAGAAAAATTATAAAATGGTCTCCACAAATATGGGCCCCCAATATATTCGATCATAAATATAAATATAAATTGTAGATAATTTTTTTTGAATATGTAATGTCTTATTTTATATGAGTTTTTTATTGATGGAGTTTTATAAGAATTCGATGTAGGATAACTAATTATAAATAAATTAATATTATTATAAAATAATTAAAGATATATATCAAATTAAAGATACATATTAATCAATATCAATATAATACGAAAACGGATCTCCATCCTACGTGGAATTATGTAGATTTTTTTTGATTATTTTCCTAAATTCTCGTGGCTTTGGCTATATTAGGCAATAATTTAATCAATATATATACCATATTATAATATATCTCCATATATTAATGAAAATTTGTACATATCTCATATTTTCATATTATATATTTCCATTAAGGATTAGTAATAATACGAAAACGGATCTCCATCCTACGTGGAATTATGTAGAATTTTTTTGATTATTTTCCTAAATTCTCGTGACTTTGGCTATATTAGGCAATAATTTAATCAATATATATACCATATTATAATATATCTCCATATATTAATGAAAATTTGTACATATCTCATATCTTCGTATTATATTATATTTCCATTAAGGTTTAGTAATAAAATTTGTTATCCCACATCGATTTTTTTATAAAACTTTATCAATAGAAAACTCATATAAGAAGTCACCACATATTAAAAATTATTCATCTCTAACTTTAGATTTAAAGAATGAAAATCGAATGATTTTCTATTAGTTCAATTTATTTATTTTTGATAAATTTCAAATAATTTATCACGATTTATATTTTTGATCGATCGGATATTATATGATTATTCAATTTAGAAAATTGAAATACTTGGGTTGAATTTGCAGTGTCATAAAATGTTAAATATTTATTTGTAATATTTTAAAAGCTAAAGTTAAGTCACTAAAAGGTCAAAGATTGTAATTAATACGGCAGTATTCACTTGAAATCTTAATTATTATTATTAAGTTGTGTATTTATAAGAATTGTAACAACTCATTAATCTATCCATTCGAATCATAATCATAATATCAACTCACAAGACAATTCATGATCTTATTTATATCCCATGGTTTTTGTATCTATCTATCTATCTATATTTAAAATTTTATAATCATGATCATTTTCTTATATTTCATTATATTATATAATGACATACATGTATGATGTACACTTAGCAATCGATAATGGAGATTTAGATTTACATTGTAATTTAATAAATATATAGAAGATAAAGATTGTAGGAGGAAATTAATACTATGTTTTGAGTTAAGATGCATAAAGTGCAACCAATACTCATTTAGTCATCGTTTGGTTAAATTTTTGAATTCTTCTTTTATATCCAACTTAATATATATGTTTAGTGTTGATTTTCAATGTGGGCCAAGGGAAATAAGCGGCTTCATATTCAAAATAAATATAACTACTCGACTTGAGAAATACAACCCAACAAATGTTATCTCTCAAAACTGTTGACCCAAACAATGGGCGACGTAGTTTTCAAAAAATATTATATTAAAAATGAATACAACTGCCAACAAATGTTACTCTCGAATGATTGAAAAAAATAACAGGCGGCTTGACATTCAAAATGAATATAAATACACGAGAAATATTATATCTCCACTGGATAATCTAAACAACGAGGGACTTCATATTCAAAATGAATTACTCGAACAAATGTCTTCATATTCAAAATGAATATAATTACTCGAACAAATGTTACCCTCAAATGGTTGAACCAAACAACGGGTGACTTGATATTCAATATGAATACAATTACCCGAGAAATATTATATCTTCGACGGATAATCCAAACAACGGGCAGCTTCAGGTTCAAAATGAATATAGCCACTCGACTACACAACAAATGTTATCCTTCAAAACAATTGACTCAAACAACGGGATAGTTTTGAAATAAATATAACTACTCAAAACATATTACTTTAAAAATGCATACAACTTTCGACAAATGTAACCTTCAAATGGTTGAATCAAACAACGGGCGGCTAGACATCAAAATGAAAATGCCTAGAAAAAATAATATCACTACTAAATTTATTTTTCTATTACATTTATGACGAACGTCTTGAAAAAACAAAATTTGAATAAATATGACTACTTGAAAATTTTTATTAATCTAATTTTTTATTACCGTATAATGGACAATTTGATATTGCTAAATGCAAAATATAGTCTATCATTTACCTTTTTCTTTTGATATAATTTCATATTAATATTCAAAAATATTTTTTTGCATTTTTATCAATTTAAAATAAATAATTGGATTATCTTTTAAAGTTTATTTTAAAATTGCAATATAAAGTGATCCCGTCGAATTTCAACGGGCGGTACACTAGTCATATTAAAATATTGATTAATTAGCCAATTATGAGAATTTAGCAAAATAATCAAGAAAAATCATGATTGATCGACCTTTATTTTGCTATTATATATATATAGATAGATAACCGCAAATTTTATGCGAAGCTATATTATATTTATTATAACATCCAAACCTTTTGAAAAATGAAGGCGTGAAGGCGTTACTTTAATCCCACGACCCAATTAAAGCAGCGAGGCAGATATTATTGAAGTCGTGTTATATATATATAGATACGTACAATATCCAGAAAAGAAGACCTAGAAGTTTTTTTTTGTCTTGTTTTTCTTTATGTATATATAAAAAATATAGATTTGGGAAACGTGGGGTTTGTATTGGCCAATAATAGTGGAACATGTGTTTAAAGAAAGAGGCGTAAATGAGTCGACGCCAGGTTAACCGCCCCAGCAGCAGCAGCCACCACAATATTCCACACTACATTCCATGCACCCAATTCCACCCTATAGCTTTTGCCCACCTCACCACTTCCCCCCCCCCCCCCTTTCCTTCATTCATGCCCATTTATTTTATTTTATTTTATTTATTTTATCCCATCAATATCATACACAAACCGTGATACTCCTATTATCTCACTCTTCTAAATTCAATAACTAAACAGATGAAATTATGTACAGATTCATGGAAGCACAAAATCATCGATTCAAATATCATTTATTTCAATTTCGTGTAATATCTCATATTGTATCAATAAATAATTGTTATGTGTTCACGATGTTTTTAAAACCCGACATTTTTTGTTGAGATTTTTTTTTATAATTATTACTAGTTTTAGATTTATTAGGCACATGTGATAATCATCAATCGATGGCGATGCAGATCCAAATAGCAAAATCAACCATCATTAAGCAAAATCAACACTCATTAAACTTAGCCCTTTTAATAATTATTACTCCGCTTTTTAGGTTTACAAAAAAATTATTATCACTCCGTCCCCTTTATATAGAGTCATTTTCTTATTTTAATAGACTCATTTGAATAAAAAAGAAATCTATCTATATAAAGGGGACGACGTGAGTACCATTTAACTCACAGTTTCAGAACTCAACAAACAACGAATCTTGTAATACAAACAACTCTTAAATATGGACAAATCTAGAGATGTGTAAGTGATTAAAAAAAAAAAACAAAACAGTGAAGATTAAGGGAGGTAGAGGAAAGAACGGCAGTCACTTAAGGCTGCTGCGATACTAGGATGAGTCAATAATTTAATTCATCATATCATATCATATCAATATAGTATATCTATCATAATCATCCTATCAAAAACCAACGTCAAAATAAAGGTTGAAAATCAATCCCAGAGGCAGAGCTAAAATTAATTTGTCAAATCCCCTCCTCATTTCCTCCTTCCTTCATTTTCCCCCTTTCGCCACTTCACCTTCAAAACCAAAAACCTCTCACTTTCTCCTTCTCCTTCTCTTTCTCCCTTCTCCTTCGCAGAAACCCACCCCCGTTTCCTTATACTAGTAAGTTAAAACCTCACCTCACCTCACCTATATATATAAAACCGACGTACTCTGCCTATACTTCACCTGCACCTGCACACACCAATGGATACGACGACGCATCATCCAACTCACAGACCTCCGCCTCCGCCGCCGAGGAACCATCAGAGGAGGAAGCGCGAGAAATCGCTCAAGGTAGTTTACATTTCTACCCCCATGAAGGTCAGGACCAGCGCCGCCAGATTCCGCTCCCTGGTGCAGCACCTCACCGGGAAGAATTCCGACATCGCGCCCTACATGGACGCCGACGGCGGCGCCGTCGTCGATTATCGCGACGAGGACGGGACGCTGCTGCCGGATCGGATTCCGTCGTCGGTCTCCTCCGACGAAACCGCTACCACCACCGCGGCCGCCACGTCGGATACCGGGGACAATGTGTTCGCCTCCCAATTCGAGGACCAATTTCGCGGGTTTTTCTCGTCGGAGATGGACGTGTTAGGTAGCTACGAGGACTTAATAATGTGAAGAATTCCATTTCTTTTCGTGTCGTTTCATTTCATAGGTTTTTCTTTTAGGCTGGATTTTGAGAGTTAAGAGTTCACTCGTTCGGTTCCACAGAGTATAATATGCAGCTAGCTCTCATTAGTATGGATTTAGTCTACTTTTTCCCTTGTGCAGTTTAGATATAAATATATATTTATATGAAAGAGGTACAAATTTATTTTAGGGAATTATAAGTACAAGAAAATATATATATATATATATATTGTGAAAAATTTCGCTTGCAAATTATTTGAATGAATAAGACTGATGTTAAATTGTTAATCCATGAATGAACAAAGAAGTGTGCGGTGTGCCCTGTTTATGCATGTATATGCCAATCCATTTAACCAAAAGTGAGATTATCATCTAAATTTATTTTAATAGCTTATAAGTTTAAATATATGGAATGAGTAAGTAGTACTACCCTCGTCCCACTCTACTTGAGCCCACTTTTATTATTTTGAGTTTATTATAATAATCAACTTGCTCAAGTAAAGTGGGACGGAAGGAGTGTGAGATAAGTCTTGATATGTACGACCGTTATATCTATGCATTATAAAATATTAATACTATGTTTGATTATATGTATTAAATTGTTTGCAATATGTATAATTGCAGGTGAATTAAATTATGGAAAGAATTAATTAAAAGCTTCTATAATTGTGAGTTGTGACTTATATATATTAGTTAGTAGTAATGGTGGAAAATAGCCACTTAACTTTAAAAAAATAAAAAAATAGCCATCAACTTATAAAGATATAAAAACTAGCCACTTGATGTATTAAAAAACCACCATACCCTTAATGAAAAATTCAATAAAATAAATAAAACTAAAAGTAAAACAAAATAAAAATAAAAATTAACAAACAAAAAAGAAAAAGCTACCCTCCACCAGGCCCACCATCTCATCCCTACCACCATATCGCCTCTCTCTCTCTCTCTCAGCAATAGCAGCGCCTCGCCACCCTCCATTAACGCTGCAACCATTGCCTCCCACCAGCACCGTCGTCGTCCTCGCCGCCGAGCTGTTCCTCCTCGCCAACTTCGCCGCCGTGACTACCATCGCGCTCTGCCGCTGGTTAATTATGTAATTCCATAGGTTCATGGGTTGGGAGTTGGGGCTGCAACCGGCATTGTGTTTTCCGGTGAGAATGTCGGCGGGATCGAATAGATCTGAATCGACTCGATCAAGCTCGGTCGGGCTCAATCGATCCCGTTGTCGCAAATCAAGCCCATGAGATCGATCGATCCTCATTGAGATCGATCGATCCTCATTGAGATCGATCGAGCCTTCATATAACATGGCGTATGGCGTATGGATCGAGGACCAAAGGGATCGATCGAGCACATTCGAGGCCTATTCGAAAACCATTATCGCGCTCCAAGTGCTCGATTGTGATCTAGGTGCAATATCGATGTAAGATAGCACGATCGAGCCATAACAGTGCGATGTAAGAGGGATCGAATAGATCTCATCCGAGCCCAATCGATCTATTCGACCCCAGCAAGATTAACCTGATTTTGGTCGGAATTCGCGTTTGACATGGTGGCGAGGGGTTGCGGGGTCGATTGGTGTTAGGGCAGCGCAACTGTGCGGCGCGAGTTGGCGGCGAGTGCAAATGGGCGGCACCGTGTGCGGTTGGGCGGTGCTACTGTGAGGGAGTCCGACTGGGCGGCGCGCTTTGGCGGCGAGCGCGAGCGCGACTGGGTGGCGATTGGTGCGATTGACGGTGCCACGGCGGCGCTATTTTCCGGCGGAGCAGGGTTAATGGGCGGCGCTATTTTTGGAATATAATACATCAATTTGTATCAGTAATTTTCAATTTTGCTGGTTAAAAAAAAAAAAAAATCAATTTTGTTTTTGTGAATTAAAGAAAAACGAAAATTTAAAATTAGGGGTAATTTTGTTAATAAAATAGAAAGTGACTAGTTTTTATATATTATTATGTTGGTGGCTATTTTTTTTCTTCCACTATCTTAAATTTCTATTTTACATTTTGTCCCTATTAGTTACTTATCCCACTTAGGAGGTGTGATATGTAATCCCACAAATCAATATTAAATGTACCGGACCCTGCCCTATACAAGTTCATGTGTCTTGAACCAAATAAGATATTAGGGTGTCATATATATATTATACACCCAATTAACCCTACCAATCAAGCCCTTAAATAACTTCTAAGACATTATAATTGTTTTTTATCTTACAAGTTGTTGAGAGCTTATTTTGCAATCCCTTTTCAAAAGTTTAACTATACGTTATTTTAATTAGGAGCCTACAAGCTCAATTAAACACCTCTAGATTTACTCTAAAGAGCTTGTAATTAAGATAAAAAAATAAACTGGGTCAGATTACATATATTTTTTTTTAAATAATAAACTATTGCAGAATTTATTTTATCAAATACTCGTAAGAGCTTATAACTTCTTTAAAAATGTATAATAAACTATTACAATTATAAGTTTAGCCAAACCACCCTAAGTATCATCTTGGAGAAATATAATGCAATAACAACGGTGGGGGAAATGTAATCAAAAGCTCAAATATTTGTTTCCAAATGTAGTAATATTGCCAAAATATATGCTGAGGAAAATACATGACGACATATATTGATCGTTGATCATAGCACTAAAATGTAGTAACAATTAATCCTAAATTGTATGTGATCGAACTTATTTTCGTAAGGTAATTAATGCACGTAGACAAGGAATTAGTGAACACGAATGCAAATGGATCACAAAGGCATTACGTGGTTCGATCTATTGGAATAGATCTACGTCCACGGGCGGAAAGAGTATGGATCTTTATTGCTTGTATGAATAGTGATTACAAGATTGTTCTCCCCTTTTCAACCTATTCTAAACCCCTATTTATAAGTGTTTACATATGGAATTCGACTAGGTTTACAAGTCTTTTCCTATTAGGACTCTTTGGCTTGATCTCCTCCTTTATTGGATAAACACCGAGCTTCTATATCTCTTGTGGAGCTTGAATTGTAGTCGATGTAGGAGTTGTCTTGGTGTAGAGGTTCCTTTAAGGTGGACCGAAGTGGGCTCGGCCTAGGTAGGCTGTTTGGGCCGAGCCAAGTAAGGCTCTTAAGTGGGCCGAGCTGCAATAGGCCGAGCTTGACAGTCGGAGCCCAATTATATTGGGCTCGATGCTTGGGCCTAGTAGCTAGGCCATATCCTATCACATCCCTCCCCAAAAAGATATAGAAGTGAGGGTGTGACTCGGGGTAGAAAGTTGAAGTAGGAGTTAGGTCGAGGTCGAACTGAAATTCACATTGCCCCTTCGGAAATACAATTTCGACGAAGTCAGAATGTGTAGCGCCTCGTTAGGACGAGGTCGAACTGAAATTCACATTGCCCTTTCGGAAATAAGATTTCGACGAAGTCGGAATGTGTAGCGCCTCGTTAGGACGAGGTCGAACTGAAATTCACATTGCCCCTTCGGAAATACAATTTCGACGAAGTCGGAATGTGTAGCGCCTCGTTAGGACGAGGTCGAACTGAAATTCACATTGCCCCTTCGGAAATACAATTTCGACGAAATCGGAATGTGTAGCGCCTCGTTAGGACGAGGTCGAACTGAAATTCACATTGCCCCTTCAGAAATAAGATTTCGACGAATTCAGAATGTGTAGCGCCTCGTTAGGACGAGGTCGAATTGAAATTCACATTGCCCCTTCGGAAATAAGATTTTGACGAAGTCGGAATGTGTAGCGCCTCGTTAGGACGAGGTCGAACTGAAATTCACATTGCCCCTTCGGAAATAAGATTTTGACGAAGTCGGAATGCTTGTCACCTCGTTAAGACGAGGTGGGTGTAAAATTTGCATTGCCCCTTCGGAAATTGGATTTTGACGAAGTCGGAATTCAGCCACCTCGTTAAGACGAGGTGGATATTAAATTTGCATTGCCCCTTCAGAAATTAGATTTCGACGAAGTCGGAATGCTTGCCACCTCGTTAAGACGAGGTGGGTGTAAAATTTGCATTGCCCCTTCGGAAATTGGATTTCGACGAAGTCGGAATGCTGGCCACCTCGTTAAGACGAGGAGGGTATTAACTTTGCATTGCCCCTTCAGAAATTAGATTTCGACGAAGTCGGAATGCTTGCCACCTCATTAAGATGAGGTGAGTGTAAAATTTGCATTGCCCCTTCGGAAATTGGATTTCGACGAAGTCGGAATTCGGCCACCTCGTTAAGACGAGGTGGGTATTAAATTTGCATTGCCCCTTCGGAAATTAGATTTCGACGAAGTCGGAATGCTTGCCACCTCGTTAAGACGAGGTGGGTGTAAAATTTGCATTGCCCCTTCGGAAATTGGATTTCAACGAAGTCGGAATGCTGGCCACCTCGTTAAGACGAGGTGGGTATTAAATTTGCATTGCCCCTTCGGAAATTAGATTTCGACGAAGTCGGAATGCTTGCCACCTCGTTAAGACGAGGTGGGTGTAAAATTTGCATTGCCCTTCGGAAATTGGATTTCGACGAAGTCGGAATGCTGGCCACCTCGTTAAGATGAGGTGGGTGTAAAATTTGCATTGCCCCTTCGGAAATTGGATTTCGACGAAGTCGGAATGCTGGCCACCTCGTTAAGACGAGGTGGGTCTTAACTCGCATTGCCCCTTCGGAAATTAGATTTTGACGAAGTCGGAATGCGTTGAACAGCACGACTTCGTTAAAGATGAAGTTTAGGCTTTGAATAGCACAACTTCGTCAAAGACGAAGTTTATGCTTTAATTAGCACGACCTCGTCTTCAGACGAGGTTTAGGCTCTTCTCTGTTTTAAACAAAGGCCGTATCTTTGTTTTTAACCGAGGTTAGGTCAATACGCGCGTTTTAATTTTACTCCTATTATGGAGTTTATTAAGTACCCTCGTCAGGGTTTTACTAGCTCACTTCGGAAATTGGATTTCGACGAAGTTTGGCTTTAAATAGCTCACTTCGGAAATTGGATTTCGACGAAGTTTGGCTTTAAATAGCTCACTTCGGAAATTGGATTTCGACGAAGTTTGGCTTTAAATAGCTCACTTCGGAAATTGAATTTCGACGAAGCTGGCTTAATCCTATTGTCGAGATAATATGCATAATTGGCATAGAGAGAGATGTGCAAGATGTATGCAAATGCAAGATGTATGCAAGACCCTAATAAGACGACCTAAATGACCTAAATGAACTATATGAACTTGGACATTACTCTCGGCCACTTGTGCAAGGTATCTCTTTAAATAAGTAATGTGCCATGCACGGGGTATTGGCTTACCGGATAAGTGGGCGAGCTTGTACAACCCTTTGCTGAGGACTTCTTCAACTCAGTACGGTCCTTCCCATGTGGCTTCAAGCTTGCCGAGCCTTTCCGCTTTACTGACCTCGTTGTTCCGAAGTACGAGGTCGCCTACTTGGAATTATTGGTACTTCACTCTTTGGTTGTAGTACCGAGCTACTTGTTGTTTGTACTTGGCTTCTCTTATCTAGGCGAGCTCTCGTTTCTCTTCCAACAGATCCAGTTCGGTTCGGAGGTCTTCCTCGTTAACTTCGGCTATGAAGTTGAGAGTGCGCGGGCTCGGCAGGCCGATCTCCACCGGGATCACTGCTTCGGATTTATACACCAAATTGTAGGGTGTTTCACCGTTCGAGGTCTGGGGAGTTGTGTGGCGTGACTATAACTTGGGGGCCATTCGCTTGAGGATGAGCTACCGAAGTGAACTTCTGCTGGATATGAAGCCCTTCACTCCATTCTCTGAATGTTCTGTCCGTGAATTGTGTCCCATTTTCCGAGACGAGGATATGGGGTATGCCGAAGCTGCATACTATGTTCTTCCAGACGAAGTTGAGGGCGTTCTTGCTCGTGATTTCTGTCAAGGGTTCGGCTTCCACCCATTTGATGTAGTCGATGGCTATGATGGGAACTGGAGTTGGATAAGAGCTTTGCCTAATGGAGTTACTAGGCTTGCTTCGGCTTCGTCAATACTTCGGTGTTTGACTTTGAGAGACTTCGGTCGGCCTCGGCCTTGAGAGTGAACCTGTCTCCTCGGCTTCGTCAGTACTTAGGAGTTTGACTTTGAGGGACTTCGGTCGGCCTTGGCCTTGAGAGGACGTCGCCTAGGCCTTAAGAGGACTTCGTCACGTCGGCCTTGAGAGGAATTCATCATCTTTATTGCGCTTTGCCTCGAGTGTGGGCTTCGTGCTGCTCAGAACGTCGGCTGCGACTTTGGTACCTCTTGAGGGTGCTGTCGCGCACCAATTGCTCTATGACCGCAGCAAGCTTTCTGCATTCCTCGATATTGCACCCGTAATTCTCATGGAAGCGACAGTACTCCTTGGATCGGCGCTTCTCCCTTCCACTTGACATGGGCCGAGGCTTCTCGAACATATCGGTGTGAGTTGGCTTCAGCCTCGTCAATGGAGTGAGTTGGCTTCGTTCCTGGTTTTGCCGAGGTCCGAGCCTGGATTCCAGGGGTGTATGCTGGAGCCTGTCGAAGGCACTTCGCCGACTTTGGCCTCGGTCATTCCGATCCTTCTTCCGATTTGAAGGTTCGGCCTTGTCGGCTTCGCGCTTGTGCCTGTCAGCTTCGTCGGCTCTTTCGAACCGATCTGCTATGATCCATCATGGCTCCAAAGTGTGAGGTAATTGTCCTCAACGTGCCGAGGTAAGACGGTATCACGCCGAGGTGAGATGGTGTCACGCCGAGGCGGCACGACATCGCGACGAGGAGGGGTGGTGTTACACCGGGGTGAGAGTCGATTGGAATCTTCCCAATGTTCATCATCGAACCTCCTTAGACGTGGTGTTGCATCCCGTACGTCGACGATTTGGACGCTTTGGGACTTTTGCCGATGCCGCGATCCGGAGGTAACTTCGTGCTCTCCACCATCTTTGCGTGAGGGTTGTCCTTTTTCATGGCTAAGAACAATCTTGCTATGCTTATCCAACATGCTCAACGTGTCCGTCCGGAGTCTGGCCTTTGGCGTGTTCCTTCCTAGATAGTCGGTATGTTGCTGGGTGTAGATCTTGCGCCTGGCTTGCCTCGCCTTTGTGGATTTCGGCTTCCTGAACCGGTGGATTTGTTGTCGGACCTTGTCCGGTTTGCTGAATATCCTTTTCCTTGTTGGCGGCAGCAGCAACGGCGGTAGCGGCAGCAACGGCGGTAGCGGCATCGATTGATCATGTTGGAATCCTCTCGATGAGTAGAGCATGTTTCCGGGTGGTTTCATCCAATTTGGCGGTGATTTCAGTCCGGAATTGGCAAATAACAGAAGCTGCTCTGAACGAATCGTGATTTCGCGAGTCGTGCAGCAGCACGAACTTCCAGACGTGATTCCTGCCACACCGGTAATCGGTTTTCGACGGGCAACCTACCGTTAGAATCCTCTCGACGAGTAGAACATGTTTCCGGGTGGTTTCGTCCAATTTGGTGGTGATTTTATCCCGGAATTGGCGAATAACAGAAGCTGCTCCAAACGAATCGTGATTTCGCGAGTCGTGCAGTAGCACGAACTTCCAGACGTGATTCCCGCCGCACCGGTGATCGGTTTTTGACGGGCAACCTACCGTTGGAATCCTCTCGACGAGTAGAACATGTTTCCGGGTGATTTTGTCCAATTTGGCGGTGATTTCAGTCCGGAATTGGCAAATAACAGAAGCTGCTCCGAACGAATTGTGATTTCGCGAGTCGTGCAGCAGCACGAACTTCCAGACGTGATTCCCACAGACGGCGCCAGTGATCGAACTTATTTTCGTAAGGTAATTAATACATGTAGACAAGGAATTAGTGAACACGAATGCAAATGGAACACAAAGGCATTACGTGGTTCGATCTATTGGAATAGATCTACGTCCACGGGCGGAAAGAGTATGGATCTTTATTGCTTGTATGAATAGTGATTACAAGATTTTCTCCCCTTTTCAACCTATTCTAAACCCCTATTTATAAGTGTTTACATATGGAATTCGACTAGGTTTACAAGTCTTTTCCTATTAGGACTCTTTGGCTTGATCTCCTCCTTTATTGGATAAACACCGAACTTCTATATCTCTTGTGGAGCTTGAATTGTAGTCGATGTAGGAGTTGTCCTTGGTGTAGAGGTTCCTTTGAGGTGGACCGAAGTGGGCTCGGCCTAGGTAGGCTGTTTGGGCCGAGCCAAGTAAGGCTCTTAAGTGGGCCGAGCTTGACAGTCGGAGCCCAATTATATTGGGCTTGATGTTTGGGCCTAGTAGCTAGGCCATATCCTATCAGTATGTAAAGAGGTTGGACCATATTTAGATTAAAGTCGGGTTAAAGTTATCACGTTTACATTTTAATGTCTTACTAGAATAATAGGGGAAAGTCTGGAACTTGTCAATATCAACCAAATATTGTGATTGAATTTAGTTTTATTTGAATTCAAAGTTGCTAGATTAGGTTATCTTTAATCATTGGAAGCTTCCGAGCGCCTTTATAATGCCTACCACAAAAAGAAAAGAAAACTGGTAATCAAATTAACAACATCTCTTCTTTGAAAAAAAAAAAAAAAAAAAAAGAAAAGAACGCGACCGACGTGCATAACTTACAATAATAGTATAAATCTAGGACTGCAATGCAGTCGTAGTTGTTGGCGTTGAAATTCCTTTGACGTAGTCTTACCAATTTTCGGTAAGCTTGGTTTAATTTGATAATTTGAAAGTAAAAGCAAAAATCAAATTCGGATTAACATAATTTAGTTCAAACAAAAATTGCTATAATGTCCTAACGTATACAATTCTGAAATATTGTCCTAATAGCACCAATTTCAAAGACTTTTTGCCAACGTGGCTCACCAAAATGTTACATCAGATGCATATGTAGGTTTGTAATATTAAAAAAAATTGAAAATAAATTTACATGTTCATTTGATGTAACATTTTAGTGAGCCACGTTAGCAAAAAGTCTCTTCGAAATTGATGTTGATACTATCATAAAAAACATTATATATGTTATAATATTATTGTAATTTTTGAAACGCTGTGACGTTATTGCAAAAATATTGTATATGTTAGGACATTGTTGTAATTTTTGAAACTTTGTGACATTAAAAAAATATTGCATACGTTAGGACTTTATTGTAAATTTTGAAACGTTGAGATGCTATTATAAAAAAATTGATATGTTGAGACAATAAGTGATACTATAATAGAGTGAAGAATTAATATACTCCCTCCGACCCATTTCACTTGTCTTGTTGCTTTTCGACATGAGATTTTAGGAGAGTTTGTTTAGAGATAAAGTGTACTGTTTAATATTTTAATGCGAGTTTTATTTTAAAACTAGAGCATCATAGATGCATAGAATTATATTAATGTCAAGATCATATCAAGACCTTTAATTTGGTATAAAAATCGGAGAACAAACGAGCAAGTTATCATAATTTAAATTTTTATAATTTAAATTATATTGGGATGCATGTTGAGAGGTGAGTGGGTAATGGAATGATTAACGATCCATTTAATGGTTAATTCTTTTCATTTTAGAAAACATGACACGTGGTATGAGACAACCTAATATAGTATACAAGACAAGTGAAATGAGACGGAGTGAGTAACTATTTAGAGATAAGAAAGTCAAATTATACCCACAACATAACAATATACAAAATCTACTAAATTTTCAAAGAAAGAGACCAAAATGCCCCTATTTTCCCTTCTCTCTCCCCCCACATGGGCTCTTCTCTCTGGCTTTGAGGTCCTTGCATGCCCCTACATTGAAAATCAAGTCTATTTCCAACTCCAAATTCTATATTACCAACGAGGTTGGAAAAATAAAATGTAATTATAAAAATACATTAACTTTTTTAAAAAAAATGTTATATATGAAATTTAAAACAAGAAAATATAAAATATCATCATGAAAAAATAATACTTATAAAAATAAAAATACTATAAAATTATAGAATATAATTAATGTCTACTTATAAAAATGATTAATTGAGAACTAGTTAGATGTAAATAATAATTTTAAAATAATTAAGACTAATCATGAAATACAATTCCAATATATCCACCCATGGAAAAAATTAAAAAAAAATATTGGAATATATAGAGATTAAAAAGAAAAGTTATGGGAATTAAATAATTGATAGAAAAATCTTTTAAATGATACAACATAAATTTATATTTTTAGATCATCAGATATTTATATTTTAAATATGCTATTATCATTTGTATAAATCCAAAAAATTGAATTCTTAATCTAAGTATAAAGAGATTTGTTATCATTTATACAGAAAAATCTTCTAATTTTTTGTAAATATATATTATTGGTTTTGCAGAAAAAAAGAAAGAAAAAAAAAAAAAAAACATTAGAAGGAGGTTATAATTTTTGGAGTGCAAATATCATATTTTTGCCACATGTCTTAACATTAGGAAGGGATGCACAAGAGGGGGTGCACCCATCCAGATAGCCCATCTCTCTCGGTTGCCTAAATGGTGCAACCCCTTTGTGATGCCACTTTATCATAAGCCATGTGGTAAAAGTAATGTTATTTGCACTTTAAAATATCTCTATTTGTTGCTGTTTTTTTTTTCTTTTTTCTTTTTTTAAAACCCCTACTATATTTAAAATTATACTCATTCTAAAACCCAACCATATTTTAAAATATATTCATTCACTATAAATTAAATGATTCTTTAATCAGGGCCGTCCCTGAGGGTGGGCCAGCATGGGCGACCGCCCAGGGCCCACCCATTTCAGGGGCCCAATTTTTTTTTATTAAAACTATTGCACTATTATTCTATTTGTCTATTATTTCTCGGACTAAACTTTTACGTATGAATTTAATGTGTTTTTTTTATAATGTGTTAATAAATTAAAGGTTAAAGTGTTAAAGTATAATAATTGTGGGCTCATCTAATATTTTAAATTGTATTAACGTGTTAAAATGGTAAAGTTTAAAAGTGTACTATAGGGCCTACGTCCCAAAATAGAAAGAGTCAAGAAATCGTGGACATCTCAATATAATATTAGTGTTAAAAATTCTTGAACGGAGGGAATAGTATATATATATATATATATATATGTGTGTGTGTGTGTGTGTGTGTGTGTAATTTTTGAAAAAAAATTATTATGTGTGTTGCTTAATATAAAGGGGCCCTAAATAAGAAAAATATTTTTATGTTCATGCCAAAAATACTATTTTTGCTATAGCTCAAGTCCATTATAATATCATAATTCATTTCATTTGAAAACGTGACATATTAATTTTTTATTATTTTTTTTTTCCATCTTCTTGCTTGCGTGACGGCGCCAGCATGAAGACGTCTCTCCGTCCTTTTCTTTCTTCTTCTCGGCTTGCCACCGCCAAGAAATTTAAATCTCTAAAATTTTTACACTTGAATAATGAAAATAAAATAACGATGTTGCACTTTTATACATGAATGTATACATTGATTTTTAAAATAATAGGGTCTATTTTAAAATTTCGCCTTGGGCCCCTTTTTGGTCAGCAATGGCCCTGTCTTTAATATAAATGATAATAACACAATAATATACCTAAATTTTGTATCCGTAAAAATGATAATACTAGGAAATGCAACACCGAAATGCAATAGGGAATCATAACTCAAACATCTTGGCAATGCATAGATGTGGGAAAAAAAAATATTAAATCTAAAAATGGGGGTGTTTGTCTGTCTTGAAATTACGTGGATTAAGGGGGTGTTTGGCTGAGCTTATAAGCTACTTTAAGTAGCTTATAAGTTGTTTAAGAGCTTATATAAGCTAAAAAATGTGTTTGGCAAAATAAGCTCCTCAAGAGCTTATAAGCTCTAAAAATAAGCTTTAATAGCTTATAAGCTCCTTAAAAATAAGCTCATCCACCTCAAATTATTTTTAGATCTTATAAGCTCTGCAAACCTCTTATAGGCTCTCAGTGCTTATAAACTCTCTCAAATAAGCTTAGCCAAACGAGCCCTAAATGATTACGGAGAAATCTTACCAATTACATTATTGTATTTAATTTATATATATACCTCGATATATAGTTATTACTATTTTTATAGATTATATTATTGATAATAAATAATTATAAAATATTATTTACATTAATTGAAAGAACTAAATGAATTGAAAAATAGATATTACTAAAAATGGCTATCTGAGGAATGTGTTGTATTTAATATTTTAATATTTCACTAATCAATTAATCAATTTATAATTTTGAGAGCCATTTTTGTATTCATTCATACCGTTTCATGTTTCATGAGCATAATTACATTGTAAAAAATGAACAAAATAAAAATTATTAAAAATGGCAATATTTTATACTATTATATAGATATAGATCATGTATACATGGTTTAATGTGATATAGACAGTGTTCTAAAAGAAAACCGACTTGGCCGCCTAGAAGGCGTCTAGGCGCTAGAAGGTGTCGGGCCGTCCCGATTAATGGCAAGACGGTTTTCTATAGGCGGCGACAAATTAATCGGCATCTAGGCAGGTGCCTAGGTGGTCCTAGGCATGTTTAGGTAGTCCTAGGAGGGTTTAGACGGGCTAGTCGGGACTTGAAGGACTGTAAAATTAAATTATAGTTGAAAATCAGGGATTTTATACTTTAATTTATAGATGTCGTGTTTAAATATATGAAAAATTTGACGTAGACTTTGATTTTATACTAATCCGTCTAGGCCGTCTAGGCACCGCCTAGATTCCCGCCTAGACGCTAATCGCTCCCCCACCGCCCTACTAGCGTCTAGCGACTTTTAGAACACTGGATATAGATGTATAGATGATTGTAATTTCGTGACTTCAGTAAGCAGTAAGGTAATTGTGAATTAATGTTACATAAATATATACATTAAAAACAAACTTAAAAATTTCCAAGTGATGAGGACATTAAGTATGCTTAGAACAAACATTTCTACATAATTTTTAATCAATTAACATATAAAATAGCCCCGAACGCATCCCGTGGGTAAATATGTAACTCCTACATTTGAAAATAGTAACTTTTATTAGACATTTCCCCTCCAACCAATAGGTCGGGGGGTTCCAGTCATAATAAGAGGGAAAATAAGGAAACATTACCGATCCTCTTTTTTTGTATAAAAAAATAGTAACTTTTATTTTATGTTATTTTTAATACTCATTCTGTCTTGCTTTATTAGTTCGGGGGCAATATTCTATACCTCACATATATTCTATCTATAAGACTCATGAAGCGGGATGGAGAGAGTATTAATTTTTGAATTTTAATAATAAATTATATATATCATAATTGTTTTTTAAGAATTTCTAATCAACTAATTTATTGTAGACGTTATAAATGGTGAAGTTTTTGCAAACAATTAATTTCATTAAGTTCTTTCCTATTTTTATATTTTACCCCTATATATTATGGATTTTTCCAACAAAAAAAACACATATGTTACATGCAATACATCATACATTTTATGTTTTTTTTTTTTTTTTTTTCATTTCGTCTCTCCTAACAAATTAAGAGAGTATGCTTGATATGAAGATATATGCATCAATCTGTCTTTTCATGATAGAGAGAAATTAATTGCATGTTGACGAGGGAGTACTATGCATCAATGTGTATTTCATGATATGCATTTATCTTTATATCAACTACTTTAACATTTATTCCTTAATACCCGTGCCAATTGAAAATTCACACATATATGTGAGATGAGGGAGTACTATTCTCCTAGACACATACTTAATGATACATAATAAAATCATACTCCCTCCATCCCTTTAGTATAAAATCATTTTAATTTAAACTGAGTCTATTAAAATAATAAAAGAGCTCTAAGTTAATGGTATGGAGAGAGTACTATAAAGATTAAAAATGCATAAAAAAATCTACCCGGTGCGTCGTACGGGTATGTTACTAGTACTCTTAGGAGGACGTACGCTCACAACTAAAACTTCAATTTTATTTTGACAAAGGAGAAGAAATACAATGATTACATACACTAGGACGAAGATGAGCCAGGAGGCAGACTAAAGCTAAGCCAATCTCTAGCAAAGTCTCTATTAGCATTTAAGAGATCGTCTATACTAATCCTGCCCCTACCTCTACTTCGTCCTCGTGCTACTCCTTGACCTCGGCCAGTTTGAACCCTTCGACTTCGGCCTCGTTCAGTCGACAACTGCCGTTCTCGATCCAGGAACTCCTTAGAATGACGATCAACGATCCTCGAACTGGAACCGGTATTAGATAAACTTAAAGGCCCAACGTCTGAGGAAACAAGTTGCTCTAGCCTTGGACGACGAGCCACAATCGTCTTATACATGCCGGCTAGTCGCTTTAGTTCATCCACTTGTTCCCGAAGCTGCCAGGAGCCCGCTCCATATTGTTGTTTGTAGCTGGAGCATCGAGCAATGAGCTCTTTTACCTTCCCTTCGACTTTGGAGATGGTCATCCCACCACCTCGGCGGATAGTCGCCTCGTATTCTGCATGTTCCTGGACGACCTGCTCAGCCTCTTCCTTTGAGATCTCCAGCTTCTCTTCCAGCTCAAGAAACCGAGCTTGCAGCTCGTCATATTTTTCTTGTGCTGCGGTAAGCTTCACCTCGGCCTCATTCTGGACATGACCAACTCTACCTTTCCAGTACAAGACTTCAGTTTCTTTCACCTCGAGGGCTCGGGTTGATTGTTTGATTTGTTCAAAGCATGGAGATACATCAAATAACTCAGGAGAAGACTACACACAAAGGCAAGAATTTTTTTTAATAAAATTTAAATTTTTTAAGCCTTCACGGCATAATCAAAGCGACATCCTAGCGATGTCATAGTACATATGATCTACAAAAAAAAAAAAAAAAAAAAAAAAAAGAGGGGGAAATGGATCAACTGACCCACCCTTCCAGCAACATCTTCCTCCTGCTGAGGCCTCTCTTGCTCGGTCTCGGTGTTCTCCGGCTCATCCTCTACCGGTTTGACCACCTCGGCATCTTGCCCCTTGACCTCGTCACCTAGGCTGGCGATCACAGCCTCGAGTGTGGCATTTCTATCCACCGGGCAAGCCCGGATAGCCTCAGCAGTGAGCACTGTAGAAGAGGAGGCAAGACTCTCCAACACGGGGAAGGCCGTCATGCCCTCCGACAAGGCCTTCGCGTAAGCGCGAAGCAGAGCCCCGTCTGATGTCACTTCGTACCCGTACTTGGACTTCTCCAAGTTCGGGTAATCCACGGCAATCTCGTCGATTACGTACGATGCCATGGTCGTGTTCAGCATGGTGGCTAGCTCGTTCGCCAGCTCAGAGAATTTCCCCGATAAGAACAGCCTCTCCAGGAAAGCGCGGAGTACTTGCCCTACGAGGCCGCCGCCTCGGCTTCCCGGCACTTGCCGCCTCCACCTCAGCCCTCATTGAGGCCGCCTCAGCCTTATTTGAGGCCACCTCCGCCTTCAGCGAAGCCACCTCGGTCTTTGCCACTTCTGCTGCCGCCAGCATTGCGGCTCCTCCCTCCTGGGCCTTTGCCTCGGCTGCGGCCACCTTGTTGACAAGATCATCCTTGTCATTCTCTAAATCCCGGACGACCCGGGCCAGCTTATGATATTGAACGACCCATTGTTGAGGAAGTTCGTCAGCTCTGCGACCATGTACTCAGCCACCTGAGATAACATTAATCAGCGTAATAAGGCAGTAAGAGTTAGTATAATGCACATGGAGGATTGAGCGTAATACCTCGGGAAATGGCTGACGTCGAGCCGCCACTTGGTCAGATGACTGACCACTAACAATGGTACCCTCCTCCTCTTCGGAGGGTACAACGACTACTTGCACCTCCTTGCTCCGACGCGTGGTAGAGCGAGGCGGTGGAGAGTCCGCCAGTGGAGAGCCCAAAACATCCACGGTCCTCTCCGAAGAGGCTGCGGACATCGTCTTTTCTGCCTCCATAGCAGACCTTGGTCTCTTCTTCTTGTTCCCGCTGAAGTTCACTGCAAGGAAGCAAAGAATGGATTAAAATAAGAAAAACAAGACAACAGACGAAGACGCACAAGACACAGAGTAGGGCCTCACCCTTCACCGGATCTACCATCATAGTGGGATCATAAGGGCTCAGCCCCACCATGGCGAGTTCGTCCTCGCTATACTCTTCGGAGATGATGCCGAGATCTCCCAAAGTTTCCTCAAGGTCACCAAATGTATCTTCGGTGCCTTGGTCTTCTAACTTCTCCGTCTTCCAGGCGAACTGGGAGACCTCTTCCCATCGGCAGTTCGCAATTTTTGTTTTCGTCTTGACTCTAAAGCCGAGAGGAAGGGATAGGTAATACCACCCCGAACTAGGTTTAAATTGAAAAAACCTAAGGACCCTAGGGTAAGTGGAAAACTGAGATGATCGACTACGACGCCGAGGCCAGTTAATTGCTTAAAGGAGTTCGGCATAATTTACCCTAAGGCAATGCCGAACTTCTGTTGCAATTCGGCGTATACGGACGAAAGGGGAAGACGAAGACCACAACTTAGGCAGTCCTCGTAAATGGTAAAAAACCCTACCGGAGGCGCACAAGCGGCAAGCCCTATCCTCCGGACGATGAACGATAAGAAGAACATAGTTTGGAAATAAATATTTTTTAGCAATTTTTTGGATTGAGGGGGCAACTAGACTCGATGCAAAGTCTGAAACCTTACCGGACCTTCTACGGCAGGAAAAACAACCCTATATGCCTTAGGAATGGAGGAATCAACGGTGAAACACTCTATATCTACGTAAGGCGACCGACTTGATGTCGCCGCCGGAGAACCCGACGGCGATACGGATTCTTCACGGCCTTCATCGCTGTGAGACTGATTGACACGAGAAGAGGAAGCCATGGATGAATGACTTACTTGTGCTTGCAGACTTGGAACCGAAACTCTCTACAACAATAACGTTGGAAATTCCGATGGTGGTGAGCGGCGGCAATGGAAATGACAGAAACTCGAAAAACTTTTTGAAATTTTGGAAAAAGTGATGAAATGGCCTATCTAGGAAGTTATATTCCTATTTCGCCTTTTCACTTTCCCCCATCACAATCGCGCCCCTACTTTATCGGAAACCCAATTGTTGCATTTATTAAAAGTAACTAACATATCCCGACTTCTTCTTTGATGGGACGGTACGCATTTGACTTCGTCAAATTTATTTTTTGACGAGGCTAGGCACTTTTCCTCTACCTTGTCTTCGATGGGGCGATACGCATTTGACTTCGTCATATTTATTTTTGGACGAGGCAAGATAATTTTTCTTCTACACTACTCCTAATTCAGCCATTCCTCTTAAATCACATCCTCATTTCTACACCTTTTTGGCAGCCTAGCCGATATCTAATATCCGTAAAACACCAGGCAATGATCACTGATTTGCCAGCCCAGCCGATATATCCGTAAAACACCAGATCAACAATTAAGGGGGAAACAGAGAATGCAATGATCTTTCCAAGCAAGTCAAGCTCAAGGAAAAGAACTCTTCTTTTCGCCAGAAAGCATAGACCCTTATTCATAATGTCGAAAAGGGGGAAAGATGTAGAAAAAGGGGGAAAGATGCAGGATAGATGCACTAGTGGTATCAAGATGCAGGAAGAGTGTAGAAAGATGTATAAAGAGCATGGAAAGATACAGGAAGAGCATAAAGTACAGAAAGCAAGTTCAACTTGATGAACTTTTAGTTCATTGATCTTATATTCTTATCTTTAGGAACTATCTGTAAAGTGTTGGTTTCGACATCATCAAAAAGGGGGAAATTGTTGGGAACCCTGTTTAGTTTAGTTTTGATGATGTTATTAGAAACCACACTTAGTTATAGGACTTAGTTATAGGATTGATAGGAACAGACTGATCTCTGTGTTTAGATCAGTCAAGCTTAACTCGGACAAGTTGATCCATGTAAAGATCAAGGTTGGTAGTGCAACCTTGTACCTAGTTAGATCAATCTGTCAACCTGTTCCTTAGTCAACCTGCTCGTGTAACCTGCATAGGCCAACCTGCGGAGGCCAACCTGCATGCTGAGGAACCTGCATGCTGAGGCAACATCCTGAGAGCAACCTGCATGATGAGGAACCTGCATGCTAAGAAACCTGCATGCTGAGGCCAACCTCCTAAGAGCAACCTGCATGCTGAGGAACCTGCATAGGCCAACCTGCTGAAGCCAATATGCATAGTCAAGCTGCAGTGAGTCAAGCTGCTATTAGTCAACAGCTTCTCAAGATGAAGATTCTAATACAAAGATCAAGCTTGAAGACCACAGAAAACAAAGACAGCTTGAGGTACAAAAGGTCGACCTTCCCAGTCCGAACTAAGTTGTGTCTTGCCAACCTTGATGGTTCAAGCTGTACAGAAAACCTCAACGGCTAGAAGCCCAGTCAGCAGTACGGTTCTGACACCTCTGCAACTCCAACGGCTCTAATTCAAATTGGAGTCATATAAATACTTCAAGCCATCCCAGAATCAAAAGAAGGGGAAAATAGACGGGGAAGAGAGAAAAATAGAGAGAGGAAACAGAGTTTCAAAGCCAAATCTATCCAGAAATCTTTACGCTTCAAAGCCAAACTCAACACTCGAATGCAAGCCATTTTCCAAGTGTTGAGACCTTCAAGATTTCAGATTTTGGAACCTCACAGAATACTCTCCACAAGCTTACTACATATTCGTCCAAGTAAAGAAGAATCTGTTAGTTTAGCTGCAAGGTTGTATGTAAGAATGTATGAAAGGTTGTAAGGGTCACGACCCATAACTCGTGCTCGGCTCAAGTCTAAAGATTGACGAAGGTTGAGGCTAGTACTCAGCCAGTATAAATAAGAGAGAAGTAAGGAATTTTAGATACGACGGTATCTGACGTGGATGTAGGGACGTTTCCCGAACCACATTAAATCGACTGTCTCGATCTCTCTCTCTCTATCTTTTATTTACAGTCGACCTTACAATGTTCAACTAACCTTCATTACATTGCACTTCATTGATATAATCAACCTGCTCAAAGATCCAGACCAAAGAAAGAATTTTCTAAGAGGTACCCAACCTGTCCACCAAACTTCCGCACACAGTTCGGTTTAGCAAGCTCACCAGTTTACTGACTGAGCTGGATAAACCGAGCTGCACTGATAAGCTGAGCTGACAACTCAGTAAGATCGATTTTGTTTCTAAAGTCAAAACTGTTGGCGAATTGGTGTATTCCCCCTCCCCCCATACACCAATGACCTACTTATCGGGGCCTACAAGTGGTATCAAAGTGGTGGTTCTTTTGACCATCGTATCTGTTCACTAAAAGTTCTTTTCAAAACTTTTGGTCAAATTGAACTGATCTAGGAAAATTCTTTTCGTAACCTTCATATCTACCTGTCATCATGGAAACTGCACTTGTTCGCAATTGCGAAGATTTTTCTATACAGGGATATGAAGATTGGAGCTTTAGGATTCGCATGTGCCTGCAAGCTCGTCACATTCGCATGTGGGATATCATCGAAAATGGACCCTCTCTTATCTACGGAGAAAAGGTTCAGATTGAAGGAGAATCTCCAGGCGAGGCCACGTTCAAACAAGTGGTCAAGAGTCCTCGTAAGTACACTGCCGAGGAAAGATTAGAAGCCAGTCTGGACAATTATGCGAAAGCGCTCATCTCAAGCACAGTCAAAGGAGTTCACCTTGCCAAGATCAGAAATCTGCAAACTGCAAAAGAAATGTGGGATACTCTAAAGTCTCTCAGCATAGGATCTGAAGAGTCGCAAGAGAACAAGCTCTCCATGTCCTGCAACAATTTCAATGAATTCAAGATGTTGCCTGGAGAGACTGTGGAGCAGATGAGAGATCGCTTCATGAAGATCACTCTCGAGATCGCTGCTATCAAAAAGGACAAATTCACTCAGCGAGAGTTGAATCTCAAGGTCATTCATGCCCTCTCAGCAAGTTGGCATGTGTATGTTGCCCTCCATCCCAACCGACCTGACTTCAATAAGCTCACAACCGAAGAGCTTTTTGACATTTTGATGGGGAATGAGTACGAGATCATTCGTATTCATGGATCAGCTCCAGCTTGCTCTAACAAAGGAAGTAAAGCTAAAAAGAAATGGTATCAAGGGGAAGAAAAAGATGCTGCATTTCGAGCTGATCTGGCCAAAGATGTTCCTCCCAACTTATCTAAAGAGTTCACTAGGAAGGACGAACTGCTGCAAGATCTCGCGATGATGACAAGTGTTAACTAAAGTAGAGAACATCAAAAGTGGGGTGAAATTCTGTATATTATTCACTGAAGAAGGCACCTATATATATACATCAATACTTGAGCTAAATATGGAAAAGATTAAACCTAATACGACCTACTAAATATATACATTACAACACTCCCCCTCAAGCTGGAGCATATATGTTAATAATGCCCAGCTTGCTACAAAGATAATTAATCCTAACCCCATTCAAGGCCTTCGTAAACAAATCTCCTAACTGATCTCCAGTCTTCATATATCCAGTAGCAATCTTCCCATTCTTGATCTTCTCACGAATGAAATGACAGTCAATCTCAATATGTTTGGTTCGCTCGTGAAAAATAGAATTAGAAGCAATATGAAGAGCAACCTGATTGTCACACCACAACTTAGCAGGCATTGAGACTTTTAATCCTACTTCACTTAGGAAATTATACACAGATAAAATTTCACATGCAGACTTAGCCATTGCTCTATAATCAGACTCCGCAGTTGAAAGAGACACTACTTTTTGTTTCTTGCTCTTCCAAGAAATCAAATTCCCACCAAAGAACACACAATATCCACAAGTAGATCGCCGATCTTCTTTCGGCCCTGCATAACTTGCATCGGAAAAGCATTCAATCCTATCATGACCATGATCCCCATACATAATTCTACGTCCTGGTGCTCCTTTCAAATAACACAAAATTTGTTTCACTGCATTCCAATGATCTACCGTTGGGGATGACATATACTGACTGACCACACTAACTGGAAAGGCAATGACAGGACGTGTCACCCTCAAATAATTCAGCTTGCCAACCAATCTCCGATATCTCTCAGGATCTTCAAATGGTACACCATCTTTGCTAAACTGCAAATTAGGAATCATTGGAGTGCTACATGGTTTAGTACCCAAGTTTCCAGTCTCAGACAGCAAGTCAAGTACATATTTCCTCTGAGATAAGAAAATCCCTCTCTTACTTCTCAACACTTCAACTCCAAGGAAATACTTAAGTTCTCCCAAATCTTTGATCTTAAACTGAGTAGGCAGAAAGGCCCTCAAAGACGTAATTCCTGCACAATCACTACCAGTAATCACAATATCATCCACATATACAACTAAGAAAATAAGAGCCAGCCTCAGAATGCTTGTAGAAAACAGAATCATCAGATACTGATTGCTTCAAGCCAAATGCATTAGCAGCACGTGTAAACATACTAAACCACTCATGAGGACTTTGTTTCAGACCATACAACGACTTGCGAAGATGACACACTTTATGAGACTCTCCCTGAGCAACAAATCCAGGTGGTTGCTCCATATAAATTGTGTCACTGAGATCGCCATGAAGAAAAGCATTCTTCACATCCAACTGATATAGAGGCCAATGATAACTGGCTGCCAAGGATATCACAAGTCGAATAGATGTAAGCCTAGCAACCGGAGAGAACGTCTCAGAATAGTCAACACCATAAGTCTGAGAACACCCTTTAGCAACAAGACGAGCTTTCAAGCGAGCAACAGAACCATCAGGATTAACCTTAACAGTAAACACCCATTTGCAACCAATAGGACGTTTACCAGCAGGAAGATCTACCAAATCCCAAGTACCATTAGTATCCAAGGCATTCATCTCCTCCATCATAGCATCACGCCAACCAGAATGGGCTAAAGCTTCAGAAACAGTTTTAGGAACAGACTCAAGAGTGGAGACAAAAGCTTTAGAAGAGGGAGATTAGTGATCATATGACACAAATGAAGTTATAGGATATATGCAAGAACGTTTACCTTTTCGAAGGGCAATGGGAAGATCATCGCTCGGTACAGGATCAGACGACGGAGCTATTGGATCATCAGGACCAGAATCAGACGAAAAAGGGACCAAATTTTCAGTAGCTGGAGCAGACGGACGACGTGTATAGTGTTGGATGACAGGAGGACGGGGCATATCGGAGAGAGATGGGGACTGAACAGGCGCAGACGTAACTGACTCAACAGACGATGTAATAGTATAGATTAAGAAATCAAAGTCATCATTCTCAGGTACAGAAGGGAACTCTGGAGTGAAGGGTGTATGTTCGAGAAACGTGACATCAGTCGAGATAAGATATTTGTTCAGACTGGAGCAGAAACATCGATACCCTTTCTGCACTCGAGAATATCCTAAGAAAATACACTTGAGAGACTTAGGATCGAGTTTTGTGACTTGAGGTCGAACATCCCTAACAAAACAGGTGCTGCCAAAGACTTTAGGTTCAATAGGATATAAAGACTTGGATGGAAACAGAACATGAAAAGGAGACAGACCAGACAGAACAGACGATGGCATACGGTTAATGAGAAAACAAGCAGTAGACACAGCATCAGCCCAGAAGTGTTTAGGAACTTTCATGGCAAATAGTAAGGCTCTGGCTGTTTCAAGGAGATGCCTATTTTTTCGTTCGGCAACTCCATTTTGAGCCGGGGTGTAAACACAAGAGGTTTGATGAAGCATGCCAGTGGTGGCCATATAAGACTGAAATGTATCAGAAAGATACTCTTTGGCATAATCACTTCTCAATATTTGGACTGGCACATGAAACTGAGTCTTAATTTTAGCACAAAAGGCAGAAAAATGAGTAAATAATTCAGAACGACTCTTCATTAAATAAAGCCATGTCAAACGAGAATGATCATCAACAAAAGTAACAAAATACCTAAAACCAGTTTTCGATGTAATGGGACAAGGACCCCAAACATCAGAATGAACTAACTCAAAAGGAGCATCAACGCGTTTATTGACTCGAGGACTCAAACTAACACGATGGTGTTTAGCAAACTGACACGACTCACAATCTAAAGATGATAACCCAGAAAATTACGGGCACAATTTCTTTAACAAAGGAAGAGATAGATGACCCAATCGACAATGTGCCTCCATAGGAGTGACAACACAAGCTACTGAAGATGATGGTTGTGTATCAAGGATGTAGAGGCCGCCTGATTCATATCCTTTACCAATAATATGCTTCGTCGTAAGATCCTGAAACAAACAATAATCAGGAAAAAATGAGGCACTACAATTTAGATTACGTGTAAGCTTGCTAACTGACAACAAATTAAATGAGAGTTCAGGAAGGCTAAGGACAAAAGACAAGGACAAGGATGGAATAAGTTGGACTATGCCGGATCCACGAACAATGGATTGTGAACCATCAGCAAGAGTAACGGGATTTAGATTCTGATGTGACTCAAATGTAGACAACAAACTAGGATTACCTGTCATATGATCTGTAGCACCTGAATCAATGACCCATTTGGTTGGCGACGAAGCTACACAGGCAGTAGGCTTACCAGAATCAGCAAGAGCAGTGGTCGGGCTAGAGGATGAGGTCTGTTGTTGATGCTGCAAAAACTTTGCATATTCCGAAGCAGGAACAGTGAAAGAACCGCTACTATTAGCAACATGAGCATGTGAGAGAGGCTTCTTGTTCCGCAGCTTTGGACAATTGCGCTTGATATGCCCAATCTCGTGGCAATAACGACATTCTGCATGGTCATGCCATTGCCCCGGGCCGGATGAACTCTTAGAACCACCATCCTTGTATTGTGGTTTGCTAGGCACATAAGTAGGAGCTCGACTAAGTAGAGCATTACTATGTTGATCAGAAGAAGAAACTGTCGAATGCTCTGTGCGGAGAAGTCTGCTAAATGCTTCATCCAAAGAAGAGATTTTAGTATTCGAAAGAACTTGAGATTTGGCAATCTCAAAATCAGAAGAAAGACCAGCTAAGAAACTCATAACCGCCATCTTCTCCCTCTGAGCCTGCTGTACACTGATGTCTGCATCGAACGGAAGAAGTTCATTCAGCTCTGCATAAGTCTTCTTGAATGCCATGAAATAATCTGTAAGAGACCTCTCGCCTTTCTCTGGCCTATAGAATGCTTGACAAACATCAAACATGCGAGATACGTTCTCTTTGCCTGAGTAAAGAAATTCAAGATACTTCATCAAGCTCTTAACAGTCTTACAGTGAGTGATAAGACCAATAACAGTGTTGTCGATGGAGTTACGAATTGCCAAAAACAAACGAGCATTCTCGCGCATCCACTCCTTCTTCTTGGTTTCATCAGAAGGAGGATCGTCAGAAATATGATGATCCATTGAGATACTAAGCAAATAGAGCTCAATAGTCTGATGCCAATCCATATAATTATTAGAACACAACTTGTGTTCTGTAATCTTAGACATTATTGATACAACTTCAATAGACTTAGCTTTATCCGCCTCAGACATGCTCAAATAAACACAAAAAACTCAACAAAGGTTTAAGAAAAATTGAAGAAACACGCAGAACTGATCTTGCACGGAACCCAATGCAGACCGAAATGAACCGAATACCACCGTAATGTCGAGATGAGCCAACCGAGACTGACCGGAGCTGAACCCGCCGCCGCACGAGTCCTCACGCGCCGGTAAGTCGCCGGAGAGTGAATCTGACAGATTCCTTCCTCAGGCGCGTGTGAACCACACGCGCCGCCGTTTGCCCTGAAATTCTCAGCGAAGGTGCGCCGGATGATGGCGCTCCTATCTACGTGGGCGGTGTTGATTGATGATGTCTGAAATCGGAATGGGTAGCGACGCCGTTCTGCACCCCCAGAAACCCTATTTTTTTTTAATTTTTTTTTATGAATTCAGCAGCAGCCCCTCCAAAAAATTCGAAATCCTAGAACCTAGGCTCTTGATACCATGTTAACTAAAGTAGAGAACATCAAAAGTGGGGTGAAATTCTGTATATTATTCACTGAAGAAGGCACCTATATATATACATCAATACTTGAGCTAAATATGGAAAAGATTAAACCTAATACGACCTACTAAATATATACATTACAACAACAAGAAAGCAGGAGAGGTTGGAATCTCAAATGCTCAAGTATAAGCAGTTCTATCGCGAGAACAAGCACAGAGTTGGCAAACACAACCTCGATCGCCCTGATTAGCAGAGCACTGGTAAATCCCTCGAATTTCAATTCTACTAACTTTTGGGGTACTTGTTGTGGTTATGGCAGGTCAGGTGACTACAAGTCAAACAGACCAGATCTGATCAAAGCTGACTGAAACAAGCTTATTGTCAAGCTGGAAACACCAGCACTAATCACCCAAGCTGGCTACTAAGATCGGTGGTACCAGTGTGATTCATATGAGCAGTCTCTCTTTCGAGATTTCTTCCAAGCTGCTCATCAAGGTCAAAAGTATCAGAGAATCCAAGCTGCAGATTGCTATCAACCTGCTCCTCAACCTCTTCAAGGGAGCTTGACCTCCCACTTAGCATCCGATCTCAACAAAATGCTAAGCCTACTTTAATACTTCCAATTTCTGTTGCTGCTAGTGTTACACTCACGACAATGGGAAATCTAAATTAAAGACTTTCAATTGTGAAGCAAATTCTGGAGTATTTCTAGGGTACTTTAAGATGAGCTGCACAATTAAAGTCCTTAATAAGATGAACATGACTGTGGAGGTAACACCTGTTGTTATTTTAATAAGTTTGCGTGTCTGTACAGGAAACTCTCAATTGATCAACAAGCAGATCACAATACAAGTGGTATAAAAGAGCAAACTGATCAAAACCAGATCAAATATCAAGGGGGAACTGATGCAAGGATCGAGCTCACCAGATCATAACAGATTAACTCCCTACTCACAGATCAGTCTATCAGCTCCATACCTCATCCCTCAAGCTCATTCTAAATTTATGGATCCCAAGATCAAGCTTGAACTTGAATAATATGAAAAAGAGATCACTCAAGGAAGATAGAACATGATCTTCCGGATGAGCTCATTGTTGGGAACCCAAAGGATGGTGCATTAAATCGATGATCGTGGTGAACAAGATAATGGAAAGGTTGTCTCAAGATGCAGATCGAGAGCAACAGATCAGCTAAGCTTATTTCTAGAGTTGACCTGATCAGTCTGCTCAGTCAATCAAGCTGATCTCATAACCAAGCTAGCCTCCTAGTCAAGCTGATCAACCTTGACACATTTTAAGGGGGAATGATCACTGATTTGCCAGCCCAGCCGATATATCCGTAAAACACCAGATCAACAATTAAGAGGGAAACAGAGAATGCAATGATCTTTCCAAGCAAGTCAAGCTCAAGGAAAAGAACTCTTCTTTTCGCCAGAAAGCACAGACCCTTATTGATAATGTCGAAAAGGGGGAAAGATGTAGAAAAAGGGGGAAAGATGCAGGATAGATGCACTAGTGGTATCATGATGCAGGAAGAGCGTAGAAAGATGTATAAAGAGCATGGAAAGATGCAGGAAGAGCATAAAGTACAGAAAGCAAGTTCAACTTGCTGAACTTTTAGTTCATTGATCTTATATTCTTATCTTTAGAAACTATCTGTAAAGTGTTGGTTTCGACATTATCAAAAAGGGGGAAATTGTTGGGAACCCTGTTTAGTTTAGTTTTGATGATGTTATTAGAAACCACACTTAGTTATAGGACTTAGTTATAGGATTGATAGGAACAGACTGATCTCTGTGTTTGGATCAGTCAAGCTTAACTCGGACAGGTTGCTCCATGTAAAGATCAAGGTTGGTAGTGCAACCTTGTACCTAGTTAGATCAATCTGTCAACCTGTTCCTTAGTCAACCTGCTCGTGTAACCTTGCATAGGCCAACCTTACATGCTGAGGCAACCTCCTGAGAGCAACCTACATGCTGAGGAACCTGCATGCTAAGGAACCTGCTTAGGCCAACCTGCATAGGCCAACCTGCTGAAGCCAATATGCATAGTCAAGCTGCAGTGAGTCAAGCTGCTATTAGTCAACAGCTTCTCAAGATGAAGATTCTAATACAAAGATCAAGCTTGAAGACCACAGAAAACAAAGACAGCTTGAGGTACAAAAGGTCGACCTTCCCAGTCCGAACTAAGTTGTGTCTTGCCAACCTCGATGGTTCAAGCTGTACAGAAAACCTCAACGGCTAGAAGCCCAGTCAGCAGTACGGTTCTGACACCTCTGCAACTCCAACGGCTCTAATTCAAATTGGAGTCATATAAATACTTCAAGCCATCCCAGAATCAAAAGAAGGGGAAAATAGACGGGGAAGAGAGAAAAATAGAGAGAGGAAACAGAGTTTCAAAGCCAAATCTATCCAGAAATCTTTACGCTTCAAAGCCAAACTCAACACTCGAATGCAAGCCATTTTCCAAGTGTTGAGACCTTCAAGATTTCAGATTTTGGAACCTCACAGAATACTCTCCACAAGCTTACTACATATTCGTCCAAGTAAAGAAGAATCTGTTAGTTTAGCTGCAAGGTTGTATGTAAGAATGTATGAAAGGTTGTAAGGGTCACGACCCATAACTCGTGCTCGGCTCAAGTCTAAAGATTGACGAAGGTTGAGGCTAGTACTCAGCCAGTATAAATAAGAGAGAAGTAAGGAATTTTAGATACGACGGTATCTGACGTGGATGTAGGGACGTTTCCCGAACCACATTAAATCGACTGTCTCGATCTCTCTCTCTCTATCTTTTATTTACAGTCGACCTTACAATGTTCAACTAACCTTCATTACATTGCACTTCATTGATATAATCAACCTGCTCAAAGATCCAGACCAAAGAAAGAATTTTCTAAGAGGTACCCAACCTGTCCACCAAACTTCCGCACACAGTTCGGTTTAGCAAGCTCACCAGTTTACTGACTGAGCTGGATAAACCGAGCTGCACTGATAAGCTGAGCTGACAACTCAGTAAGATCGATTTTGTTTCTAAAGTCAAAACTGTTGGCGAATTGGTGTATTCCCCCCCCCCATACACCAATGACCTACTTATCGGGGCCTACAAGAGTGTACGCAACGGAAATGTGTTTAAGAATACATGTATGGAGACATGTATTACCAAGAGAAATCTTCAACTAATACTACTTGCTAACTTTGACAAAAGCATCGTCTGTCACTCTCCTTTCATCTTGCTCAACCTGCACATCGGAAATAATGTACAGGGTGTGAGTACAGAGTGCTCAGTGGACATATGCCCAAAATATTTTATCGTCAAGCCATTCATAGTGAAGCATAGGGTTTTACTGAAAGGCCTATGTTCACAAAAAGTTGAGTTATCTTAAAAGTGACTGCAATCTAGGTTCTGTAGTATTCTACCATATCTGAGTCTGCTTAAGCCCGAGGAGGTGGCCACCTCAACTCGGTCACCTGACCGGTCACTATCTGCAGTGACATGACTGATGTGTACACTAGTTCAGGTGTGATAGCTGATCACTCAAGGACCCGAATTCGATTAAATAAAATTGGTCTTGCGCCAATAACAGATAGGTATCATACAAAAACTGAAAACATTTATGGCATGACAATACTTTTAAAAGAGCTACTGATCTAATAAAACAAGTTTTATTTTATAGAAAGCCCATCTCGTTACTTTTTCTACTGCAACGAGACTTAATTTTTTCTTCTGCTACTGTCCCTTCTTCACGTACCCTTTGATTAAAATCGAGGTAAGATTCGTATTCTAACGAATAAAATATTATCTAATATTTTATTTAAGTGCTGATCGAAGGTTATTCTAAATCCAGTAACGGGGTTACTGTTATCTAAGTTCGAGTTATCGTATCCCATTATGTGAACGGTTCATGTGAATTTTTATAAATAAATCACCTTGATTTATTATTGAACTTGATTAATTTTAACTGCGTATCGATTAGCTTAATCGATTATGATTAATTATTAAATCCTAATTTATTAACTTATTATCATAAGTTAATAATTCACTTAAGAATTTCTAAATCTTAATCACTGAATAAACCATTATATGATTAATCGTTAAACTGGGTGAATTAATTCTAATGTACAATTGATTAGCTAAATCAATTAATCAAAATTATAAGTTCTTAGTTAATTAACTTATCTAAAGTTAATTATTGAAATTGTGGAATAATTCCATATGAATTATTGGAATTTAATTGCGGGTAAGGTATGATTTATTTAACGATGTCTTGATCCGTAATTAATTTGAGATTAGACTCGTAAATTAGCTAATAACTGATTTCGGCCCATTGCTTGATTCGGCCCAGAATTTAGTCAGGCCCAGTCTTCGGCCCGCTTTCTCCTCAGCTCGGCCCGGACTCGTGACTTAGACCCGACCCGACCCGACTGATCATAATCCATAATTTCTTCTCCTCCCCTTCATTTCGAACGCGGCACATCTCTCTCTCTCTGAACTTGCGATTTCCCTCCTCTATATCTCTTTCACTACGCATCTTCTCCTTCGGTCGCCTACTCCGGTGACCTTTGCGGTCGTCGGTTTTGGTTACCCCTCTAACTTGTTCGCCTCTTCGTGTTCATGAGGTGGTAGCCCCTATTCGAAATCCTAACCGAAATTGGGGAAAGAACGCCCATCGCTAATTTCCGGCTAGATACATCGCGTCGTGGCTCTGGATGATGCTCTGCCACAATGGTGAGATGGTGCTGCTATGGGGAACTATATGACGACCTCGACTCGGAGTCCGCAGCTCTGCTCCTGTCGATGCGACCACCTTGGTCTTCGACGCTTCCCATCTCTGGCGCAACTCCTGTGCTCCGGCGGTCTCTCTCTCCCTACTCTAGGATTTCGATCCTAAATTGAAACCCTAATTTGTTTTGAATTAGGGGACATTTGTCCCGATTAATTGTTTGATTCTATTTGCTAGTCACTTGGTTTAATATTAAGGTTCGATTTGGAGTTAATGGTATTATTTTCAATTATGAGTGGCTGACTTTCTCGGTGTGTCTGTGCTTGCAGTTCCGGCAAAATGACTCGAGGTCACCGCTGTCAGGTTGTTCCTCATCCCGGTGCCGACCCTTTCTCCGTACAGTTCGAAGCCCCGACAGAGGTGTCGGAGGTTCGATTCTTCTAACTTTCTCTCGTTTTAGGAGTATAATTATAGAATTTTATGTTGATTTCATTAAGAGGGCTATGAGTTCTTAATTAAATTCTGGAAAAGAACATGCTTGGCTCATGGACTTCTAGTTTGGAATTTCAACATTGAAAACATGATATGGTTAACTTGTGAGTTAGGAAGGTATCATGCTTATTTTTCTGTGTTTAGTTGTTCTAAACTTGATAACTAAGGTTAAGAAATTGATTCATGCTTGGGCTGATCTTATAGGTGAGGGTAGTAGCATGTCTAGGAGTAGAATGTTGTTGAATTACCTGGATGAAAAGGGTTGTGGTTGCTAGCTCTCCTTTTCCCTCTCTTCCTAGTTGTCTTCTCTCGGTTTGGTGTCTCTCTCATCACTCTCTCTATGACGCTTGAGATAGTTGGTGAGTGTTTGAATGGGAAAATGATTCTGAACTTGGAGAGAGGAGATGGTGTATATAGGAGTTCGGTTGAGCTCATTTGAGTTAAGAGGGTAAGGTTGACCGGGGTTTTGAGTTGTAATCTTACAATGTTTCCATTTTCATGCTAGTCTTGTTCTTACTAGAGATGTGGTATGCTGATTTGCTATTTGTCCCTTGTTACAGATTTTGGTTTTCCAACTGATTCTCTCTCCCTTTTGTTCTAATTCAATGGCTTCGGTTCTTCCCCTTTCGTTGTTTCTATTTGATTAATGACACTTTCTTCACAGGTATCCTTAAGGATGGGCTGTATAAGCTATCTTCTCTCCTCTGCTTGCAAGTTTCATCTGCAGAGGTGGCTGGTGGTGCAGCCAATTCTGGAGTTCAAAAGGGGCGGCTGATCCCTTCCTTTTTTAGAAGATTAG
The DNA here is from genome assembly GCA_001642375.2 of Mentha longifolia. Classification (NCBI taxonomy): domain Eukaryota; kingdom Viridiplantae; phylum Streptophyta; class Magnoliopsida; order Lamiales; family Lamiaceae; genus Mentha; species Mentha longifolia. The sequence continues at coordinate 13,751,710 of CM038120.1, read as the reverse complement.
GATTTGATTTAGTTTGTTCTTTAGCTGCAGATTTCGATTTCTTCAAAACCTATCTTGTTTGACTGATCTCCCTTTTCATTTGCAGGTAGCAAGAGGGCTACTAATACTTGTTGTTGGGACTAGACACCCTTAAGAAGGCCGATTCTTTCTTTTCTATAATTAGACTGGAGGAGATTCCTTAAGTTTTGTCTTATCTATCGTGTTAAGGTTGTAATTTGAGATCTGTAATTTGTAGAAATTTAATATCTCATATTTTGTATCTCTTCGTAGCCTTGTAACAAAAGTCTAAGAATGTAAATATTTTATTCTATTTCTCTTCTTGGTTTTTAGAACAAGAATATATATATATATATATATATATATATATATATATATACACGAATTATTTTCCTCTCACGTTGCGCCCCTAGTGGTCTATTTATCGGGCTTGGCCCACTAATTAGTCAGACAGGTTGACCAGATTGATCTACAAGTGGGCTCGGCCTAACTTCTAATTAATTGGGCCTCGGCCCAATTGCTAAATGGTAGCAATTGAGTAATTAACATGTAACTAGAATAGATCAAAACTTAGCTAATGAATGATCTAGACTTATTAATTAATCACTTAATTAATCGAGCGCTCAATCGATTGTTTGATGATAATAATTTATAAAAGTCGAGTCACTACTCGATTTCATTATTGCTCTCTAAGCAATTGTTCTAGGAGTCTTGAATACTAGAAATTGATAATAATACTATCTATAATCGAGATTACTTAACTAAACTAATTAAGCAAAACACGGGGCGTTACATTCTACCCCCCTTAAAAAAAATTTCGTCCGAAATTTGCTTACCGTGGCTGAACATTTCTGGATACTTCTCTTTCATTTTATCCTCAAGCTCCCACGTGGCTTCTTCTTGTCTGTGGTGCTTCCATAAAACTTTCACCGAAGTGATTGACTTATTTATGAGCTGTTGTACCCATCGGTTTAAGATTGCTTCTGGCCTATTATTATAACGTCTGGATTAAGAACTACTTTGTCTCTGTGGTTTACGTGCTTCGGGTCGTGCATGTATTTCCGGAGCTGTGAAACATGAAAAACATTGTGCACGTTTCCGAGGCTTGACGGCAACGCCATCCTATAGGCTAGTGGCCCTATTTTCTCTAGAATTTCATAGGTCTGATGAAATGAGGTCTAATTTTTTAGTGCGATACCCAATCTCGATGTCCTTGTAAAAGGTAAGACTTTTGAAAATACTTTTATCACTTATCTCAAACTAAATTTCGGCTCGATGGTTTTTGGCATAAGATTTATGTCTACCCTAAGCTTTTTTAATTCTATCTCTGATTTGGCGCACGATCTTGATCATCTCGCTAATCATGTCAGGGCCTAATATTTTTTTTCTCTCACCCACTTTATCCCAATGAAGTGGTGATCTATATTTTCTTTGGTATAGTGCTTCATATGGTGCCATATCTATGGTCGCCTAATAGCTATTATTGTAGGAAAACTTGATCAGTGTTAATAATAGCTCCCAGTGACCACCTTGATCAAGTACCATTGTTCTTAAGATGTCTTCTAGAGTCTGTATGGTCCTCTTTGACTGCCCATCGGTCTGAGGGTGAAAGACAGTACTAAAATTCAGTCTAATGCCTAATTTTTGTAAACACATCCAATATCTAGATGGACATTTCGAATCTTGGTCTGATGTGATTGAGATTGGTACCCCGTGAAGGCGTACTATCTCATGACATACAACTGAGCTAACTTCTTCAATCTGTGAGTTATTGGGATGAAAAAAAGTGTACACTCCTTGTAAGTTAGTCCATGATCACCCAGATGGCTGTATTTCCTCTTCTTGACTTGGACAGTCCTATCACAAACTCCATGGCAATATGCTCCCACTTCCACTGAGGAATTTTCCAGGGTTGCAATGTGCCATAAGGTAATTTGTGTGGAGCCTTCACCTACTGACAGGCTAGGCATCTTCTAAAGAATGAAGCTACATATCTCTCTCCATTCTATCCAATCATAATTTATTTTCAGGCCTTGGTATATCTTCTTACTACTAGGGTGGACAGTATATAACATATCGTGAGCTTCACTTAAAATTTCGTCCTTAGCTCCTTACTGGGTGGAATTCAAAGTCTTCCTTTGGCAGTAATTGCATGATCTGCTTCCTTAAGCGCTTAGTATTTGACTTCTCAAGGTAGGTGCTACGGTTAGAGTGGCGATGATCCCTTAATTAGGAGATAGATTATAGAGAGAATAGTTAGTTCTCTTGAGTCTAAGATTAATGGCTTCGGTTTCTAATTCATCTAAATGGCCTGGTTCGATAGATTAACGTATGGGCTTAGGCCCCATAATCTGTATACTTGATCATTTGTGCAGTTCTTATCTAAGAACCATAGTAATCAAATTGCTATTTGATTCCTTCTAAAAAGTACCACCAAAAAATCATCTTCTTAAAGGAATCTTACCTTGGTTACTCTTCTACTCAACTTGTCAGAACTACTCGACACCTACTTGATCATGGGACCTTAATATTAAATTATATCTGGATACTGACGTAAGAAGCAATTTGCTAATTGCTTCCACCCAAATAAAGATTGAGGGAATCCTCTCTTTTAGATTCTATTCTAAATGGAATAAGAATATAACTAACATTCTTTCTGGCGAAGTTTTCATATCAGTGTAACTTAATTACTGGAAGGGAGGTCTCAAATATAACACAACTTCTAAGTTCAGTTCTCAAAACTTCGGAAGGAGTGTTTCTTAGTTGGTCAAGAGAAATGATGGTTTCAACTGAGTTGTGCGATGAAAGGCACTTGCCAATATGTTGGCTTTGCCCGGGTGATAGTTGATTACACGTTCACAGTCTTTCATAGTCATAGTCTCTCTACTCGAAGAAATTTGGCTTTTGTGATTTGTGAAAACTTCACACTGCACTCCATAGAGATGGTGTCTCCAAGTTTTTAGGCATGCACAACTGCTGCCAATCCTAAGTCGTGGGTTAGGTAATTAAGCTTGTGTGATCTAAGCTGTCGTGAGGCATAAGCTATTACCTTTCTTTCTTGCATTAGAACACATCCTAGTCTGTTCTTAGAGGCGTCTGTGTAACGACGTACTCTTTGTCCGGATCTGGGACTGCCAGAAGTGGGACGGTCGTCAATTTCTCTTTCAACTGTTGAAAGTTTGACTCGCATTCCGGTGTCCATGTGTACTTGATCCTTTTCCTCAGGAGTTGCGTCATCGGTCTTGCTATCTTGGAAAATCCCTCTATGAATCGTCGATAGTAGACATCTAATCCTAAGAAGCTTCAGATTTCATTTGGTGTTGATGGGGACTTCCAGTTCTGAACTGCTTCTACCTTTGCAATGTCCACTTTGATTCCTCCAGCTGACACAAAATGTCCCAAAATGCTACTTCCTTAAGCCAAAATTCACACTTGTTGAATTTGGCGTAGAGTTTCTCTATTCTTAGAGTTCCTAACACTACTCTCAATTGTTTCTTGTGTTATCACTCGTTCTTTGAATAGGTTAGCACACCATCTATGAAAACTAGGGTGAATTTATCTAAGTAAGGGTGGAAAACACAAATCATGAGGTCCACGAATACTACTGGTGCGTTGGTCAAACCAAACAACATGGCTATGAATTCATAGTGGCCATATTAGGTTTGAAAGGTCATCTTAGATATATGCTCTAGTCGGTTCTTCAGTTGATGGTGACCCGATCTTAGATCTATCTTAGAAAACACACTTGCTCTTTTGAGCTAATCAAACAGGTCATCGATCTTAGACAATAGACAATTATTCTTGAGGGTTAGCTTGTTCAGTTCTTGATAGTCTATACATGTTCTCATGGAGCCTTTTTGCCTTTTCACAAATATTTCAGGCATTCCCCATGGTGGTACGCTAGTCCCGATAAAGCTTAAGTCCGGAAGATCTTGGAGTTGCATTCGGTATGGTATCTTGGATATAGGGCTTATCTAGGCTCTAAATCAGTGGTACGTTCTATTTTCTATCTAGTGATCCTAGTAGGACGTTCGGAAATAACTCAGATAACTCTCATATAATTTCCATGTCTCCCATCTTCCGTTTTAGCTTTCGACTCTTGGTTTAGGTGAACAAGGTAGATTGGGTAACCTCTCCTTATCACTGTTGTTGCTTTTATTGCAGAGATTACCAGTTTTCACCAACCTATAGTGTTTTCGTGGGAAGTCATATGCTCTTTACTTGGTATTCTAAAGGGAATTATATCTTTTCTTTCAGAGGATGGTGGCATAGTTTTCAACTAGCCAGTCCATTCTTAGGATTCTATGCACCTTCCTCATAGGTATGCTGCGGAGATGGTTCTTTAGAAATTACTGTGAACATATGTTCACTTCTAGATTCCCCACCTATGAGGTGATTCTCATATATGTCTCTATTTGTTCCGTTCCTAATCTTAGGTTATCTACGCATGCTTTTGCTATAATGGAGAGTGAAGTACTGTTTATCAAACAGAATTATTTGTAGGTATATTGAGGGGTTGGCTCATACCTACCAAGTTTTCTTGGCCCTTAGCGAATTTCTCCTGTCTCATCGAACGTGCATTCGCCTTCTGTCGTCGCTTGTACCCAAAGCATTTTGGGCTCTGAGGTAGGAGTCGGGGTGGTGGTGGGGAAAACTACCGTGGTGTTTTAGGTTGTTCTCCACCGAGAAGAACAATTGAACTGGGAGACTCTAGGTGGCGGTCGTAAGATATCTGATACGCTATTATTTTCTACTTCTCCTCATTTTACTTGTGATCTTCTCTTTTACTACCATACCGTGATTATGTTTCACTTTCCCTTATGTGGAAACTTAACTTGGGCATAATATTTTCCTCCATTTGTACTTCTCTTGACACCTTGATCTGCTTAAGGTTCTCGACGATCTTGTAAATTAGTATACTATTACTATCCTTGATCAATGCCCTATAGGGCTCATTATTTCCTACCGAGAAATTCTCGGTCTCTTTTCTTAATATAGGGTGGCTACCCTCATCTCGTATTACGTCGTACTTTATTTCTAAGTCTCGATATTTTTCATACTATCGTATCTAAATGTTTCTTCTTCTTTGGTGGTTTAGGTGTTGACATATGTCCTCATTTCTTAAGAACGCCTTACTATTCTCACTTTACTTCTCTTATAGAGAATAAAATGAATTCTACTTTGGCTTGAATGGACATTCTTACACGTCCTTCTCCCGTGAAATAATGGATCTTCACTAGACTAAATCTTCTGATTTATCATATGTTATTGCAATTGCTCTGCTACTGCTTGTGGATTCTAATTTGCCGATCATCATCGGTCTTCTCACCCATACTATAAACTTTCCTCGTATGGCAGCCTGATACTACTGCTTATGAGGAATTAAACTTCATAGTTATTGTTTAGTTCATCTGCTTACTGGATCTAGTTCAATTCTTCTGATTTAAAAACTTTTCTATTTCATGAGTATGTCACCTTCAATTCCTTGAACTTAACAGTTTATCACTATTAATTTGGTCTTACCCACCAAATAAATAGGCTTATGAGCTCCATTGGTTTACGTGTTGTGTATATCAATAAAACTGCTCCCCATCGTGATATGGGTCATAATACTTGTATTCGGCTCTTTCACTTCTTCATTGGGTCCCTAGGATCCTCTTAAAGGTTCCGTAAGGCTCTCTACAACTCCATATCATCTTAAATCTCTTGTTGATATTTGTTCTTTATCTATGTACCCTTGGTCTATCTTCCTTTAGACATTAGGTCTTAACCCTTCTATTCTAGGTTTTAATTTCTTATTCATTTGATTTGTCCACAAACTTTTGGTATTCCCAAGCAGCATTATGCTTCTTGTCATACCATGAACTGCCAAATAGACTAATTTCTTCATTATCTTTGGTTTCAAAAGAAAGGTAATACGTTCAGACTGAAATAATTTGACACTAGAAGAAATTTCAATAGGGAGAACGTGTCAATTCTGGCAAGACATTCAATAAAATGGTTTCATCAATAATTTATTAGACCAGTGTGGGAAGAATAGTCAGAGGGTAGAAAAGAAATGACAAAGGGTCGAAAGAGAGGAACCCTCTTGTCGATACCCATCTGAATTCTGGTCTGAGAATGTATCCTACTGAGAGGGAGATTATGTAGAGTGGCCAGTTCCACATAAGCACCTCCTCAGCGTTAATCCGTCTGTTGTACTTTGGTGACTTAGTCAAAGAGTGATGAAAATGAATTCTCAAGGTATGACAACTTTCGTTTCAGTTCAAAACTTTTCCACTTGATATTTTCTAAAGAAAAGACTTTATTGGCTTCAAAGGGATCAAAAAGGGTACATGCCACATCACAAGGCATTAGTACGCAAAGTTCTCCATTAAAACACAACCTTCGTAATTTCGTCACTAATCCCTAATGTAGGAGATTGCTATTTCCTTATTTAGGGAAACTAAACCGACAATGAGAAATGTCATCTGCACTAATGATATACGTGTGCGGGTAGCAATACTACATTGTATTTAGTTCCATTCGTAAAATCTCATCTTCTAATTTATTTCCTTTTTCAAGCACGTTTCGACAATCAACCACTATGGTTAAAAAGTCTAACGGAGTAGGATGCTAAATCCTCCCGGATATGGCTTTATCCGTCTTAAAAGAAGAATTCTTCTTCAGATATCTATTTCTCATAAAAGTTGCAACTTAGGCTGCAACATTCTAATGATTTGGTTATTTACTCCAAGTGGCACTACGCCCTGATTCTCATTGCTATAATGTAGTCTAATCGTGATTATGACTCAACTTACTTTCTTTCTTATTCTATTCTCATAACTGCTAGCGTTTGAGCTTAACTCTTCTTTCTTTCCTTTATTAGATTATTCTTTTCCTTCCAAGTATGCAGTGACACACTTGAAATTGAAGTGGACTTATTTATTTTGCCACACTGTATTTTACTCAGATTATACCACTGCGGTATGCTAAAGTTGAAGGCATTAGCAGCCTTGTTTAAAAGGTTGCCTTGGCGAATGTTTGACGGAATCATCTCGATCCTCGTGATACTTCTCGTATCTACTCTTCTGGCATCTTGCCTTACTCCTCATCTTCTTCTTCGTTTGACTGGAGAAGAAATGAACTTTGTTCCAATCTTAATTTAAGCTTACTTACTCGAAGTACGTGTCTAAAGCAACTACGTTCTCTAGAGAAGTTCACTTTTCTTTCTAAGTGATCTAAGAATTAGTTTCTACTAAGCTCATGCAATTAAAAGAAATTTCAACTTTTAATCAATTGAAGAAGACATTTTCTCTTTCCTCGTTGAGCGAGATGAGTTGGAGTGCCGAGCTTTTGTCAAAGGACTCTATTTAGTCTAGCGATTCAAGTCTAGACTATTCTTTGAAGAAGACTCTTGGATTTCAGAGCAAAACCTGGCTCTGATACCACTCTGTCACGACCGCACTTTGCTAATCGATAGCTAAGCTCGGTAATTCATGACAATGATGGAAATTAATGAATAATTTTATGAAAGATGGGAAATTCAGAAATTTGCTACAAACATATTATAGAACAAACACCGATAGGTAGACATAATAGATGGAATAAGTATGACATCACTCGTCATGATCTTGAATTACAACCCTATTGAAGGATTAGAAGTATCAGAGTGTACGCAACGGAAATGTGTTTAAGAATACATGTATGGAGACATGTATTACCAAGAGAAATCTTCAACTAATACTACTTGCTAACTTTGACAAAAGCATCGTCGATCACTCTCCTTTCATCTTGCTCAACCTGCACATCGGAAATAATGTACAGGGCGTGAATATAGAGTACTCAGTGGGCACATGCCCATAACATTTTATTGTCAAGCCATTCATAATGAAGCATAGGGTTTTACTGAAAGGCCTATGTTCACAAAAAGTTGAGTTATCTTAAAAGCGACTGCAGTTTAGGTTCTGTATATTCTACCATATCTGAGTCTGCTTAAGCCCGAGGAGGTGGCCACCTCAACTCGGTCACTTGACCGGTCACTATCTGCAGTGACATGACTGATGTGTACACTAGTCCAGGTGTGATAGCTGATCACTCAAGGACCCGAATTCGATTAAATAAAATTGGCCTTGCGCCAATAACAGATAGGTATCATACAAAAACTGAAAACATTTATGGCATGACAATACTTTTAAAAGAGCTACTGATCTAATAAAACAAGTTTTGTTTTATAGAAAGTCCATCTTGTTACTTTTTCTACTGCAACGAGACTTGATCTTTTCTTCTGCTACTGTCCCTTCTTCGCGTACCCTTTGATTAAAATCGAGGTAAGATTCGTATTCTAATGAATAAAATATTATCTAATATTTTATTTAAGTGCTGATCGAAGGTTATTCTAAATCCAGTAACGTGGTTACTGTTATCTAAGTTTGAGTTATCGTATCCTATTATGTGAACGGTTCATGTGAATTTTTATAAATAAATCACCTTGATTTATTATTGAACTTGATTAATTTTAACTGCGTATCGATTAGCTTAATTGATTATGATTAATTATTAAATCCTAATTTATTAACTTATTACTATAAGTTAATAATTCACTTAAGAATTTCTAAATCTTAATCACTGAATAAACCATTATCTGATTTATCATTAAACTGGGTGAATTAATTCTAATGTGCAATTGATTAGCTAAATCAATTAATCAAAATTATAAGTTCTTATTCAATTAACTTATCTAAAGTTAATTATTGAAATAGTGGAATAATTCCATACGAATTATCGGAATTTAATTACGGGTAAGGTACAATTTATTTAACGATGTCTTGATCCGTAATTAATTTGAGATTAGACTCGTAAATTAGCTAATAACTGATTTCGGCCCATTGCTTGATTCGGCCCAGAATTTAGTCAGGCCAGTCTTTGGCCCGCTTTCTCCTCAGCTCGGCCCGGACCCGTGACTTAGACCCGACCCGACCCGACCCGACTGATCATAATCCATAATTTATTCTCCTCCCCTTCATTTCGAACGCGGCACATCTCTCTCTCTCTGAACTTGCGATTTCCCTCCTATGTATCTCTTTCACTCCGCATCTTCTCCTTCGGTCGTCTACTCCGGCGACCTTCGCGGTCGTCGGTTTTGGATGCCCATCTAACTTGTTTGCCTCTTTGTGTTCATGAGGTGGTAGCCCCTATTCGAAATCCTAACCGAAATTGGGGAAAAAACGCCCATCATTGATTTCCGGCTAGATACGTCGCATCGTGGCTCCGGATGATGCTCTGCCACAATGGTGAGATGGTGCCGCTATGGGGAGCTATACGACGACCTCGACTCGGAGTCCGCAGCTCTGCTCCTGTCGATGCGACCACCTTGGTCTTCGACGCTTCCCATCTCCGGCGCAACTCCCGTGCTCCGGCGGTCTCTCTCTCCCTACTCTAGGATTTCGATCCTAAATTGAAACCCTAATTCATTTTGAATTAGGGGACATTTGTCCCAATTAATTGTTCGATTCTATTTGCTAGTCACTCGGTTTAATATTAGGGTTCGATTTGGAGTTAATGGTATTATTTTCAATTATGAGTGGCTGACTTTCTCGGTGTGTCTGTGCTTGCAGCTCCGGCAAAATGACTCGAGGTCACCGCTGTCAGGTTGTTCCTCATCCCGGTGCCGACCCTTTCTCTGTACAGTTCGAAGCCCCGATGGAGGTGTCGGAGGTTCGATTCTTCTAACTTCCTCTCGTTTTAGGAGTATAATTATAGAACTTTATGCTGATTTCATTAAGAGGGCTATGAGTTCTTAAGTTAAATTCTGGAAAAGAACATGCTTGGCTCATGGACTTCTAGTTTGGAATTTCAACATTGAAAACATGATATGGTTAACTTGTGAGTTAGGAAGGTATCATGCTTGTTTTACTGTGTTTAGTTGTTCTAAACTTGATAACTAAGGTTAAGAAATCGATTCATGCTTGGGCTGACCTTATGGGTGAGGGTAGTAGCATGTCTAGGAGTAGAATGTTGTCGAATTACCTGGATGAAAAGGGATGTGGTTGCTAGCTCTCATTTCCCCTCTCTTCCTAGTTGTCTTCTTCTCTCGGTTTGGTGTCTCTCTCCTCACTCTCTCTCTATGATGCTTGAGATAGTTGGTGAGTGTTTGAACGGGAAAATGGTTCTGAACTTGGAGAGAGAAGATGGTGTATATAGGAGTTCGGTTGAGCTCATTTGAGTTAAGAGGGTAAGGTTGACCGGGGTTTTGAGTTTTAGTCTTACAATGTTTCCATTTTCATGCTAGTCTTGTTCTTACTAGAGATGTGGTCTGCTGATTTGCTATTTGTCCCTTGTTATAGATTTTGGTTTTCCAACTGATTCTCTCTCCCTTTTGTTCTTATTCAATGGCTTCGGTTCTCCCCCTTTCGTTGTTTCTATTTGATTAATGACACTTTCTTTCACAGGTATCCATCCATTAGGAAGGGAATTATAAGCTAATTTCTCTCCTCTGCTTGCAAGTTTCATCTGCAGAGGTGGCTGGTGGTGCAGCCAATTCTGGAGTTCAAAAGGGGCTGCTGATCCCTTCATTTGTTAGAAGATTAGGATTTGATTTAGTTTGTTCTTTAGCTGCATATTTCGATTTCTTCAAAACCTATCTTGTTTGACTGATCTCCCTTTTCATTTGCAGGTAGCAAGAGGGCTGCTAATACTTGCTGTTAGGACTAGGCGCCCTTAAGAAGGCTGATTCTTTCTTTTCTATAATTAGACTGGAGGAGATTCCTTAAGTTTTGTCTTATCTATCGTGTTAAGGTTGTAATTTGAGATCTGTAATTTGTAGAAATTTAATATCTCATATTTTGTATCTACTCGTAGCCTTGTAACAAAAGTCTAAGAATGTAAATATTTTATTCTATTTCTCTTCTTGGTTTTTAGAACAAGAATAATATATATATATATATATATATATGGGTGAGATCCTGTACAAATGAGGTTTTCTGTAAAAAGTAAAAAATGATGCACTATATGCACAATTATAATGCACGATATGTACAATTATAATGCATTGTGCTCATAATGCATTGTCAATACTATCATAATGCATCAATCATCATAATGCATTTTCAGTACAATTATAATGCACCAGTTAATCTGGGCTATAGATTACACCAAGATCAATGGTCCAGATTACTTCTCATTTCTTACGGAACTAGTCTTTTGTACGTGATCTCTTCACTATATATATATATATATATATATATATATATATACGAATTATTTTCCTCTCACGTTGCGCCCCTAGTGGTCTATTTATCGGGCTTGGCCAACTAATTAGTCAGACGGGTTGACCCGATTGATCTACAAGTGGGCTCAGCCCAACTTCTAATTAATTGGGCCTCGGCCCAATTGCTAAATGGTAGCAATTGAGTAATTAACTCGTAACTGGAATAGATCAAAACTTAGCTAATGAATGATCTAGACTTATTAATCAATCACTTAATTAATCGAGCGCTCAATCGATTGTTTGATGATAATAATTTATAGAAGTCGAGTCACTACTCGATTTCATTATTGCTCTCTAAGCAATTGTTCTAGGAGTCTTGAATACTAGAAATTGATAATAATACCATCTATAATCGAGATTACTTAACTAAACTAATTAAGTAAAACACGGGGCGTTACAAAGTGGGCCCCGATATTATGCTCGGCCTACGCAAGTTCGGCCCAAGTAAGAAAGACTCCTTCAAGCAAGGAAGACTTCTTGATCGACTACAACTCAAACTCCAATAGAGATGTAGAAGACTCGGATGTCTACCATAAAGATGGAGATAAGCTCAAAGAGTCCTTATAGGAATAGACTTTGTATTAAGGTCGAACTTCATATGATCATCTATAAATAAGGGTTAGAATAGAAGGAGAGGAGGAGGAACCTTGTAATCAATACTCATATTATTCAATAAGATCCATACTCTTGCTCCGTGGACGTAGATCTATCCTAATAGATCGAACCACGTTACCTCTTTGTGTCCTTTTTACAGTCTCGTTACGCTCATTGAATACCCTACGAAAATTAAATCGATCAATTATGTTTTTAAATAAAAAACAAGATTTTTTTTTATTATATTGAAGTTAATTAAATAATGGATTCAAAGATTCCATTTCAAAATCCAAGGATTCGGGGCAGAATCATGAAAAAGTATGGTCGCACTTTAAGCATGGGGTGTGCAGTGTCTTGATTCATTGCATTGCACAAAACATCTTAATATATGAGAATTAATCATTAATATATGTAAGTAAATTTAGTTTGGTTAAATTTATTTGAAAGAACTTATACGCACTAAGAGGTTATAAAATATTTGAAGAGCTTATAAAGGTTTAAAATAAGTTAGGCTGAGTTTGCTTATTACTCTGTATTAAAGAGTATATAAGTTCTTATAGATTATTTTTGAAGCTTACAATTTTTTGAGGAGCTTATTTTGTCACACATTTCTATCGCTTATAATTTTTTAAACAACTTATAATTAAGTTGTTTTTAGGAGCTTATAAGCTTAGCCAAATACCCCTAAGTTGGGTGATAATTTTTTTTAAGGAGCTTATAAGCTATTATAGTTTATTTTTGGAGTTTTTAAGCTATATTATAGCTTATTTTTTGAGCTTATAAGCTATTGATGAGCTTATTTTGCCAAATTCTACATTTTTAGAGTTTATAACTCTTTAACAACTTATAAATTGTTTTTAAAAGCTTATAAGCTTAGGCAAATACCCCTTAATACCGCCAAGTTCGAGCTCAGCTTGTTAAGAAATTTGTAGTCTTGAGCTTGATAATTATTCAGTAAGTTGTAAACGAGCTTGAGCTCGAGCTCAAACTCAATCCATTTTTCATTTAATATCTTACTAGAGTTTGAGCTTGTCTCGAAAATTAATTTGTAGCAACATGTATTATATACAATTAAGGCTTTCGTTGCTAGGTTGAAACGTAAGCTAAATCTCGAACATGTTCGTGAGCCTCTCGGTTTGACTTGTATACCATTGGTTTTGAAATGCTTATAATTGTAAGCGAAAAAAGAGTAGTGTGCAAGTTGATGAGATTTTCTCCCAATATTCTTATCTTTATTTAAGCAGAGATACATTGCATTTAGTACTACTATCCGCACCTACTCTTCATATTATATGCACACACATACCCACTGGCCTAAGTTTTCCTATCCCAACACCCTTTATTTATATAGCTTATACAGTAGTTGTGAAGCTATATAAATATTATAATGGTAATTTTTCAATGGTTAGCATTTCAATGGGGATTTCTTGTTTCAATTATTATGGGAGTTTGGACTATTTGACCCAATCTTTATGATTCTATCGATTGAAACATGACCAAATTAAAATGGTCGGATGTTCCAAACTTATGGTAACTAAGAAAAAAGCAATATATTAAAAGTATAGCTCACAAAGTAACTATTCTCAATTGAATTTTTTTTTCAACATGAAATATAGTATAATATTATGCAATTAAAACATAACTAAATTTCCCCTGGCTAAAAAAAAGAAAAAAGAAGAATACATGAAAAATATTGACTAGTATATAGTACTATTTCATACTCTCATAGTATGCTTAATTGGAAGACTTCTCGATTAGGGGTGGACAAATTTACCGAAACGAAGGTATACCGACATACCCTACCGGAAAATACCGAGAATACCGTAATTAGCGGTATACAGAGTTTTTCGGTATGGTATAATACCGCACCGAAGATTTTTGGTATGGTAACGGTATGAGTTTTTCTATACCGCGGTATACCGGTCAATACCGTAGATTCGGTATACCGAAAAAAATCGGTATATACCGAACATTCAGTATGTACCGAACATTCGGTATACCGAATGTTCGGTACATACCGATTATACTGAATGTTCGGTACATACCAAATGTTCGGCATATACCGAATTTCGATGTATACCGAAAAATTACTTTCTTTTAATATTAAATATACTTTAATTTTATTTTATATTTTGAGAATATTTCAAATTTAAATACAATCTTAATAAATCTTTAATTATCTAACTAGTTTTCAATATGTTAAATTATCTAAAAAATATTAAAAATATAATTTATATAATTTATTTTTTAATCTTTAATGATCAAAAATACGATAATACATGTACTAACAAAGATAACAATTTGTAAGAGAGTAAAATTGATGGTTTTTAGATCTTTATTTGGTTGGTTTTATAGACATGGTGATTTTTATTAAATTTTATGACTGATGTTGAAACATGAATTTTTTTTTTCTATTCATCGTTGTTTTGGGGTTTGATGAAATGTCTACAATATTTTTTTGTTTGTGTTTGACTTTATTTGTTCGTGGTGATATTATTTTTATGTTGTCAATATTGTATGAAAAAATCAAATATAAATTTTTTCGGGTATAATATTTGAATTTTCGGTATACCGAAATACCGAACTTCGGTACGGTATATCGAAAAATCGGTATAGTATTGGTATGAACTTTGTTCCATACCGAATTTTCGGTATACCGAAAATTGGTATACCGAAATGTACGGTACGGTAACGGTATGAAAAAGTACATATCGAAGATTTTCGATACAGTATCGGTATGGAATTTTTTTTCAATATATCGTACCGGTCCACCCCTACCCTCGATGCACGAAACTAAATAAAAAGTACTATTGTGAAAAATGGCAAGTAGCATAAGTTAAGGAGTGTAATTAGATAGTTTTTGGGATTTGGGGAAATCGTGATTTGTCTGATTTTCCCACCTAAATCATATTTCGACAAGATTTCCCTTCTGTCCAAGATAATTCTAATATATTCATTACTACTACTATTACTAATATTCAATATATTATCTCAAAAAAAAATATTCAATATATAATTCTTCCCCTCTCCTCCCCTCTTCCTCTCTTTCTCCCTCTATATAGATATATAAACCAAACTCAAACACTTCACCCTCATCGCTTCCTTATCAATTATCATAAGTCATAACCAAACAAAACCAAAAATTAATACTACAAAATGTACGAGAGAGAGATGAAGAGAGAAGAAACGAGGTGGCGCGTGGAGAAAAGGGAATCTTCGGCGGCGGACAGGCGTTCCAATGGGTGGTTGATGATGGTGGTTCTGGCCATGCTTGCGGTGTCGCTGCTGATTCTTCCGCCGATCTTGCCACCGCTGCCGCCGCCGCCGATGACCCTCATGCTTTTTCCGGTGGGGATAATGGCCCTTCTCATGGCGTTGGCCTTCTCCCCTAGTTAATCATGCACTAGGGCTAGTTTTTCTAGATTTCGTAGATACATATACACAAATTTTTGCAGATCGAGAGAATATATATATGTAGATATATTTGAGGAGATAATTTACACAAGAATTGCTATTTCTCTTCTTTGTTTATTTAGTTTGCAATGTCTTAAATTCATCTAATTTGAATTTCTGCATAAAATATTCGTGTTGTTGGCCTATAAATAATAGCATACCAAAACATTTGACAATGCATGCGAGCAAAAATAAAATTCACAAAAAAATGTTTTTATTCATCAGTACTAATGGGTGCATGCGTAAGATGATTTAAATTATAATCGCGTAAATTGAATGGGAAAGTAAAAAACATATATATTTATAGTAATTTGGTGGGTTAAATAATTAAGCGGCAGAGAAAGAAAATGCGTATAAAATGGTGTAAAAAAATAATAAAATAAATGGCATTGAAAGTTACTCTTCACATAATAATGCAGGCGTTGGGATTTTCATCACTAAAATAGCCGCCGTAGTGAGATGGCGCTTGATGGTAATACTGCAAATTCGGCGGGCGGCGGCGGCCCATAGTGTTGGTTCGGCGGCCCATGGTGATAATCCGGCGGAGGCAGGCCGAGCCGCGGTGGCGGCCCAGGAAGGGCAGGACCCATGCGAGGCGGTGGCGGCGGCGGCGGATGGTGGTGCAGCTGCATACCATGAGGTCCGCCGCCGCGGCCTCCGACTGGATAGTGGTGATACTCAGAACTTCCAAATTGTTGATTCGGATAATCATCGAAATTCATCTTCCAGAATCTGGAATTGGAGTACTCGATGCTTCTCAAACGCTCCATGCGCTCCAATTCCGCCATGTACGGCGTCAAAGGCCCGTACGGAGGCGGAGGCCGAGGCGGAGGCGGAGCCGGTGCCGGTGCCGGTGCCGGTGGTATTGCTTCTGGCGGCGGCGGCGGAGGCGGACGAGGCTCTGGTTTCTTGGAAGGAGGCGGCTTTGGACGTATCACGGAGAAATCCATATTTTCTTGATTTTTTTTTATGAGTTTAATTCTTGAATTTGTTTGGCTTTTTATATGAGGAGAAAGAATAATATTTGGATGATGACGCGTTAATGAGTTATCTAAATATTGTATAAGGTAATAAATTGATCTCTTTTTAGATTACAGCTGCGTAATAGATTTTATTTTCTTGTGTAAGATCTTGTATTATTATGATCACTCAATTAAGGAAGCAAATTGATATCTTTCCTAGTTTAGTTCCTTCACCCATTCATGAAAGCTAGTCTTTATAAGTGAAATATGTTGAGCAATAATCACCAAATAATAATAATAATAATAATAATAATAATAATAATATAAGCTCAAACCCTAGACCTTAAAGAAATACTAATAAATTACTGTCGCATAAAATAAATGAGTTGTAAATAGTCATTTATCTTGAAACAAACAAGGGGGTGAAAAAAAAGAAAAGAAAAAAAAAAGAAGCAAATCTAACCTAATCTGCCCTCCACCAACTTACACTGAAACAATAATTCTACAAACCTATATTTTTCACAAGTAAACAAAACTCTTGAGCTGCAACGGTTTCTTGAAGATTTTTCGCGGTTTGAACTGTTCTTCAAGGCTCCAACACATGACTAGTTTTCGCGAAGATGTAGGCGTATGCTCTACCAGGTCACATTTCGTTATCGAGAATATCCCTCATCATTTGTATGGGGATGAGTCCTTCTGTCCTAATAGCTTCTTTCTTCGGGTCAGGACTGATGAAATACAATGTTGGCAACCCTCGCACCTGTTTAACACCACGAATTCGTCTGTTACTTTGTCCGGAAAAACATAATCCGTAGAGGTCTTCCAAGAGTAAAACAAAGAGAGTGATGAAATGGCCAAGTTAAAGATCAAAACCATTTCGAGTTTCAGCTGTCGAGCTAAGATGCAGCTACGTTCTTTGTAGATAATTTTATGGAACCATCAGTTTCACAGAATTTATAGTTTTTTCTCGACACCAAGTTAACAGATAAGCTATTGAAAAGAGACAGGAAGAGAACGTCACCTGCATATCACGTGAAAATTCATATTCATCATCTGTATCAACCTTCACAATCATTGCGTTGTTTTCATACTCAACAGCAAGCTGTAGCATAGGAAAATCTCGTAGTCAAGTAAAGATCTAAAGAAATTACGCATTTTCAAAACAGATTAAACGTGCAGATTCAATCCGCAACAGAATGCTATTTTGCAATCCCACCACCAGCCCTACAAGAGTTAACCAAGATCTATGAATTAACGCCACAATTCAACTCTTTTAGTCGGCAAACCCGAGTGAATAGGATTATCCAATGAAACTAGTATGTAATCATTTCTACACTACTACAATGATACTACGATAATCTATTCTGCGCTCCTGCTGAAGTTCCACTCGAGACAGAAAGTGGCAAGGCAAATGCAGCTAGTATGGAATTGCTATAACTTGTTCTGCAGATTTCTTATGAAGATCTTTAGATGTTCATTTAAACTGTATATTTACTTTATAAGACATGAAAGCAAATAGTGCGACATGGGAACAGGTTGCTAGTGATGCAATGTCCAAACAATCTTGATTAAGTGTTCTGCTAATAATTTTGGGGTTAGGTTGGAAGGAAAGCAATTAACCAGAATATCATGGCTTAACTACGAAACATAGACCCTAAAGAACGGACAAGAGTAATTAGTTAAAATCTTGTCCAAACCCTCAACTATCACTCTTCCGGCTTTTCTGGCTTTTGAACTTGTTCGAGGAACTCTGTTTCATTCAGCCCTTAAAGAAAACAAGGGCTTGGCATCACTGAAGGAGTCATCAATCATCATTCAAAACTTATGACTAAACCACAATTCATCAAGGCACTCACTCACAACAAAGAGCATGTTCTTCAAATAAAATTTGATTACAATTACTGTACAATGCAAAACATACCATTTCAAGTTCTTGTGCCATCAAGACACAAGGTCCACACCATGTGGCATAGAAATCAATGATCAGAGGCACATTCCTCTCTCCCTTTACCAACTCCTCGATTTCTTTCGCCGATAATTTTTTCTACAACGACAGCAAACAATGGTATTGTAAAAGAAGCCACCCAAAATCACAATGAGCAAGAACAACATTACATCAAACACAATCATAATTATGATAAACAAGGAGAATATTCATTTACTTTTCTTCCATTTGGGGTTCAAAATAAAGTACCATATTCTTAGGAGAATGTACAAGTAGAAAAAACCCAAAAGATAGCACATTTTACTCTTTCTCAATCATTTACTAATTCTATACTTATTATTTGACAGTAGAAAGAAATAAAGAGTTCTATACAAGCCTTCCCAAATTCTTTCTAGCAGCCCATCACTAGTTATTCCAAAAAAAAAAAAAAAAAAAAAAAATCCACAACCAGAAACAAGAGAGGTAAAAACATTAAGACAAAAAAAACGAATCTTTTGCAGAGGGAAGCATAGATAATTACCACAAGATAGTCGTCGCTGAGATATTTTCCAGCAGGAGGTTTGCAGATAAGCTTCCTTGAGAGCGTTTGAGTTGATAGAATAGAAGGTCTATTGTTGTTAATGATGGAGGTGAAAAATAGAGTGTTTGGTTGCCGGGTTTTCAGCGAACAAGGTGAGGAATTCGAAGGCTGAAGTAGGGGTGGGGCACTGAAGGAGAAAATTGAAGCTTGCATTGTGGTTTAATTTGTGTGTAAGCAGGAGAGAGAGAGAGAGAGAGAGAGTTGTGCAGAGGTTTTTGAAGATATTCTGCTTGGGAGAAGAAATGGATAATTCAATGGATGTTACAGTAAACTCAGTAGCAGAGCTATCAAAATTCAAGAGGCAAAAGCTTAAGCCCATCTCAGCCGGGCCTATACGGGCCGGGCCCGTTGGACTGCACTTGATGGTACGGGCCCTTTAGATTTTTTTTTTTTTTTTTTTTAAATAAAAATTGAAAAATTCCCCGATGTCACGATCATCACCCTCAGTCTCTAACCCAAAACCCCTAATTCACAAGAATTGAGGAACTCCGGAACCCTTTTGCCGCCCGCCGCTCACGCAACAGCCGACAACCCTCCGCCACCGCAACGCCGTCCGCCTTCGGCCGCCGGAGCGTCGCCTTCCGCATGTAAGCAATTCTGCCTGTATTCACTCGTGGGGAGGGTGAGAAAATAATATCTATGTATGTGCACACACCGACGCGTTACTGTATATCATCATTTCCGAGTAATTTGTTTTTAGAAGGATGTCTGGGAATTTATAAGCATTATTAATTTTCATTTAGGTGTTTGCTCATATAAATGTGTGTTTCAGTTCAATTTGCCTCACCTGTGTGTCAACTATTTGTTGGAAGTAATTTAGAAAAAAGAAGCTTCCATCTTTTCAAGGTTCGTGACCGTTATCCATGTTCATGTCCAAATTATTTGCATGCTTTATGCTAATTCTCTCACACCAGTTTAAGATTATTGAATCGCATTATGTCCAGTACTTACCGTATGTGAATCTGCTATGGAGAGCCTTTCTTAGTATTAGTTGTATGATTGTAATTTGTTGGATTTCCTCCTCGGTAGTTGTTTTTCTTGCATATGGTTTACCCTTATCATTCTCTTGCTTCAGTTAGCTCCAGTTATACATGGCAACCTTTTCCAGATCGACTCTGAATTTATCAGGTTCGAGATAAACATGTTTTTGGCATATCCTTGAAATGTTATTGACATGAGTTTGGTGAAATTGAAAACCTTGTTTTGGTTGTTCTGTCAACTAGGTATTAAAAGCCGGGAAAGTGGTGCCGGCTACCCTAAGATACCGCTCCAGATTCACAAGTGTGATAGTAAATTTCAACATAGAACTGCATTGGCATTGAGAAGGGTGAGCAGAGGCTAAGATTCCTTAGTTTCTAATTTTATGCTTTTGATGTGTTTCTATGTAATACTAGTATGTCACCCGTTTATGTTCAGATTCAAAATCTTCAGAAGCTGTCGTTTCATGGTACTGCTGCCACAACCCCTGCTTTATGCGCAGGAAGAAACTATGAGCTGGACCACGATGATGACTATCGTAACGAGCCTTTTTGGTTGAGCACGATTCAAACAGTCTCTTGGTAATATAATCGCGTGCAAGAAATTGGAAGTTGAATGAAATAGTAAAAACAATGAAGTAGGAAAACTTTTGAACTTACATGGGATTCAATATATATGCTTTTATTATTTTTTTTGCATGTACTGTATTTTGCTATATGCTAACTTGTTTATTCTCTGTTTTGTAGGGCTATTCGGAGCTTGTTTCTGTTTTTAGCTGAACAGCCAAGCCAGCTTAGATATATCGAATGGCCAAGCTTTCAGAGCACGGTTAGTCTCTTAAAATAACACTAACACAAAAATGAGAGAGAGAGAGAGAGAGTCATCTCCATCCAATATCCAAGAATTGCCAAGAATTTATGCATACTTTTTACCAATGAACGTGTAGAATCCTTTGAATAATACATATAATAGCGATGCATACAATATATTCCAGTGATTTGATTATAATTCTAATGTTTGCTAAAGCTATTTTACTTCTCTTTCGGTATTAACTCTATGTTGAATGCCTGTCAAATGAATCAAGATACAAATTGAAAACAGGAGGTAAGTGTGTTAACATGCTTGATGATGTACTTCATAGTTCTAACTGTACTTGAAAGGTAGAAATTGCTGCATGATGTCTCTAATATATGTTGTATGTATTGTAGTCTAAATGTAGGTAGGATTCAACATGCCGTTGCTTTTATAGAAATTTTGTGTCCTTCCAGTTTGGAGCCCTTCATGTTTTGAATAATTGTGAATCTAATATTTGAAATTGGTAGTTGGTACTCGATTCTACAGTGCCTGTACGAAATTCATTGCTCTTAAGTCTTAAGAACTTCATCGTCCTCCAAATCCAAAAGCATTAATCAGATCTATTTACTGCAGGTGAAGACAGCAATGCTGACTCTAGTCCTCGTTGCTTTGCTCATTGTTGCATTGTCCACGGTCGATTCTGCCTTGTCTTATCTACTGGCTTTATTTTTGAGGAGAAAGGCATGTCTATGGAAATGACATGGCATGAATTGTAGTATTAGATTTGGTTGTAAGATGAAGCTGTCGAAATTCCATGGCTTCGGAGGTATCCAGCCAGTGTAAGCAAAAGGCGAAAATCTACATATATTCCAAGGTAGAGATGGAAGAACAGGAGCCAAATATATGATGATGCTTAGCTGGAGAATTGCTGAGGTGGATCCAATTCCACTGTCTAAAGATTGGCATCATTTTCAAGTTGAATTCATCGCTAGGTAACAAGTCATGGTCATCATTATCAACTTGTTGCTCTATTAATATAATTTTCCCAAACTTTGAGATTTTCTAAATTACTACTACTACTTGTTTACATTTGACTTTGATTATTGATGAATGAATCAGAAATTGAAGAATCATTTGCCAACTAGGTTTTAAATACTCTGAATGTGTCTAATCCTATTTTTCTGGGATTCATTTTTTTCTGCAAATCCTATTCAGCTCCAACAATACAGCGCCCAATTGTGAGTTTCTCAATCTTTTTTCAAATTTTTGTGTTAGCATGAGGACTTTCTCAACTTTCATCATGAGGTAGAGAGAATCTTTATAGAAACTAAAAACTGATATGTTTGTGTCATTGTGTGTATGTTTTCCTATTAAAAACTGCTAAGCATTGAGAACTGAAAGGGTTGTCATCTTCATAAACAAAACACTTGTGTTTTTCTGTTTAAATGAGCATTGAGAATTAGGCTACAAGAGAGGATAAAAACATAGATCTAACATCAAACAGAAGAAAACCCCATTTAATGAATGTTTCAGATTAATGAACTATATATAATTGCTTTTACTCCTCCAATGTACCATTAAAAACAACATTTCTACAAATTTCTTTCAAATTTCATCAATCACAATCATAGTACTAATATGCCACCAAATGTTGGAACCAAATATAAGTAGTATATTTCTTTTAAATTAATTAACACCTAGAATACAATGTACAAACAACAAAAACCGACTCCATTACAAGTATTTACAACCAAATGTAGAATTATAAATAAAAAAAAGAAAAAAGAAAAAAGAAACTCACATCTTCATTCAATACGAGGTGCTGACATGAAGAACCTTCAAAAGCGCCACCGCCTTGCTCTTCCCTTTCTCGCTTCCGCACTCCACAATGTCAACGATCCCTTCCACCACCCTCGCCTCCAGTTTCCCTCTCACGTCATTAGCCACCTCCTCTCCTCCGCACTGCGCCAGATTCAGCAGCGCCGCCACCGCGTTCTCCTTCGTTCGGTAGCTCGATCCGGTGGCGTTATCGAGCAAATCCATCAGCATCTCGATCCCCAGGGCTCTTCTGAACACCTCCCAGCTCTCCTCACACCCGGCCACCTGCGCGATCACCGCCGTCGCGTCCTCCACCAGCCCCACTCGGCCGTCCTTGACCACCAGCGAGAACAGCGCCTGCACCGCCCCGAGCTCCACCATCTGCGCGCGGTTCAGTGGGTAGAGCGCTAGCCCGAAGAGCGCCCTGAGCGCGTCCTTGATCGATCGTGCAGCCGAACCCTGGCCGCGCACGATCTCGACCAGGCCGAAGATGATGTCGCGCTTGTGGCCGATGATGGGGCGGAAGGATTCGACGCTGAGCAGGCTGAAGATGGTGGCGGCGGCGCACTGGGCGACGAACGGCGTGGCCGGGTGGCGGAGGGCATGGGAGAGGGCGTCGAGGGCGCCGTGAGACGAGATCAGGTGGTCCTTGGAGGAGATGGAGAGGTTGAGGAGCGTGGCGGTGGCGTTCTCCTGGAGGACGGCGGCGGGGGAGTAGAGAGACTCGGCGATGAGCGGGACGGCGTTGGCGTCGGCGATGAGGGGGCGGCTGTCGGCGTCGTTCTTGGAGAGGAGGCGCAGCTCGCAGATGGCCTCGGTGCGGGTGTGCTCGGAGACGGAGGTGAGCTTGGAAACTAGGGTTTTGACGGTTCTCCGCTTCACGGCTTCCATAGATGAATTGGGGGAAATTGTTTGGTTTGGGAGAATGAATGATGGCCCTTTGCCCTATGACTATGGGGGGGGGGGGGGGGGTTAGTTGGGTGTATATAATTATAAGCTGACTTTTAGCACAAGTGGTTGAATTCTAACATTTTTTCTTCTTGAGATCAACAATGGCTATGGCTGTGGGGTTTGGGTTTGGTTTGGTCCAAGTTGCTGCTTGCTGTATTTATTCATTGCTTTTGCCTGAATTCAACAGTCACCACCATTAAAATATTTCGTCGTTTTTTTCTTCCTACTTTCCTTTTGTTTCGTGTTGTCTCAATAAGTGGGCCCACCAGGTTTTGGTATGAATAATTAGATTATATGAGTCGGATAGAAATGTGGTTTTAAATTAATTTGGGCTGATAACTACGACTCTAGCAATAGCAACACACATTTGAATTGAGAGGTAAAATACCACATATATATATATATATATATGTCCATCTCAAACTTTAATTTTCAAAATTAATAATCAAGAATCGTGGATTAGGTATTTATTAAGACGAAGTCTTTAACCAAAGACATATAAATAATTAATGGACAACTAATATCTATATATAAAATATTATAACTTACAAGGTGGGAGCACAATCATTGGCCCTCTCTAAATTCATGGACTTGATTTTAAAATTTCCAACTATAGCTCATTAAAGAAAAGAAAAAAGAAAAAAAAAGACTTTATTTTGGTAGTCTTTTTTTATCAAAATAAACTTATTTCAATTATATATATGAGTCAGTACATAAATTAATTATATTATTATAATAATAATATGTAAGCGAGGACTATGACTATGTGGCGGGATTCTTCTTCCATTGTTGAGTTGAAGTTGATCCAGATCCAGCAAAAAGCTTAGCTATTTGGAGTTGAGTGTTAGCGATGATCTCTGTTCTTTTGAGGTCCACTTCCCCTCTCTTTGCCTCGGCTTCTGCCCTCATTCTCTCTATCTCTCTTATCGTCTCCATCCTCGCTTGCTCCGATCTCACCACCACCTCCGCCATCCACCTTATGCTCTCCCCTATTTCCCAGTACTCCCGCTTCCTCGACTTTATCTCCTTCCTTTTATCTCCCTTTCTCTCATTCTCATTCTTCCTCTTCCATTTCGGATACTCCATTGCCATTGGTGCTGTGCCTGAGCTACTGTTACTCTCTGTGTCGTCGATTGGGATCTTTTTTGATTCCTCGTGATTCCTTACTTTTTCGCCATTGACGCCGCCTTCTCCTTCCTCCTGCATCATCATGCTCGATCGGATCCATAATTCTGATTAATCAATATATCACGCGCACACACACACACACACACGCTGCTGAATTTTATTCAAACTTCATTCAAAGATTAACCGAGTGTTAAACAATCTTAATTAAGTTTGATGATATGTGAAATTACGCTCTTGTCCCTGCAAACAATCATCGCAATTGGCAGAATTTTTCAGTATTAATTATACTCACCTTACCCACGCGATCAACACCATTCGAACCGTGTGAATTTTGCGCGCCACTTCCCACCTCCAAAGCAGCTGCCGGCGGAGGCGGAGGTGGCGGCGGCGGCAGAGGAATTGCTTGCAGGGACGGCAGATCCTCGACCACCACCGGAGGAGGAGGAGATAGATTAGAAACTACAGCAGCAGCAGCAGGAGCGACGGTCGTCCCAATTCCATTTCCGCGGAGAAGGAGATCGAGGCGCGGGTAGAGCGGCCACGACGAGGCGTCAGCGGCCGCCGCCGACTCCGATCGGTACCTCTTCTTCATCGACTCGATCTTATTCTTACACTGAGTCTGAGTCTTGGCCGATTTGGCTCCGGTGCCCCGCATCGAGACGTGCTTGGCCACGTCCTCCCAGTCCTGCCCCTTGAGCTTGGCCCGGTTCCTGAGCGTCCATTTCGCCTCGTACGCTTCCAGCAGGCACGACACTGCGCCCTCGCTCCATTCGTCTCGCTTCAGCCGATCGTTCGCCGTCGCAGCAACATTTCTCGGTGAGTCCGTTTCCTTAGGGTTATGAGTCCGAGAGAGAGATGGTGGGTTGTCTTGGTGCTTATTAGGTGTTTGATGATGATGATCTCTCTCCATCATCTCCCCTTCTCATAATTACTTGCAGATCAACTGTTTGATGTTTTGCTGCTAACATGGAAATTTCCAAAGGTTAAACATAATAGTGGTAACTGAGGGAGAAAGGAATGGAGGCAGTATTTTGTGGCTAATTTAGAGTGACAAAAAAAGATGAGAGAGAAGGGAAGTGTAGCCACTGGCATTTCAAAGATAAATACTTCTAGTACGTAACAATTTGGGAAAAATATATATAAAAAATAAAAAAAGGATGGATTTGATAATAAAGTAATAAAGTAGGTTGTGGAAAATAAATGACTACAGAGTTGTCTATTTTTTTTTTTGTCTTTTTAGTAGGGCAGAAATAATTATATGGTTTTGCTTATTTTTTCTATTTATTTATAGGTGGCGGATTGAAATATTCATTTTTTGAATGTGTATATATGAAATGTGAGTAGTATAATGGTGCATAAGTAGTATTTCTTCCGTCTCGTGCTAGTTGATACATTTTTCTTTTTGGAACGTCTCACAAAAGATGATATGTGTCTATATTGGGCAAGTATTAATAGTAAGAGATTTAGGGTGAATTATAGTATATAATTAGGGTCAACTAATTGGGTCCCTATTACAACTCGTGTGCTAAAATAGTAAAAAAAAAAACACCCCCATGTGCTGAAAAAATGTACATGGACTTTCACAATTAATAGAATAATTTATATTTTCTTGATTCTCGTAACGAAAAAAAAATGTATCAAGTGGGGCGGGACTACATGATCAACAACATCAAAATTGTTCAATCCAATCATATTATGGGGTGAATTAGCTTATAGCTGCTATATTTATATAATTATCACAAAGAATAAACACCTCTTATAATATTATAGTGATTTGCATAATGAAAAACTCTTTTGTATGCATGCACAAAAATGTTTGAATTTGTTTAACTTGTAGGTAGTGTACATAAATGGTTGAATATTGTATGACAAGGATGGCTCCTCCATGTATAGAGTTGTGTACATTCGAATTTTGACTTTCAAAAGGAATAATTTTTAAATAGACGTTCATTTTTTATTTTTTATTTTTATAATCAGGTTCTCGAATTGAGTTCTTCAACTTAACCATCATGTTATAACTGGAGCTTCATTTATCCAAATCTTTGGAGTACTATTATGATTATATTCCCAAGTGATGAGTATGCACTATTAAATTCAATTAGGGGTGTTCAGTTACAAGAATTAGATATAATATTTGATATAAGCAAAGATTAAAATGACCGAGATTAATTTTGTCACGTGCGGAGGAGGCTAAGACTTCTAAAACTCATCCTATGTGGCAGTATCACGAGACTCGGGCCGAGTCCACCTAATCGAATATTATACCATGAGATTAAATACACTGCACCTCTGAGGAAAAAGAAAAAGAATCTCTACTTGTTGAGTTAGAAGTAGAACGGCATAGTATAAAAATTAATTAATATGCCTCCCAAATTGCAATAAAAGTAATTCAGAAACAAGAAGTATTGGATGCTCTTTGGAACTGTTGCTAAAGGAGGAGTAGAGGATGGAAATACCAACAGATGTCTTCTACTGACTCACCCCCACTTGAATTTTAATTAAATTAATCCCTAAATCACTAGGTGAAGCAAAATTGAAATCCATTAGGAATCCTAGATTTGATTCTCTCACGCACACTAACTCATAAGATTAAAATTAAATAAAATACAAAAAAGAAACAAGGTAAGTGGGGTTGGCCAATAAGAGAACAAGATAAAGAAGTGAGGTAGTCAAATGAGGTAATGATAGTAATCTAACTTTAGTTTCCCACTCCTTTATTATTGTGCTAAGTATCATCTTTTTTTGATAAAATGTGATGGGTTTAGTGTAAAAATTGTGGGAATGTGAGTTTAGGCAATTTGGCTGTTAGCGTTGATATGAAGCCAACCATTACATCCACCCATCATCGGTGGTGGTGGTGGTGGCCATTCACGTGGGGCTGCCTCCACCTCCACCTCCTCCTCCACCATTAATTCCCCCCCTTTTTTTTTTCTTTCTTTTAAAGAATAGTTATATAAATTTCCATTTTTGCTCACATTTGATTGGGAAAACTTGCCCATCATCTAAACTTCACTTTTCCCTAACCTTTTTATTTCATGCTGACCTTTCATGTATGTGGGGGATTGCGGTCTCTGATATTTTTGCAGTGAAAAGCTACTTTTGTATAAGGCCCCTTCTTCCCTTCACTTTTATTGCCGCATTTCATTTATTATGAATATACTGTATTATTAGGCGAAGATGAATTAAAGTGGCGACTGTGTGCGTAATCGTGTGGATGTGTTTTTTTTATTAATTAGGTGGGATTGTTTGTTGGGAATCATGTTTTACTTTTCTTAGTGAATCAATGGTGATCTTTGATTGAGTATTAGTATTTCAATAAAAAAATAAAAATAAAAAATCATGTGAGAAATTTTGAGAAAATGCCGTACAATTTTGAAAAATGATTCACTGTCCGTGGGCACATTCAATATGTCTATTGCTAATGTAGTAATATTGCGTTGCTGGTTTTTTCAATTAAAATCTATTTTTTTTATAGGATCATATTAACTTTGTAGTGGACATTTGAGCATTTTTCAAAATAGTAAATAGTGTCCATTAGTGGCATAGCTACATGGAGTGAAGGGTTAAGCCTACTCTTAACAAAAAATATTTCATTGTTTATTTTTATAAAATTGTACCCTCCTGATCTATGAAATTCATTTCAGAATTTTAGTGGCTGATGAAAAAGTATCAACAAAATGCACCTTTAATATTTCTCTCTTCAATATCCTTTACTTCTTTGCGTATGGTGAAGATGGTTATATCGATGATATATCAATCTTTACTTCAAATAAAAAAAAATCCACAAATAATTTGGAGAAAGACAAACATATCTCTTTTTAAGAGATATTTTGTATCGTTTGCACGAATAATATCACAAGTCATCCCACATTCTCTCTCGTAGAAAATTTGAACTAAAAATTTATTTCTGAATTCTGAGCCATTAAGAATTTTAGCAAAAGGAATTTTGTGGTGATAGCCTCTTGTAGAATTTTGTATTTACTTCAATAAAAGAGACGTTTTATTCATTGGTGCATTCTCTAATGGAAAACGAGGGAAAAGAACAAAAAATCCATCATTTTTTTCTCTCTTTTTTCCTTATTCTATGATATAGATACTTTTTTTTGATTAGGAAATTTTTTGTTTAGGCATATTTTCACTCTAAATTATGATAATTATTTGGAGTGATTATATTTTTTTATCATGTTAAACATGTTTTCCACATTAGAGAGGATAAAACGAGTGAGGATCAACAAAATGCACCCTTTATATTTTGATATTCAATATCCATTAAGATGGTTACTGAGATGATATACTAAGCTCTACTTCAAATAAAAAATTCACAAATGATTTGGAGAAAAGCAAACATATCACTTTTAGAGAGTTTTTTTTCGTATCGTTTACACAAACAATATTGCAAGCCATCCTTCTCTCTTGTAGAAGGTTGTTCAGCAATTTGTTCTCGATGCTATGCAATGAGCAATCTAAGAAATTGAATTACATTCGGATGCATCAAAAGTAATTACGGTCTGATATCTACAATATGTTGAGCGAAACAATTTCTCAAGAGAAAAATGATCCAACAATACAAGATAATAGGATGATATCAATATCTAGTTTCACACGAGGTGCTCAATATATAATCTAAAATTATAAAAAATAGACATAATATTTGCTCGATACAATGGGTTCTTTCAGATCTGTTCATAATATTTGCATGTAATCTTAGATAATCCAAGATAGTTCAATAGTTAGAAAGCCATGCATTGAAAGTCGAAGACAGACTAGATATCAATTATCGAGTCTCTAAAATGAAGTTGGATTTGCTGATGAAAGATCTTTGACATGATAAAAAAAAATTCTTAGGGACGGTTCGTGCAGGTAAAAATTGATGATGACGTGCTTTTCTAAAATATACTAATTTTTTAGATATTAAAATAACTAGAGTCTTATTCATTTTCAGTAGTCTTTTATATTTATCATTATAATAATGTCTACACCATAAAATTAAAAGGGACACACTTGGGTCAGCCGGAGGCACCGTGCGGCCGGGCTAAAACAATGACACTTTTATTCATATAGATTGACATTTTTCTGTATAAAGATTGGCACTTTTAAAAATTGTCATTTTATTCGTAAAATAATTATGTTAAAGATTGACACTTTTATTCATATAAATTGGCACTTTTCTGTATAAAGATTGACACTTTGGGCCCGGCCGCACGGTGCCTCCGGCTGACACAAGTTTTTGTCAAATTAAAAGGGGGGGGGGGGGTTTATTCCTCATATGCATATTCGTATATTTCTATTAACTGAAGACAAATATCCAAAAAGTGAAGACATAAATTGCATCTAATATCAGCTAAAATAAAATGTGATCATACACCGAAAGAGTCTTACTACACTTCTATTCGAGAATACATGATTCAAGAATCATGTGGTAGTGCTAGAAATAATTCATTTTGTAGGTGCAAAAAGAATTTTCTTAAAAAAATACAAAAAAATCAAGAAGATTGATGGAGATGGTTATCCTTGACATATCAATACTTCTCTTAGCACTCGATGTAGTCGAGTTGGTTAATGAGATTATAATTTTCATGAGTAAGTTTGAGAGTAGAGAATACTTAAACTCAGATATAATATGCAGCTCAAATGAAATTTTGAATATTATGAATGTTGTACATGCTTGAATAATTTAATAGTTTGAAATGTATGGAATTGTCTAACAAATATAAGTTGAATCTGAAGGTTGGTACCATGATTATTTTGTCAAGTTGCTTTCATCTTTCACTTGAATTGTGTAATAACACATGATTGATTCTCACGAAACTTGACAACTATGTTCTCGAGGTTAAGATATATGCCTTTTATGATCTTCACCCTCAATTTATCTACTTTTATATACATAAAATATTACACACGACCCACCACTTTAATTTAAACTCAAACTATGATTCCTTTATTTATTTATTAAATGTGGAACTCCTACTCCACTCACTTTACACTCATCAAAATTATAAAACTCGTGCCACATAAAATAATGCATGATTTTGGTGAACTGATGGAGTAATATTTCTTGCGCACGATTGTTATACATTAAAATATATCAAAACTTTGAGAATAAAGATATACTTTATTTGTGTTGATTTAATTTAGGTTTACCAATCTTAAAATATCTATTATTTTTTTTAAATAAATGAGATTTATACACTTATGATACAAAAAATAATACTAATAGTATTAATTATATACCTCGTAAAAAATAATAAGTTAATTTTTTATATAAGAAGATTCTAAGAATACAAAGTTTTAGTCAATTTCGCATATACATATATATATATAGCTAGGGAGTGGTTATATAGGGGGAGGTTCACATGGAAACTACTAACATTGTGAGAACTAGGAACCCATCTTGACCCTTAATTTTTTTAAATCATGTGGTGTATAGATAATCAGTTTTTTCTTTAATTAATTCCATTTCGTAGTATTAATATTAAGAGCGGACTATTATGGACATTTTCATGCAAATATATAGTTGGATCCGTCCACAATTCACAGCACCCACTTCTATTGTATAATTTTTTCAAATTTTTCTTCAAACCAACTCAAAAATTAGAAAATTAACAAATAGTTAGACCAACAAAATCGTGAATCTATTGGCTTCAAATAAAATCTTGAATCTAATTATTTTATTTGATATTTTTTTATATGCTTTTTTAATAAAATAAGCAATAATATTATTCAGTGTTGATTTCATGCTTTTTAATGTTGTTTTCATGCTTTTTTAATATTGATTTTATGCTTTTTTTTAGTTTTTATTTTTTATATTTTTAATATTAATTTCATGCTTTTTAATATTGATTTTATGTTTTTTTTTCATGCTTTATTAGCATTGATTTAATGCTTTTTTAGTTTTAGTTTCATGATTTCTTTAACTTCTTTTTTATTATGGATTTCATGTTTTTTTTATTCTCGATTTCAAGCTTCTATAATATTGATTTCATGCTTTTTTTAATTTCTCTCATGCTTTTTTAGTGTTAACTTCATGGCTTTATTGTTATAAATTCATGCTTTTTTAGTATTGATTTAATGCTTCTTTTTAAAAAATTATGCTTTTCTAGAGTTGATTTCATGCTGTTTTTTAGTGTTAAATTCATGCTTTTTTAGTATTGATTAAATGCTTCTTTTAAATTATTTTATGTTTTTTTAGTGTTACTTTCATGTTTCTTTTATTTTTCTAGAATCAGTTAACATTTGGTAAATAAATAATAAAAAAATCTATACACCATCGCCGAGAGTTTTCATTCTCATAAGAAAAAGTAGACGCCATCCACATGGTTCATGAATGAGGGAAACTGGAAAAGAATAAAGCATTTTCTAATATGATGGAGATTTGAAGATTAAAAAGATAAACAAATGCAACGCCATTTGAATCATGGTAACTGAAAATAAAATCTATAATTATAGGGTAGTAGTTATTCTGAGATAAATAAAAGTAGACAAAAACACCCCCTAACTCACTAAAAAACGGCAATATTAAATTAAAATATTAATTTTCACTAATCATCTACAACCATAGATTAGTAAAAATGGATGGACGTTATTAGTTCCTAGTTCTCACCATAAATATGGTTCTCATATGAACCACTCCCTCTATATATATATATATAGAGAGAGAGAGAAATGATATGTTACTCACCTCCCGGTGGACACCTCGTCTTTTTATCACGTTTGCATTGCTTTTTTTTAATTTTTATTTTTATTCTATATTTTAGTATCTTAGAAATTAATTTAGAAATCATAAAATCTAAAAAATACATAAAAATCAAAGCTCGATTTATTTTATCACTCATTTTTTGAAGTTTAAAATAAAAAATAACAAATTGAACATTGATTTTTTAGATTTTATGATTTCTAAATTAATTTCTAAGATACTAGAATATAGAATAAAAATAAAAATTAAAAAAAAAAACAATACAAACATGATAAAACGACGAGGTGCCCACGAAAGTGCCCACCGGGAGATGAGTAGCATATTATTTCTCTATATATATATATTAGTGAAACATATTTGAAATCGGAATGATAACGTTTTATGTAGACGCCCTTAAACAAAATTGGTGAAACATTTTTGAATTACCTCAAATGTGAAGTTTGAACTGAGATACAATTAGCTTACGAGCAATCGGTCGCAGTTAGAGTCACAACAAATCATTCCCATATTATACGTGTATTGCAAAAAGAACTTGCATGTTACAAATAGTACTATCTAACTTGGTCAAAGTGTAGATGTCAAAAGGAAAAGAAAGGTAACTTATAAACTTTCAAGATTTTAAATATGACTGCTCGTTTGTTTCAAGTCCGGTAATGGAAATGGAATGAAATCAAGTCAAGTAAAAGAATAGTAATAATAATAGTTACTTTTATTGAGTGTTCAATGATGAAAATGAATTACTTGTAAGGGTTCCCTTTCTCCTTGTTTCTCCTCCTTCTTAAGAGGTAATAATGTAATATATTGGGTTACCCCCAAGTAAGAAAAATAGATAACCTATTATTTAAACCAACAAAATGTAATTGAATCAATTAATTGTTTCTCTTTTCCCACCACAAAAAATATGAATCAAACATGAGCTAAATAACTACATGAACTGGTACTGGTAGTGGGTAGGGATGACAGTGGATTTTGGACCTGGTCCAGATTCGGGAGTCCGAATCTATTTTTTAGGATTTGGAGTGCTAAAATTTTGGACCCGATGGATCCAGGCCGGATCCGGATTTCACCCTTAATTTCCGGATCTGGATCTGGAATTTTATTTTTGAGATCGGCCCAAGGACCCGGAGAATATATAATATATTATTTATAATATTCTACTAATAAATATCTATATCTACTTAGTTATTCTAATTAAACCTCAAACCCTAATAAATCTATTTTTAATGTGAAAGTTTGATGCCTAAAATATGGATATGTTTCATGTTTTTTTTTTTTTTTTGATATGTTTAAGTGAATGACACTTTTTATTAGCAAGTCGATTACTAGTGTGGAAAATTCTTGACAATTAGTGTGTGAAAAATTATTTATTGTTGGTAATCAATTCATTCATTGATCGTTGATTTTTTTTTTTTTTTCCGTTCATCTTTCTAAAATATTTTTTAGGTGATAACTATGGATCTGGGTCTAGACTCAAGATCCGCCCGATTCAATGGATTTGAATTTGAAGTTGATTTTTTTAGACCCGATGAATATGGGCCGGATTTGAAACTCGGGTTATAATTTTAGATCTGGATCTTGACCAAATAAGATCCGGCCCAAATCCGGCCCATTATCATCCCTAGTAGTGGGCTATATCGGCTCAACTTCAATAAAATTTTCCAACAAATAAGAACGACTAGTCGATACCCAAATATCTAATAATCCAATACTATTATAATCCAACCCTTCTGAATTTGTGTGGATCTAATTCATTGCAACTGATTATTAGTTCCTCACCTCAACTAATTCACGAATATCATGTGTCCGTCGGTAATATTAGCAATAATCATTTTAACTACATAATTTGTTTCTATAGTTAATAAATTGAAGATTGTCATATTCTAAAATGTAAGATCAAACCATGCGGCATCATGTCACATGATTTCGTTCATGATGTGACCCGCTATTAGTTTTTACCATGAGCAATATTTCATCTTTTGTTCATCAAATACATACAAATAACATGCGTAAGTTAAAAAAAGAAAAAGAAAAAGAAAAAGAAAAACAGAGAGAGAGTATCTCTTATCTATCTCTTTAATATTTAGGAACAGAATATACGTAGTGGTATTTATTATTTTAGTATATATATAAATTAGAATATTATAAATTTACAAAAATATACTCACTATAGATGTTAAATGAAAGATTGTATCTAAACTTTTAATTTGATTAAAATCTTATCAGTAAACTAAATAAACAAGTTATTATGATTTAAAAAAATTCGAATTCAAATCGTATTATAATACTCTAGACAGTTATAGGTTAAACTAAGTTAAGTTAAATTAGCCAAAATTATGAAACTTTAATTTTTACCACTTAAAAAATGAATAATCAAAAAAGAAAGTTCGAGTTGGGAAAAATGCCCTCGGCGCACGTTAGTGGGACCTGCTAACTTGCGCAATTCAGATCGAAATCCATGGCGAAAGGCGGCGGGAAGGCGAAGGGGAGACCGAGGAAACCGGTGGATGTGCTTCTTCAAGCTCCAGTGGGAAGTATTCCACACACTTCTGAGAAAGGTGAATCTTCTGGTGTACGTGAAAAGGAGCTCAATGAAACAGAGAAAACCATCTCGGAGCAGATTGAGCTAGAAATCAGCTCGGCTGTAGCTCAGCAACATGAAGAATTACTTGCAGCGGGTGAGAAGGAGGCAAAAGCATGGAAAATTGAAGATAAGGAAGCTCTTCTGCTGCGCAGCAGAGGTATGAATCTAGATATGTTGCTCCTTTGATTAAAGAAGGGAAACTTACAGCTAAATTCTGTGTTTCTGAAATTGAGAAAGAGTCTTTTAAATGGCAGAACACCATTATTTTCTATGTTATTGGTGAGGCGCCTACGATTGCATATCTTAAGGTTTTTCTACAGAAACAGTGTGGTATTAAGGGGAATTTTGATATCTATTATCATAATGAGGGCTACTTCCTTATTCGACTTGAGCTTAGAACTGAGAAAGACAAGATGATGTATGAGGGTCCATATATGATTGCTAGTAGGCCTATCATAGTAAAAGACTGGATTGCGGATTTCTGCTTTGAGAAAGAAGTTTTGAGAGAGGTGCCGTTGTGGATTAGATGACCAAAATTACCTCTGAACTTCTGGAGTGGAGACCCACTTAGCAAGATTGGAAGTGTGATTGGGAAACCAGTGTGTGTAGATAAGTGTACCACTCTTCACAAGAGAGTTTCTTATGCTAGGCTCCTAGTAGTACAAAACCTCTACTCTATAAGGTGCAGATAGAAGGTGAACAAGGGAAGATGATAGACCAACAGGTTTCTATGAGTGGGTGCCAATGTTCTGCCAACAATGTCATCAAGTTGGCCATATTTGTAAAAAAGAACACAAGGAATGTGGAGTTCAGCCTTAGAAGAAGCAGTGACAAGTTAAGGATAAAGGAAAGCAAGTTATAGGCGATGCTGCTCCTCAGCCAGAGGAATGGATCAAACCAAAGAAGGTAGCTACACCAACTATACAAGTTGGTAATCTGCAGGTGCCAACAGTGAATGGTTATCAGGATTTGGATCATGTTGGTATTGGTGATGAGGGCGGGGACCTTATCCCCTTCCTAGTACCATGAGGCTTATTCTATGGAATGTTAGAGATTGCAACAAGCCATTTAAACAGAAGGATATTAAAATATTTCTTCAGAAAAATAAGGGTTGATGTTGCAATACTCTTAGAGACTAAAGTAAAAAAAGAAAAAGCTCAAAAAATATTAGATATGATATGTAGAGGTTGGGAGTGTCTGGATAATTATAGTTTTGCTGTGAATGGGAGAATTTGGGTAACCTGAAACCCTAAAGTTGTACAAATCAAATGTACTGAGGAGCATGAGCATGCTATTTTCTATGAGGTGACAGAAGTTTCTTCTAGAAAATCTCAACATTTGATGGTCGTGTATGCTCTTAACACAAGTGATCAGAGAAAGAGGTTGTGGGAGTTTGTGGATGCTAGGATGCAATCTTGTCCTGGGCCTTTCTTGATGGGTGAGGACTTTAATGCTGTGCTGCATATGGATGATAGACTAAATGGTAATCCTGTGACTTCTGCTGAGGTTGAGGATTTCCGGCACTGTGTAAATGGCAATGGCTTGCAAGAAATCAGGGCGGTTGGTACTCAGTTTACATGGCATAATAATCAAGAGGGGGATTCCAGGATCTACTCCAACATTGATAGATGCTTTGCAAATATGTTGTGGATGGCTGAGAATTCTAGTACTATGGTTGAAAGACTTGAGAAGGGGATTTTTGATCATTCCCACAATTGCTTCAATTTGGCAATCTGACTCATTGTGGGGCCTATTCAAATTTTACAATGTTTAGTTGACCATGAAAGCTTTCAGCATCTGGTGACAACTGTGTGGCAAACTAGTCATTCTCATATGTTACTGGAAGATATCTGACTGAAGTGTAAGAGTCTTAAGAGACCTCTGAAGCAGATTAATGCTAAGTGGTTTCTGAAGACTAGTGAGAAAGTTAGCAACATCAGGCAGCAGGTAAAGTTGATCCAGCAGCAGGATTCACCTAGTGCTGCTCTGATTATGGAGGAGAAGAGATTGCTTAGGGAACTTGAGAAGTGGAGCAATATTGAGGAGCATATTTGGAAGCAAAAATCCAGAATTGACTGGCTTAAGATGGGAGATTCTAACACGAGGTATTTCTATGCTTGTGTCAAAATGAGGCAGAGTATAAATACTATACACAGGTTGGTAAGATCCGATGGTACTTTCTGTATAGGGCAGGAACAGATTAGAGAGGAAGTGGTTGAGTTTTATAAGAGGCTTATGAGTACTGCTGCAACTGAGCTTTCTATGGTTGACAAGCTGCTGGTTAATAATGGGCCAAAACTTAATGCTCAACAACAATTAACTTTGAATGCAGCTTGTTCCGCTCTGGAGGTGAAGGAGGCTCCTTTCAGTATGAGCTCTAACAAATCCCCTGGCATTGATGGATTTAATGTCTATTTTTTTAAGAAATGTTGGCAGGTGATTGGTGAGGAGGTAGTGGCAGCTATACAACAATTCTTCTCTACTGGTATTCTCCCAAAGCAGATTAATCTGACTCTTGTTACACTGGTCCCTAAATGTCAAAATGCATGTGCTGTGAAGGATTTTAGGCCTATTGCATGTTGTACTGTTTTATACAAGATCATTTCCAAGGTTTTGGCTAATAGGATGAAAAAGGTACTTGTACCTGGCAGGTTGATTTTTGATAATATTCTTTTGAGTCAGGAACTTATTAAGGGCTATAATAGAAAGCAGATCTCTCCTAGATGCATGGTGAAAGTGGACATTCAGAAAGCTTATGATTCTGTGGAGTGGATCTTTTTGCAGCAGATGCTCTCTGAATTGGGTTTTCCTTTTAGGTACATTAATTGGATTATGGTGTGTGTTACTGCTGTTTCTTACTCTTTTAATATAAATGGTGAGATTACTACACCTTTTGCTGCACGAAAGGGATTAAGGCAGGGGGACCCCATCCCCCCATACTTGTTTGTTGTTTGCATGGAGTACTTGAATATGTGCATGTTGACTCTGCATCAAAATAGGTTGTTTCATTACCATCTTAGATGCAAGAGGTTTAGACTAATCCATGTATGCTTTGCTGATGATCTCCTGATGTTTACTAGAGGAGATAGTTGTTCTATTCACCAATTGTTGAGTGCTTTTGATAAGTTTGCTGATGCTTCTGGGTTACATGCTAATCAATTTAAAAGCTGCATTTACTTTGGAGGTGTGAAGCAGGAGGTAAAATAAGAAATATTAGAGTTCTCCAGAATGAGTGAGGGGCAACTCCAGTTAGATATCTGGGGGTACCCTTTTCTTCTCAGAAATTAACTATGCTGCAGTGGCAGCCTCTCATTCAGAAGATATTATATAAGATAAATTGCTGGACTGCAAGGTTCTTATCTTATGCAAGGAGACTGCAGTTGATAAAATCTGTGCTCTTTGGTATACAAACATACTGGAGCCAAGTATTTCTTTTGCCATAGAAGGTTATCAAGTTGATTCAAACAGCTTGTAGGGTATTCTTGTGGACTGGGAAAGCTGGTATCTCCAAGAGAGCTCTGGTGGCTTGGGAGAGAGTGATGTTGCCACTACAGACTGGGGGTCTAAACATTGTTAATCTGAAAGTTTGGAATAGAGCAGCCATTTGCAAGTTACTCTGGAGTCTTCATCAAAAGAAAGATAAAATTTAAATAAGGTGGATTCATGGATATTATATCGAGCAGTCGGATGTCTTTGAGGTGATTATTCCAAAGCAGAGTTCTTGGATGGTGAGGAAAATTCTAGGAGCTAGAGATTACTTGATGCAGCTACAGAATGGACAGGATTGGCTTATGAAATCCACATTTTCTATCAAGAAGATGTATGTTGCCTTTGCAGGAAGTCCACAGAAGATGCCATGGGCAAAGATAGTGTGCCAAAATGCTGCTCACCCTAAGTGTGTGTTTATTAGTTGGCTGTTGATGCATGAGAAACTGGTAACCTGCAAATATTTGAGGGAGAGAGGGGTCCAGGTGGATGAGACTTGCTGTCTGTGCAAGAGGAAGTCTGAATCGTTGGATCACTTATTCTTTGAATGTGATGTTGCAGCATCAATCTGGAAAGGAGTTACTGAGTGGTGTGGCATTCATACAGAGCCTAGACTATGGTGCATGGAGAAAGAGTATTTGATCACTCAGTGTGCTACAAACAGTGGGAAGCAGAGACTCTATAGATGTGTAGTATCTGTGGTGGTTTATCAGATTTGGATTGAGAGAAATCTTAGGAGAATGCAAGCAAAGTGTCGACCTGTTGCTGCTATCATTAAATATTGTCAATTTTGTTCTTGCTTTGTGTGGGCAAAAAGATAGGAAGATTGCTAGATTCTTCAAGTAGGGAGATAGTGTGAGGTGTTGACTTGATATGGTGTAGTTATGTTGGGTAATTGGAGGTGGAGGTGTAAATACCACTTGGTGAATCCAATAAAACCGTATTACCAAAAAAAAATAAAAAAATTGAATAACCAAGACATCCGAAATAGAAATTGGATTAAGCGAAATGAAGATTCTTTCGTAAAACCAAACTACCAAAGTTAAAACGTAAGGTAAAAATGAATGATTTTGCATGTCGCGGGCCTCGAGGAAATATGGTAAATGAAGAAAAAGTAAGTTTATTATTGCAAACTAGAGTACAAAAGAGGGAGGAGGCAGCACCCTAGCCCTAGGCCAAGGGTAACTGCTAAAGACCCCTGCCGTGACACAATCAATGTCACCGTACTAATATAATCACAAGAACCAAACCCGTGACCAAATTTCCCTCCAACTTTGTTTTTTTTTAGCACTGCTACAAAGTTTCCCCTTTTTTTCTGGATTGTCGGCACTGAAATCTAATCCCTAATCATACGGAATCAGCTGCACGTCTCACGCGCCACCCCCAGCTTCGAATTGGGGACGTCGATGAGGATGCGGTGGTTCTGCTGCTGGAAGCTGGCTATCACGTTCAGCACCGAGTTGACATGGCCGTCCGCCGGCGCCGCCGCCATCGCCAGGCATGAGGTGCTTCCCGCGCTGCTCCGGATCACAAAGTTGTCCTGCGGCAGCGTCACGTTCATCCCGGCAAACATGAAGGTGATCGTCGGCACGCTGATCGGCACGCCGTAGCACGTGTCGAACCCGCCGAGCGACGTCACGGTGGCGTTGCGCATCCGCCGCCGCACCTCGTTCCTCACCGCCTCGTACGCCGGCCTCACCAGGATCGTGAACACCGTTCCTGCAACCAGAACATTAATGAAATTAGGGATTTAAATTAAACATTTTAATTTTCGACCGTTGAGGAATTAAAAAATAATTACCGGAATCGAAGACTGTGCCGGCGCCGGTGTTGGGGTCGAAGGCGAGAGCGGCGGGAGGAATGGCGACGACCTTCCTCCCAACCCTAATCGCCTGTAGATTGACATAGTAGAGAGAAGATCTTCTGGGATTCTTGAGGAGTTGGGTGGTTTTGATTCTAATGGGCTGGCTATTCGGGCCCAGCCTCAAAGATCCGCCGAAATTAACGGATTTGTAGCTAGGGAGGCAGTAGGAGAAGGTGGATTTGTAGAGGCTAGTGCTCTGGCTCAGTAGAGATAATGGGCCGCGGCCCAAGCCCAATAGCCCTTGGGCCGGGAACGAAGAGCCGGTCGTTTTGGCGACGCAGCCGAAGGTGTAGCTGGGAATGGAGTCGGTGGCGAGGGTAATGTTGTCTTTTACTAGACTCGCTGCGATGGAGGAGCTGCCGTATGTCACGTTGAACCCGCACGACGCGCCGCCGCAGCTCGGGTTAGGGACCTAAATGGAAATTCACAAATCACATTATTAAATATTTCTAGTAATATTAATGGCCCAATGCAGTGTATTAATTGAAATAGAGGCGCCTACAAACACTTATTCAGATATTCAGATCTGTTATTTTAATTTCTAGTGCAAATGTCAAATTTTCAATTTTAATGTATAAATAAAAATATAAATATGAATATAGTTCACGGGCAAAGCACCAGACTGAAGAAGCAGACAAAGAATGAGAGCAGTTATATAAGAAGACAAAACACTCCTACGCAGCAGCAGGTGGCGCGTGGGCGCGTGGGATGGCGAAAAAGGAATTTACCTGGGCGCATTGCGGCGAGCCGCAGCGGAGGGGCTTGTAGGTGGTGGACTTGGCGGGGCGAAGGTGGAGGAGGAGCAGCCCACGCAGCCGGCGCATGGGATCCAGGCGGCGTCGTTGCTGGTGTCGAGGGCGACGAGGAGCTGCTGAGCAGGCGTGCCGATCTTGACCCTGACAATGTAGGTGGGGTTCTGGGTGACAGCCCTGCCGGAGGCGACCGGGACGATGGAGCGGCCGGCGACGAGGCTGGAGAGGAACTGGAGGCGGCTCTTGTCGCTGGCCTGCATTTGGAGAACGCTGTCCTCCCATGAGAGCTGGGTCTTGGGCCTGAATGGGGAGCAGGGGCTGTTCACGTGGAACACTTGGAGGGTGGAGCCGCGGTCGACGCCGCCGCATCTGGCGGCGGCGGAGGAGAAGAGGGTGGCCAGTGAGAAGAGGAGAGCGGCCATGGCCATAGTCATAGACATGGTTGTGTTAAGTTAATCGTGGGAGGAGGGATGGGTAAAGTGAGAGTGGGTATTTAATATTTATAGGTGGGATTGGATTTGGGAATGGAATTGGGAATGTGTGTGTTTCTTTCTTGGTCATACACACTCACATACATAATCATTATTCATATAGTTAGTGATCCAATATTAGTATAATAGTCTAAACTCTAAGTAGGGATCAGTTATTGTGATTCGTTAATGCCCCTGGTATAGCCATAAAATTACCTTTTCTGCCACTAAAAGATCTATAGCTTTTGGCTTTGGGTTTGGGCAGCGTGGCTTGTGGGTCCATTGCTCTTTTAGCAAAATTCAAATCCCATTCCATAAGTCCATAAAATCAAAAATAGAAAAGAATGCCGACCGAATGCTTTTTTTTTTTTTTTTTTTTTTAAGGGAAATGCCCAACCCAAATTTAGTTATGAAGATCTTACACAAATCTATACTCCATTTATCCCATTTTAAATGGATTCTTTTTCTTTTCCATTATTTATAATTTCATTTTTGGTAGTAATAATTATCCCCTTAAAAAATGTGTATTATATCCAGTTTTTATTTTTTAATCTTTTTATACCTTCTCTAAGATACCCTCCCAAACGACATAACTCGATTAATATGGGACTAAGAAAGTATTAT
Organism: Mentha longifolia; assembly: GCA_001642375.2. Lineage (NCBI taxonomy): Eukaryota > Viridiplantae > Streptophyta > Magnoliopsida > Lamiales > Lamiaceae > Mentha > Mentha longifolia. Next base: position 13,709,791 of record CM038120.1, on the reverse strand, counting down.
TTTTTAGTGCATCCATCCCATTTTTTGACCTATTTTTATTATTGGTTGTTTCATTTCATTATACTATCCCCGTCCACAACTTTTAGATCTTATTTTTATATCGGGACGTTCACTATTTTTAGACCCTTTCAATTATTGGTACTAGGCTCCACAATAAAAACACTTTAACACTTTAACAATTTAATACAACTAAAAATATTAGATGGACTCATAATTATTTTACTTTAACACTTTAACATTTTAACTTATCTTGCATCATCAAAATACATTAAACCCGTGGCAAAAATTTTGAGTCCAAAGATCATGGACGGAGGGAGTATTTAATAGTGAAAAGAATTAAAATCTTATTGGTTTATTAAACTAATTTAATAATCTAATTTACTACTCATCATCCACTCATTATCTGTATGTATTCTAAAAATAATTTAAATTGTCACAACTTGCTCGTTCGTTCACCAAACATTTATAATTTTTATGTCAAATTAAAGGTCTCTTAATACGATCTTTTATTTAAGATCAATCATCAATATATTTTCATGGATTTATGATGCTCTACTTTTGAAAACACGAATTATGTATTAAAATTAAAATACTTATTCTGAAAAAAGCATCGCGCTTAAACAAATCTACAGGGGCTCGTTCAAAAATATGTTCGAGCCCCTCCCCAATGCTATTATCGTTACACTCGATCAAGTCACTTTGGGTGCGATCGAACCGTAACAACTCGATTGAGCATCGTCTGGCTTATTCAAGTCCGAGACGGATGAATTGAAATTGAAGCTTCGTTTGGCTCGATCAAGCAACAGTGATCTCGATTAAGCATCAATGGGTTCGATCGAGCCCGTAAAGTACGGTTGAGACTGACATTCAAATTTAACAATATTAGGGCTCGATCGAGCAGTTGGGGGATCGATCGAGCAGCCACGGGCTAGATTGATCATGTCTTCTCCGATCGAGACTGGAAAAGGAAAAGAGAGAGAGAGAGAGAGAGAGAGAGAGAGAGAGAGAGAGAGAAAGAAGCAGCAGCTGCTGCGCATGAAGAAGGGGAAAAAGAAAGAGGGAGAAAAGAGGTGGCGATAAGGATGGGATGCATAGGGACTAGCAAAAGAAATCAGAAGAAGAAGAAGAAGAAGAAGAAGAAGAAGAATTGAAGCAGCATCGTGCCGCAGAGGGAAGAAAGGTGGAGAAGAGAGGGAGAGGAAGGGTGGTGGTGGGTAGTTTCTAGAATTCTAAGTTTTATTTTATTTTTATTATTATTATTTTCATTAAATATAATTTTATCTCAATCTATACCCTATATTATAAAAGTGTGTTGTTTTATAAAATATAATTTGCCTATTTTGTCCTTATTATATAATTTAAGTTAAAGATTAATAATGTAATTTGAATATAATTAATATATTATTAGGATTTAGATTTATTTATTGTAATAGTTACTTAATATATAGGCTTTGAAAAGAATAAAATAATGATCTATTACTATTACCTTTAAGAGGAAGAGATATCCAATCAATTAGATTTATTTGCTAATTACTACTGTATTATCTCTTTATATCAACTCAATAGATCAACAGAAAATTTGATGTCTGCGCTTCTACGTTATATGTTTTTTACATCATATGTTTTGTACAAAACAAATATGAAATTTACCTTATATGTGTTTTTTTTTTTTCTAATATTATGTCATCATGTGATAATTTCTTAATTGTTCGTATTAACTATAATTTGTCAAATAGAGATTGAATATCACCTTTACTTAATTGACTTGTCATCATAAACATGCCCAAAATCCACTTTTATTAAGTGTTTTTATTGTTTCCAATACTCCTTCCTTTTTTTATTAATTGATGTTTTACATTTTGCACTATTTACTTTTTAAATGATGTTCTATGATATTGTTCCAAGATTGTCCCTATTAAATTATGTTTATTCCCTATATGATGTATTAAATCCTCCTCATACATTAAGAGATAAAGATTATTAATTGAGGGTAATTTAGACATAATTTTTATTCATTAAAATGTGTGCACAATACCAAAACATCAATTAATAAAAAATGGAGGGAGTAACTTAGTATAAGCTTACAATTATTAACCAGGGTTTATTAATTCAATTAGAAGTTATATTTTTTTTAGCATTTATTTTTAGTTTCATTAGTTAAAATATTGGATGTGACAAATTTCTGGGACAAAGGGTCCTTTTCAAATTTAATATGAATATAAAATTTATTTTAAATCACATATACATATTAATAATAATAATGATTAATTGTGTTAATTTAATTTTCAACTCTTTATTAGTAATATTGAACTTCCCGTAAATATTGTTATGTAATGCAATATTAGTGATCATAATAGTGTCATTTTTTTTTTCTTTCACACCCTTACCAATTGTTTTTCTTTCTAATATCAATAATTCATTACACTATTGAAAGTATCAAAGTTTCAACTCTCAATATATCATATAAATAGCATCCAATTTAATTTTCTTAAATATAAATTTATGTGATACAAATTGTATATATAATTAATGAAAATTATTATTTTTACTCTATTTTTACAAAATTGATAAAAAAAAATTGTTATACGTGCAACGCACTTAATCCCTGCTAGTACATTAAAAGAGGCTAAAATGCATATGTTTTAAGTTTGTGGCTAAAACTTAATTTTGTTAAGTTAAATAGTTATTTTTAACCATTATCATCTTTTAATACCCATATTTAAAAGTAACATGTCAAATAGAATGAGTTGGAGGAGTATATATATATATTTATGATATGAACATGCATGACACCATGAATATCGAGAATCAGTCACGGACACCTTTCCAATACAATAATTAGTTAATTTAAGTGACTATCTGAGCTGCTGTCTGAAATATGTGGCTAAGCTATTTCTTGAGCATTAGCTAGCAAACAATGTTGAAACGATTTTATTGGTTGATTAATTTAGTAGATGTCAAGTTCAAGATCCGTATGTTGATGAGTATATGTTCGAATTCAATAATAAATAGTGTTCCACTCTCTTATTAGGTCGGTGAGATATGATGCATGTATGAATTTCATAATTAGTGTTTGCAAAAAGCTGAAAAAAAAAATGTGCGGACAACATCAACATGTATTGATATGATCAAAGTAAAAAAACTATTTACATTAGGGAAATTCTGACAATAGGTCGGTAGGCAACCTATTACCTTACATTCATTTGAATAATGAAACTCGAAATTATATATGAGCATTTTTTGGTTATTTATAAAAAAAATAATAATAATCAAAATTCGTGTATTTTTTGACAATTAATCCTTTTATTTTTTATATTATCAATCGAAATTCCTTCTAGAATTCATATTATAAGATAGGTGATCTAATAGATGTTTTGTTTGTATTATTCCCTCAAACGGGCTAATTTTCTTTTTATAATATGTCTAATAATTGGAGTTGGGTTTAGGTTAATAATTCAAGAACTTTTCATATTATTATTTTTTAAGTACAATTTATAGCCCAAATCGGTACTGCATTTCTTTTATCTAGCCCCACAAGACAAAGTGGAGCCGAAAATATATTTATATTTTTGTTATGCCGCCACTCAATTTTAATTTTCCGTTGCATTTTAACGGACTTCCTATTATATTTATTTAAACACGAATACGTGAAGATATATCTTTTATTTGAAGCAAAGCAATACCACTATACAATAATGACATCTTCTTTAGCCGCATTTTTGAAAGAGTGCATGCGCCATAAGGATTTCATTTCAACCTTATCTTAGATTTTGAAAGATGTAGAAAGCAGAGCGTATAAATTCTCTTAATTTTTACTTATTTATGAGTAACAGAAAGAGTTTATCGTATAAATATATGAGGTTTATGTCCAAAACCAAAATGAAGAGGGGTGTGTCTGTTTGTGTGTTTTACCAATACGTATAGTTCATGTACAAAATTAAAATAAAGAATATACATGCGTACATACTGACATGCATAGTTGAGAGATCAAATAAAATATAATTTAAAAAAAGAAAAGAAAAATGATCTAATCATTGATTACTTTATAATCTACAATTCGATAAGCTGTTAAATTATAATTGTAATGAGAATACATATTATAATGCATAATGCATTATAGTTGTGTATGAACTGTATCATTATTTATTATCTATTCTTTTTTTACATAATCTTAGTTATATAATATATTTGTGTGTGTGTGTATACACATGAATGTGTTGTCAATTTGTCTTTACTTAGTTTGAGAATATGTGTGAAACCGAGAATGTAGATTTACCATTAGTGAGTAGCTCCATGTAGTAGAGAACAAGATTATAATAGTATTTTAATTGTGAGAGTGGAAGTAAGATTTTATACGATGGTGTGTTCTCTATGGTGGAAAATTTTCATGGGAAAAGAGAGCAATGACACTTTAAATTTCTCCTTATTTTCTATCTTTTCCCACTTTCTTATCTTTCTTCCCTTCATTTGCACTCTAATAGAAGGAACATATTATCCAACCAACATGGAGTGAAAATATTATCCCACCAACATAGAGTAAAATTGTTCATCATAGATAAGGAGGTGGGAAAATATGAAAAACAAAAAAAAAATAATTTAAAGGGTGATTGCTTTCTTTTTCAATAAAAATTTTCCACCATAAAAAACACAATTTTATTAATTCTATTTTTTGTGAGGGAAGCATATGCATATGGGAGATGTCTGGTAAATCCGCATAGAATAGATACAGATATTTTGTCTTGTACTATAGAATCAGAATGTCATGTGAGGTGAGGGTAACACTAACTTAATTACAAAAGGGAACAAGATACACTTGCTTCACATGAGTTTGAAATTTTGAAAGTGAATCATAGTACTATTTATTAAGAATATTTTATTGCAAATTACGTACATTGGAATTTATTTCCATTAATAATTAAGACACTATATCTTATAATCATAAATGGTGTAACTCTCCCAAAAAAACAAATTTATAAGATGGTGTAACTTTTCGACTGTACATGAGGTTGCATCTAGACACCAACTCACCAAGTATGAAACCAACTATGATAATATATATATATATATATATATATATATATATATATATATATATATATGTATGTATTACCTAAAAACTAAACATTAATGCTAGACATCAAGTACATTCCCTTGTAAGATTCTATGAAACGTAATTATTAATTATAAAATTAAATTAAAATACAAGAAACTGAAATTGAAGATTAAAAAAGAACCAAGAGAGAGACGAGATACCAAAAATTGGGATATATAATAGGACCCCAAGATAATCTCAAAAGAAAAAAAACTATAACTGTGAACATTTTAATTAATTAATTAATCGAAAACACATACTACTATATACATTAATTAATTGTTGTATTTGTATACTTGTAGTTGTATTGTACCCAAAATACATAAAATATACTTTAATCTTGCAGGAACTATTTTCCTGGTGTAAGGAACGATTTGCACCGTTGGTTTTGTCGGTGGTTATTTAATACTACATCTCTTCGTGTTCCTTAGAATTTTAACTGTGTTTCCACCAATATTATGAAATAAAATATACGTAACTTTTTAAAAAAAAAATTATTGCTTTTTTTGAACTTTTAGGAGTTAAAGTTTGATATGGACCCTAAATATTGTAGACGTATAAAACTTTACGACTAATTAAATTACGCCACGTGAAAATAAAGAATTAAATATTTAATTATATTTTCTAATTATATTTTTGGATTAAATTAAATATAATTCTAATATTAAATAGATATATAATTAATATTTATACATACTCCCTCCGTTCCCTAATAAAAGTCCTCACTCATTAGATGAGAGATGATTTTTATTAGGGGACGGAAGGAATATGAAATTTTCAACCAATAAGAAGTTTTCACATGTCAAATATGTGCAGTAAATGATTAAATCTAAATGAGCCAATTAAATCGCGTCACCTCAGTCTTATGCCCAATATTGTGCAGGCTCTGGCCGAAAAGTCCACCAAGCCTCCTACTTCTACACCTATAAATAGGGGTCAAATGAGAGCTCATAATCACACTAAAGTCACAATCACCAGCTCAAGAATTAGAGTCCAAATTCTCTACGAATTTCTCTCTAATATTCAAAGCTTGTTCGTGGAATTTCATTGTACTCTTTGCGAAAAAACATCCAAATCATCATTTGATTCAGAAATAAGGCGAAAGCCCTCCGAATAAACGATATAAAAATCAAACATCAAGTTCGAGGAGAACAAGGAGAACCAAATTCTCTGAAAATCTCGGAAGCTATTCGAAGATCGTCTAGAATACATTTGACGAGAAGAATCAGAGGAAGAATAGAGATCGCAACCCACATTAATTCAATTCAATCCATAATATTTTGGATTTGTACACGGATTCGTATTTATTTATTAAATACAATAAAATTTGAGTGTACAAATTTTGGCACATCCGGTGGGACCTCTCTACCTCTCATCTCCTCTCTTCCAAAAAGACTTGGACGATGTTGAATCAAAATAAGTTTATGATGGAACCGCAGCTTGAAAGCGTTCCTTTTTCCCACTAGATCTTCGAATTGGATGTGACAATTTAAATGCAATTTCATCACACATTTGAGTTTAGAAATTATACCTTCTCGATTTGCCGATGGAGTAATCTACAGGTCTAGATTACTGGAATGTGATCCATTTCCTCGAAGTTCTCCGACTGTGTGGGCGTCTCCGAACTTTGGAACTCGGAACTCCCTCTGCACTCTTAGAAAACGACACCTCTTCTCTACTGTGAGATTCTAAGATTAGGGTTTTGAGAATCTCCTCCTCCTTATTTATAGGAGGAAAGGGCGCCTATTTTCCTTCTCCACTAAGTTACAGGCTTTAACTAATAAAGCCCGGTTTAGTTAATAATTACTGAAACAAATTCTAATTAAATAAATAATTAGAATTAATCCTAATTATTTTAAGGAAAATATTATATGTAAATATTAAATTAATTATCTAATTCCTTAATTAAGAATAAATTTTAATTAATTAGATATTAATTTATTCCACATTACATATTTAACCAGAGTGCAATTATTGAGCCCAGATGGACACCAAAAGAGGAGATAGGCGTCCCCTACACTATAGTAGGCGCCACATTATGGGCTCAAGCCCAAGCCCAAGCCCATAATGCCTCTTTTCAGTCCAAAACTGATATCCTTCAATAATACCTTGAATTCCTTTCCTGAAGAGCTCTTGGGCTATCCAAGGATCTATGTACCAGATAGAGTTTAGCCTTAACTAATGAAATAATTCCATGATCAACCCAGAGTATTTATTTCATTAGAGTTGTGGCGCATTCCACTAAAGAGTCACAACTGAATCACCGCTCTGTCCCAATTTGTAGATTGAGACTGATACTTTATTTAGAGCTATCCTCATGTTTAATGACTCCGATATCTATTAATTAATTATAGCTCCTCTGACTGCTCCTAATTAATTAATATCTTATTTTCCTCAAGTAGTACCCGTTCACCCCTTATTATTATACCTGAACTTAATCAGCATGCATGACTTGGTATAATAGACCTTGTGAACTCCCTGAGGGGATATCTCTCAACCTAATACGGACACGGTGTCTCGATACAACTAATAAGACATACTATGTGCCCTCATATTACCCAAGAGGCAAGTCATCGGGGATGCTGTGATACACCGTTATCTTGCAAATCAAAGTAACAATGAACAACACATGTATATCTAATAGCCTATCGAGATTGAGATCATATCTCTAAATACCGACATCTCTAGTTCTTCACCTATTGTTAGGGTCAGTATAAGAAGAACATTATCTCACTGATCTTGTCAATACGTTCCACTGTACCAACATGACTAGTGACTGAGACCCGCCACTACCATCATGTTGCAGTCTAAACCGATAGCTTTCCCGAGCTATCTCGACTGTGACACTGTTTATATCTCATAATTATTATCGAACGATGTGCGATCTCCCTAACACCTGAGCCGTCCACGTGTTCTAAAACATGAGATATTGGGCTTATTCTTATTAATATATTTATTCAGATAGGTGATTATAATCAGTGGAATACATGTCGTATATACTAAAACACGTTTTTGCTTTAGCTATAAACAACAACCCCAACAATCTTCCACTTATACTAAAGTAAGAACTTTTAGTATACCCATGTGTATTGGAAACTATATCGCATCACTGTATTCACATCTTCTCCCACTTATACTGAAAGATTTTACCGTGGGAGGATCACTAAGACAATGCCTACCACGTGCTTCAGAGGTGCCGGCATACCAAACTTAGTGAATGAACCGCCATAACAACATTCCTGCTTTAATGTTCCTTTATACCCGTAATATCACCTTATGGTTACATAAACCAATCAGTACTTGATAAACACGTATTTTGTGTTTATTTTCTTATCATTTGGAGTAGTGTTTTGGGTTAAATGTGATTGATGATGATTCGTATTTCTTATATTTCTTGTATTTTCGATTCTTGGTTGCTACTATATTTTTCTTGATATTTTTGATAGATTTTGGAAGAAAATGGAAGCTTGTAAGTGGAAGGTTGAAAAATGGCAGAAGAAAAGAAGTGAAGAAATCAAAAAATGAGGAAGAAATGAGTCGAGAATCGAGATGAAAAGAGGAAGAGTTCAAAAGGGCGGTCAATGTCGTTGACCGCCGAAAATAGTTTGTCTTATGAAGGAATTCGGCAACAGGGAGTAAGAAGAACAGCGCCCGCCATTTCATGGCTGTGAGGCGCTGCAAGTTGCAGCAATAAATGGCGGCTGAGAAGTGAAGAATGGCGCCCGCCGTTTCTTGGATATGGGCGCCGCTGAATTCATTTGCAATATGAAGAAAAATTGGCGACCAATGATGCATGCTTTAATGTTTCATTTCTGGGAATGTGCAAGCACGTTTTTAAGTGTTTATTTTGAGATTTTTATTTTTATTTTTATTTTTTTCAATAAGTTAGACTATAAAGAGATGCTTCTTAGCTCATTTTGGAGAACATCTCCCCATAATTCACTCTAGAACCCTACTTTCATTTTCCACATTTCTACTTTGGGAGTTTGCTTGTTGATGAAGATCTAGCTTGGATATTGAAGAATTGTTCAATTATTTCTACTCTAATTTCATTCTAGTTTCTTTATTTAATGTTTTCCCTTCATTTCCATGGTTGTTTTGCTTTAATTATGTCTAGCTAAATATTTTATGGTTTCAAATATATGAAGACATGATCTAGATTCATAGATTTTTGTTATTGTATAGGGATTAGCCTTCTATTTCATGGGTCTTGTGATTTGGGTCTTAATTTATATTGCATGATTGATTGGCCATCATTGAGTGCATACAAGGTGTTTGGTTAAATGCTTAGTAGGCTTTAATTCATAGCACTTGGCATCAAATCACAACATATTAGAAATTCATGCTAATAGGAGCTTCTAGATAAGATTTGTGCCTTTTGGAGTTGATTTATGCATCTTGAGTCCTAGTCGGAGATAGATGTTATAAGTTAATCTACTTACATTGTTGCTTTGAGAAAAGAACTAATATACATCCTATAGATAACTCCCCCTTGATCTAGATTAAATTTGGTTAATCATTGCAAATCCCAAAGCCTATGTCTCTAGTGAATGTTGAATTATATTTGGAACCTATTTCTCTCTATTGATTTTACATACGTTTTTGAGATCATTTACTCTTAGTTACTTACTTAGTTTAATTAATTTGCATAGTTGATAATGAAAATACAAAATATGCTAGTTTGGTAGCTTGGATAGTAGGATAGTTGTCGAATTACTACTTAGAACTCTTTCGTCTTACAATCCTTGATGTTCGACTCAAAAGCTATTTTCGATTATCATTGCATCCCCACTAAAAGTGGTGATAAGTACTCCTATGTGTTTTACCGGCTTGACAAATCCATAAGTTTTGCTTCTGCACTCGAAATTCCACATTCCATGTGAGATTTCTAGCAAAATAGGATTACTACCATTTCACGAAGTAAAGTGCCCAACCATACAGCTGCTTTTGTAGCTCCCACTACAATTTTAGCTTGTCATGAAAGAACTCTCATAAATAGTTTACTGTTCCGAGATTTCTCCAAGGTGTGGTTCTCCTTTCTAAGTGAACACATAGATTAAGGTCAATCATCTCATTTACCAGCATACTCTCCGATTATATGTGTTCATTAATCCGATAATGAACTATATTTGTTACCTTGCACACATCAATAACAAATATCTGACACTTTTCCGATATAGCTTATATCGATAACCTAGTCAGAACAGTAGCCCATACAGAATACTTGAATAATGCATACGATCCTCAAGGATATATATCCACATTATTCAAATTCCATATCTTAGACTGTCCGGATAACCACCATCATTATGTCCGATAATATTTTCATAGTGTTGCCAAAGTTAATAATATTATTACATAATGTACAAAAAAATCATGCCTATCATCTTTATTATGATGAGAACTGTAACATTTATTGACATGTGCCATAAAACTTAATTTTATGCATGTTAGTCCACAAATGTTCCATTATTTGAATTTCTGCAAGAGTTTATCAAGCATTCGGAATAATGTACTTTAATTGATACATGCTTGTCCATCATAACCGTTATATCCGAATATTACCGGCTAAATTAGCCATTGGCTTTAGACAGATATTGGATTATAACTTATGAGGTACAAAAAGTGTTAATATGAAATATATAACCTTTTTGGAACTTAAATCCAAACAAAGCCTTGAAAATGGACTTAAGAGTCCATTTTCTCTATATTTTCCATATTACCTTTGTTTCTCCATTGCCATTGCCCTTTCCATTAAGGATCTGAATCCAATAATGAAACATACAAACCAATGAATTGCCATGAATCACCATATTCATGAATTGTACCAATAATTTTAACCATCTCATCCAAAAACTTTTATGTTTACGTGGTCGTTTCTTTCCTCATGTACATTTTTCAAGAAACCTAGTTTCTTGATGTATATGAAAAAAGATTTAGTGTTCTCTTCGAAAACACTCCCACTATAATAAAGATGAACATGTGCATAATACTTGTGACTATTCATTCTTGTACTACTTGGCTTATTGATGTTCCTTGAATATTCCTATCATTCTTGAACGTGGTTCAAGAATGACGCTTTCGTCACCTTGTCCTTTTAATCTTTTATTGAAAAACTTTAATAATCTAACTTTATCATCAATCTAAATTCAACTAACTTGCACTACGATGTATGCAAATATCCCTTATCTCCAATTTGATCCACCAAAATCGGTCCTAAGACCATTTTGTACTCAAATTATAAGGTAGAATTATAGATACTAGATATAGTTTAGTAATATTTCAAACAAAGATGAGAAAAGAGGTGAGAAACAAAAGAAATTTCTATATTTATCTAATCACTTTTGAGATCTACCATGTTTTAAGATAATTACTTCAACACATGAATGATAAATATTTAACAACCAGTGTTAAAACAAAATTAACACAAATATTAAAACCAAATCATTCATAAACAATTCAAAACAATGTACCGCCAAAACTTGGCAAAACCAATATAATGAAAAACCGAAATAGTAAAGTATCATCCAACATCATCTCAAAACCAAAAGATAAAACAAAGAAAAGAAGTCTTCAAGTATTTGGCAACCGCATCAACCGACCATGCTTGCCAAATTCAAAACTTGAAGCTGCCTCAACCTTCCTTTGTAGCGTCGCCTACAAGGAAACACATGTAACAAACCATAATTAGTATCCATCAGTTAAATCCATCCAAAAGGACTAAACCAATGCTAATATGTTTTCCATGTTACATTAGAGACATACCTTCATCCTTCTTTTGTTTCTTATGCCGTCTAGGTGGTTCCTTTCCACTTTCGGAATCATGACTCGTTTCACCCTCATTCTTGGCCTTCACTCTATTGCGTATCTTCTTCACTTCTCTTGTCCACGACCACCTTTTTTCTCTCATTGTCGACCTCAAGTAGCTCTTCGAAAAGAGCTTCCACATCAGTATGGTCGACTTGAGATTTGATGATTTTCATGCGAAGAGTAGTGAAAGAAGCCGATAGAGAAGCCAAGACAATGTCACACTTGACTTTCCCAGAAAGTGTAGCGCCATATGTCTCATAAGCCAGAAACAAGTCGCGAAACTCCATGACATAACGTTCCATGTCATCATTATCCTCAAATTTCTTAGAGGATATTTTTCCGAAAGTCTGGAACCTTAGAATACAGTTTCTTACATCCATATGAAATATCTTAGAGGAAGTGACGGAATTAAGAACTTCATTGCGAAAAGGATCCATAGACATATCTGAAACCAAATAACACAAGTTGATAGTTAACTACTCATTAAGAATAATGTATGTTATCAATGTTATAACCCTTTGACAAAATAACATTGAACCAACAAATGAGTAGCCCAAAAATTTTATACGAGGGTCACGTAGGGCGACCTGGCAAGCATAAATTTTTTGACCATGACACATAGTCAGTTTATTTCTTTTATCATCACATGGACCCTTGTGAACTAAAGAAATAATAACCCGTACCATAACCGGACCATAATATTTTGAGAAGTGACCTCGTAGGGAGGATTCATCAATTAGTAGCTAAGCTTTAACCATATTATTTACCTAACTGAGTTTATCTACAAGGTAGCACATAAACCGAGAACTGTGCCGGTATTGTAGATGCCCTCTTAGATTATCTCACTTAAAATTTCCACTAAGGTCCGGGTTAGAGCCGCACGAGCAAGCCACGTATGGTGGACGTTTACTCGTACAACTCCCACTCACCTAAAGAATATTCAAAGTTATTGAGAAATTTTACCGACGAATATACGAGCAAGGAGGTCAAAATCATGCAGGCCACGTAGGGTGAACGTCTACACGATCCTATTCCTTGGCTTCGCCTAAAATCAAATATGGAGGTCCCCAATTAATTAATTAAAACTAATTGATTTTTCTGTTTAGTCTTTTTAATTTCAAAGGGTTTTTATGCGATATACGAAGCACGTTGACAATTAAGTCCTACCGTGTGATTTCTAAGCACAAGTAATAAAACATGCTCGCTTTTGAAATCGTAAAATTCATGCTATGACACCCTAGGCATGTTTGTTTCTATTATGCATTTAATAAAAGCAACAATAACATGTAAATTCATGCTTTTATCATATTGCATAATTTAAATCATCCATAGCATGCATAATTAATTAAAACAAATAAATAGGTTGCCGACCAGGAAGGATAAAACCTATCTATTATAATTAATTAATTAAAATCCGAAACAAGCTTCGGTCTTCTAAATTTGGAAAGCCTTCTCTTTGTCTTCAAGTCCACCTTCCAAAAATAGCAAGCAGCTCGAAATGGAATTAGGGCGCGAAATTCCCTATTTCCAAAATGAGACGAGACAAATTAATTTTGGAATGAATTAGGTTATGAAAAACCTAACATCGACAATCACGCTAGGGTTTCGGAAAACCTTAGCCCTCATCGAACGACGAGGATAGTCGAGAAAACGAACGGCCCTCATTCGTTTGGCGCATCTCCAACCCACGCGCCGACGATGTACGCTCATGCAACGCACGCGCCGTCATTGGACATATCGGAGAAGCTAAAATTGGGGCCCGGATTACACAGGCTGGGCGAACGGGCCGGCTGCATCCTTTGAAGCCCAGCCCTATCCCAGCCCAACCCCATGCCCGACCCAAAATCAAACCACCGCCGCTGTCTCCTTTGGCTGCCGCTGCAGCTTTTCTGTCGAGCCGCCGCCGCCGCCATTGCCTTGCTCCCACTCGTCTGATGAGTTCCCCGGCGCCGAGAAGACACCGGGTTCAAGCAATGACAAGCAGCAGTAGCAAGAAACACTTGCAGCAGCAGGCAGACGGGCCGAACGCGGTGATTGCTTTACTGTCGCCCGTTGCCATTGTTGCCCCCGTTTCTGCCACTGCCCCCAACTGCTACCGCCGCACAGGAGGAGGTGTTAAATGCTTGTTACTGCGTCACACGAGCCCCGATGGAGAGGCACGAGTAAGCAGGCGAAACCCTAACGGGTTCGCGCATAGCTGCTCGCCGCCGTGATTCTCCGCCCGTCACCGTGCCACTAGCCGGCTCTAAACGCCGCCGCGATGAGTCCCCCAGTGCTTCGAAGGTGCTGGGTCCGCCTGGCTCCAACGATCGGTCGAGCAGCAGTGTGCAACAGCTTGAAACCCTAAGGGTTTCGCTGCTCTCCTGCCTCTCGTCGCCGTTCCACCGCCGCAAACAGTCGTTTGCCTCCGTTCCGACATCGTCGTCACCTAGGGTTTAAACCTTAGGTTTGGCCATCGTGAACGATGGAGGTGGCGGACTGAAACACAACCTAAAACGGCTGCAGCCGCCTTCTTCCCTTGGCCGTGTGCGCGACGCCGTCACCGCCGCATCCCTCATTCTTCATGCTTGTTCTTCACTTTTCCAACTTCGATTTCCAGCAATAACAAAACCAAATTGAAAAATACAAGGAAAAATTATAGAAAAATAAATCATACTCTAATCGGTACCTTAATTTTCACCGATTCAAAAATAAAAAGGAAAAATGATGAAAAATGGGATTAAAAATAACACACGTTGTTCCCGAATAGCAACATGCACACAATATAACATAATTAACTCTAATGCATGAACATACATTTAATCAAATTATCACAGAGCCAATTCTAGAACCGTGGCTCTGATACCAGTTGATGGAACCGCTGCTTGAAAGCATTCCTTTTTTCCCACTATATCTTCGAATTGGATGTGACAATTTAAATACAATTTCATCACACATTTGAGTTTAGAAATTATACCTTCTCGATTTGCAGATGGAGTAATCTACAGGTCTAGATTACTAGGATGTGATCCATTTCCTCGAAGTTCTCCGACTGTGTGGGCGTCTCCGAACTTTGGAACTCGGAACTCCCTCTGCACTCTTAGAAAACGACACCTCTTCTCTACTGTGAGATTCTAAGATTAGGGTTTTGAGAATCTCCTCCTCCTTATTTATAGGAGGAGAGGGCGCCTATTTTCCTTCTCCACTAAGTTACAGGCTTTAACTAATAAAGCCCGGTTTAGTTAATAATTACTGAAATAAATTCTAATTAAATAAATAATTAGAATTAATCCTAATTATTATAAGGAAAATATTATATGTAAATATTAAATTAATTATCTAATTCCTTAATTAAGAATAAATTTTAATTAATTAGATATTAATTTATTCCACATTACATATTTAACCAGAGTGCAATTATTGAGCCCAGATGGACACCAAAAGAGGGGATAGACGTCCCCTACACTATAGTAGGCGCCACATTATGGGCTCAAGCCCATAATGCCTCTTTTCAGTCCAAAACTGATATCCCTCAATAATACTGTTGGGATATTATGTTCAGGGGGAACTTGAATCAAGTTAAATAAACAATTTGTTTTGATTCGATTCCAAAACCCTCTTTAGAATATTTCCCTTATTTTTTTTGATGAACTAGACAAGTTCTACTTAGCAAAGCTTGCATGTTAGAAAGCTTTTGTTTTAGTCTAGAAGCGCTAAACATGAAGCAGTCAGAGTTCGCAAAGCGTCAGGAAGCAAAGCGGCTCCTGCAGTAAAAGCGTCAGCAGTAAAGTTTGACAAAGCGTCATGGAGACACTTCAAATAAAGATGCTTAGAGCGAGCTTCTGTTCAGTAGAAGCGAAGCGCTCTCAAGGCAGCTCACCCAAAGTGTCTCTGATCTAGAGCGGTACTTAAAGAATCAATAAGTGCAGGTGATAAGTTGACCCAGAATTCAAGTTTAAATTTCTAACATAAGGCTGATTCGTTCCCTACGTGTCAACACGCCATTGCATAACGGATGCGGCTACAGTCTGAAAAGTCAAGATAGGTGAAAATCGCCATGCCTCTAGGTGCGGCAGACATCCCTTCCTTGCTTTACAGTCTGAAAAGGGACTGACACCCACCGACTAATCCGAAAATTAAGGAACACGCAACCTCTTCTCTCTCAACAGGAAGTAGGGTTCTTACTATAAATAGAAGGAGTTGCACACACTAAAAATAACGCACGTACAAATAATTCAAGCATAATACTCACAAGAACTCAAGCAAATTATTCTTTACATTTCTTTAGTTCTTTCAAAGTGCTTTCCTTTAGTGTGTCCTCAAGAAATAATTCTCTTGAGTATTGCAACTACTTTCTTTCTAGGTTCAACCTCATATATCCATAACCTAGCTACGAGAATCCTTATCCTTTTATCTTGATCTTCATTGTAAAGGATTCTCATTTACGAAAAGCCAAAGACCCCAAAACTAAGTATATTGTGTTAGATTGAGTTGTAAGGTTGTAAAGTTTTTGTATAAAAGATTTGTAGTTGTAAGCCTTCTCGAGAGCCCGTGAATCTTTGAGAATTCAAGTGCAAGTTTGTTACTAGCCTTGAATCACTTCCCCTTGGAAGTATAAAACAAGGGATACCAAGTGAAGGTATTCATCCCGTCGTGGATAGAGTGGACGTAGGAGAGGCTCTCTGAACCACTATAAGTGATTGTGTCTATTTACTTTACATACTGTTTTGATTTAATGCATACACACACTCATGCTTTAATTATCAACAAGGTTTTAATTTGCAAGTATATTCAAGTCTCACCACTTCCGCACATCCTTCACACGAGCGAGAAGCTTCGAAAGCCTCACTAGCATTCGAAACGTCTACTTGGTAAAAAGAATGAAAAACAAAAGAGAAGTTAAACACTTCTCAACAAACGTATTTACCCTCCCCCCCTCTACATGTGTTAGTCACTCTCGGGACCAACAAAGTTTGGAGGGAGTGGACTGTACGGGGGCGCTTTGGCTGACGGCTCTTGGCAAGGAGATGTTTGGTTGATTGGGCTTCAAGAGACCTTGTGCCAGGAAAGCGCCGAGGACTTGGGTGGAAAGTATTGGAGCCAGAGAGTGCGCATTGGTCAAAATGATTGACAGTTCGAAGCTGGTGCGGAAGATGAAATTCCATCTCCGTAGGTATCTGTTGAAGCACACACCGGCAAACGACGCTGAAAGAGAGTGCCTCGAAAGTGATGGCAAAGTATAAAGTGGTGTCGGAGTGCAGGGAAGAAGTTTTCAACGAAAAGGTGGTGACAGACTCGGAGAAGGTGCTTCATCTTTTGAAGATGGAAGCGCTTGAAGGGAAAAGAGTCTACGCCGAGAGCCTGCGCACAGAAGCTTTTGAGAAGTGCCAAAAGCAGCTATTTGCCAGGGAGGAATTTGAGAGGAAAAGGCTGAGGGATGAGGCTCATAATGCCAAATTTGTTGATGAGATTATTCCAGTTGACCTCAAGGAGGAGTCGAATGATGCCAAGGTAAAGTTCGTCAAACGCTTCTACTACTGGCAAGACTTTCACACTGAATACGCCATGGATTGCTTCGTTGCATACATGGATCATTGCAAAGCCTCTCTCTTTAACAAAATTTTGGAGTTAGCAGACAGAGCAACTCTTAAACCGCCGAAGTAAGAGAGCTACAAACTTTCACTCATTGGAGGCGCTATCCCTGATGAGGAAACAATCAGAAGGAGATCGAGGAATGTGTTGAATGGCTTGAAAAGAATGATCGTCCTAGCCGCTCTCTAGCTGCCATCAAGGATAGAATCTACAATGCATATGGCATGATCCCTCCTGCCCCTCGCAAATGGTCCAAGTAGATACTCATTGTATTTGTATCAGTTCTATAACTCATTTATACCATGATATCTTTTACTGCTACAAGACAATTTCTCATACCTTGAATTCCTTTCCTGAAGAGCTCTTGGGCCATCCCAGGGATCTATGTACCAGACAGAGTTTAGCCTTATCTAATGAAATAATTCCATAATCAACCCAGAGCATTTATTTCATTAGAGCTGTGACGCATTCCACTAAAGAGTCACAACTGAATCACCGCTCTGTCCCAATTTGTAGATTGAGGCTGATACTTTATTTAGAGCTATCCTCATGTTTAATGACTCCGATATCCATTAATTAATTAGAGCTCCTCTGACTGCTCCTAATTAATTAATATCTTATTTTCCTCAAGTAGTACCCGTTCACCCCTTATTATTATACCTGAACTTAATCAGCATGCATGACTTAGTATAATAAACCTTGTGAACTCCCTGAGGGGATATCTCTCAACCTAATACAGACATGGTGTCTCGATACAACTAATAAGACATACTATGTGCCCTCATATTACCCAAGAGGCAAGTCATCGGGGATGCTGCGATAGACCCTTATCTTGCAAATCAAAGTAACAATTAACAACACATATATATCTAATAGCCGATCGAGATTAAGATCATATCTCTAAATACCAAGATCTCTAGTTCTTCACCTATTGCTAGGGTCAGTATAAGAAGAACATTACCTGTCAATACGTTCCATCGTACCAACATGACTAGCGACTGAGACCTGCCACTACCGTCATGTTGCAGTCTAAACCAATAGCTTTCCCGAGCTATCTTGACTGTGACACTGTTTATATCTCATAATTATTATCAAATGCTGCGTGATCTCCTTGACACCCGAGCCGTCAATGTGTTTTAAAATATGAGATATTGGGCTTATTCTTATTAATATATTTATTCAGATAGGTGACTGTAATAAGTGGAATGCATGTCGTATATACTAAAACACATTTTTGCTTTAGCTATACACAACAACCCCAATAGTTTACACCAATAAACTCCTTGGAGACTATCAGAGTTGTGACACGAAGCAAATCTAGAAAACAAATGAAAATTCAAAATCATCATCCAACATGGAAGATGAACCGGTCTTTGCTGCCTTGAAGGGAATGAAAATTGACGAAGTGAATAATCTCTTGTTCTCTAAATCTCCTGAATCCCTGAAATTTTCTATGCATAACATAGGAATTCAAGACACTATTACTATAAGTATAGTGTCTCTAGAAATATAGAAAAGAATAGAATCCATAATTACCAATAAATATTGGATATTATAGAACATAACGATTTATATAAAAAAATTAATGAAAAGAAAAAGATAAATTTGTTGATAACATCGAATAAAAAGCATCGAACTGAAGAAGAAAACGAACCCATAAGCCAAGGAGACGCTATTGGATCAAATGACAAAGACATTGTTAAGAACAAGATGGATCGCAGGATTCATCATGACAGGAGCTTTTGCCCATGGATCTATCTTTTTCATTAGAGATTACAACCCGTAGCAAAATGAAGATAATGTATTGGCAAGAATATTAGACCATAAGGAAGCTAATGCAACATCAAATTATCAAGCACATGCCATGACGACAAGTACTACTATAGAAAAACATCTTGCTGAAAGGATAGCTATATCGAAAGCGAACCAATTTTGCCTCGGATCTGAATTGGTTATTATAATTAATATAATTAATACACATATAAATTGAGATGTACCTTCGAGCTCGGAGATGGTAATCTATAGGTCTAGATTACTGGAATGTTATCCCGTTCCTCATGCTCGAACAACAGAGTGGGCGTTGAAATCGAGATCGGATCTTGGATCACGCCTTGCACTTGAGTTAAATGAATTCAACTCAGTTTCTTCTCCAAGAAGAAAACGTCGCCGCTCTCTCTCTCACTCCTTGAGATTCTCTTCTCAAAGTACGTATTATGATTGTGGATTAATAATTAGGTCAAAACCTAATCTTTATTTATAATTACTTATAAATATACCTGAGAGAGAATGCGTGTGTGTGCTTTAATTAAATAATAATTAACACACATTGGGCTTAAGTGCAAGCCTTAGCCCAAATTGGCCAAGGCTTGTGGGCCCATGGCCCACAAGCCAGCTCTCTTGGTCTAAACCAGCTATTGGGCTCAATATTTAACTTCTGATCCATCCTGAGGTGTTTGGGCCACTCCAGGGACCTAGATACCAGACAAAGTTAGGTCTTACCTAATTAGATAATTACTATGCTCTCCCCTAGAGCATTTATCATAATTAGAGCTATAACTCATTCCACTAAAGAGTTACAACTGAATCACCACTCTGTCCCGATTATGTAGATCGGGGCTAGTATTTTGCTTAGTACGATCCCCGTGTTTAAGAATCCTGATATCCATTAATTTATTAGAGCTCGTCTGACTGCTCTCAATTAATTAACCTCTTATACTTCATGAGGTAGTACCCATTCAACCTTATTATTATACCTTGATGTTAATCAAGCTTGCAAGACTTGATATAATAAACATTGTGAACTCCCCTACTATTAATGCTGCAGTATAAACCGATAACTTTGCCCAAGTTATCTCGACTGTGATAATCATTTATATCTCACGAGTCACCGAAATACGTGATCCCCTCCAGACACAGCTGGCACGTTAACTAAAACATGAGACAATGGATTTAATAAATCTTAACTATATAAAGTCAGATAGGTGATTGTAAACAGTGGAATAATCTTTGCATACACTAAAACACTGGTTTTGCTTTAGGTATAGAAAATCTGGAGAGAAGAGAAATGAGCCGCCACCAGCAAAGGGAAGCTTTTCCCCAATCTCGAACTTGGACTTTCGATCTGGAGGCAATTGGTGTCGAACAGGTAGAGAGACGAGGGGCAGGGCCATCGTCGGGACGGCGGCGTGAGAGCGGCCGCCGGCAGCTGAAACCAACAGGTTGAAGTTTGCCCTAATTTCTGAATTAAAGCTCCATTCCAGAGTCGATATGGGGAAGAATCATCACCAATGGAGAGAGAAGGGGGCAGCAGCTCATCGACAACGGCGCTCGTCGAAGCCGACGCCTGTGGAGATGAAGAAGATGAGCAACTGAGAAGAGGAAAATCGAGAGTGAAGGGTGAGAGTGAGAGATCGGGAATGAGAGGGAGATGAGAGAGAAGGAGAACCGGCCGGAGAAAGGTGACCGGATGCCGGCGAAATTGGCGCCGGAAGTAGAGGAATGACGGGAACCGAGAGAAGGATCGGCGAAAAAAGAGAGAGAGAAGGGGAGCGTCGACTGAAGTAGAAAAGGGGGAGATAGAGTCTTGAAGTAGAGAAGGAGATATTTTCATTGAGTTTCTTTTTCTTTTTTCTTTTTTAATATTAATTTATTCAATAGACAACACTATATAACAACGGTACCTTAATCTCGTTGTCTATCAGCGCATTTTCTTACTAAACCGTTGTCTATCAGCGCATCTTCTAACTAAAAGACAACGGGCATTTATACGATAATGGTTTTAAGATATACAACAACGGTTTTTTATAAATACCGTTGTCTTTTTATAAATGTATTTTGCTAAATTAATCCCATGAGATATAGAGATATATTATATTTCAGTGCGTATATATATAAGTGTGAAGATAGTTTTCATTTAGGAACTTAATAATAAGAATATCAAATATTAAGGTATCGATCCTAGTTCCTTAGGTGTTAGTTTGGGAACATACAGTAGGTATACTACTTACTAAGATAAGGAAGTAATATTCCTTTAATGAAATTCATATTGAAAGCATCCAAGTAAGATAGGCATCTTATCTCTTTCTTCTCATTTATATTTACTTATACGAATCTTCGCACCAATGAACCAATGAAGGTACGAGGGAGAAGTGATCAAGAAGGGCAACTAGAAGAGAATCAATAAGTTACTAAAACTGAGACAGGTGGGGTTTCTATCAAAGAAAAATGTTTAATGAAAATGATATATGAGATATATCTTATTCTATGATTTTGATGAATTGACTTGCCTTTGTTTTATGAGTTTTGTATGATGCCAACTGCATAGTTATGATGAATTCGGTTCTGCAGCAAGGTAGAATTATGTGTGCACCTGTGGTTGTGAGTCGTCTAGCGTGTCGACCAATCACTCTGTTCGAGAGGGAGACCTCCTTCTCAACACCTACTATGTGAATTGGAGCTCTGGTTCATACTTATGATATATGTTGTCTGCATACATTTACACTGAGATTTTATAAATGTTTAGCATGCTCGAGTTGATTTCAAAGTAAAATACTCATGGGATGTTTCTTCATAGCAAGTTCAATATATAGCTCTATCAAGCACTTTAAAACCATTTTGGCATGTGTCACACTGAGTAGTTGTACTCAGCCCTATATATTATTTCTAAAATATGCAGGTTAAGCTTGGTGATGAGATGGAGTGTGCTAAGTGGCTTGTTGTTAATAAACAATGTACAACTTGGTTCAAGTTAAGTTTATATGTCTGCATACATGTAAACTAATCCTGTGTTTGTCCGCTACAACACCTCTTTGATATACTTTTGAATTCAACCTTTAGTATGTGGTTTGTTTCCACTGAATACTATATAATCCACCTGTACTCTTGAATAAATTGGTTCTTAAGTTATCTTTTACATCGAGCTTTTGATTTAACTAAGTAACTTGTATTCTTGATTCTAAAGTTACTAGTGTGCTTAACATACTTTGATCATTGATTCTATTATTTTACTTGATTATTGGATTATTGAATAATTAAGTTATATAAGCTTAAAATCCAATCATGTTTCTCTTTACCACTGATATGATTTGCCAGCGTAACCACCCCGGCTTAGGATATTATTGTTCCCCCTAATGTCGGGGCATTACAATTCACGAATTAAAAAGTCTACAAGGAAATTGGCATATCTTCGAATATTCATCTCGAACTTAGCAGGTCGATGCCAACCTTTTAGTTGAATCATGAAAAAGGGAGTACCATTCGAGTGGGATGAAACATGCAAAAATGATTTCAAAAGCATTAAAGCATACTTGATGAAACCTCCTGTTTTAGCTGCGCCAGTAGCTGGCCGTCCTTTGATTTGATATGTCGCTGCTCTTTCATACGAGAAAGGCCAAGGCAAATCTCCCCTTCTATTGATGACGGAGTTTCAATAGGGGTCCGCATTATCTTGTCACAAAGACCGTGCCAAACTGTTTGGAGAAAAACTCTTGAAGCATTATCAATTAGATGATCACTATGGAACTTAGAAACGGCTCCGACACAAGGCAGAGGAGGAGCATTATCTTCCACATCCACCAAAGTTTCATCTTCTTGATTGGGTTCACTTAGAGCATAACTACCTTGAGAGTTGGTTTCCTCATCAACACCAAGGATATTATTTCCCATGTAAAAGAAAAACACATACATCATGAGTATATAAGGAGTAAAGAAGGAAATAGTATAAGACACGGCAATGCAAAGACAAAGGAGAACCTGGAGTGCATATGATTGGGGAGGATCCTCAACAACATTTGGAGACTTAGCAACTTTCTGCTTCTTCCAATGATGCTTCTTACTGCTACTAACAGGTGTATTCCAAAAGAACTGGAGTTACTTGCCGCTTATCTTAGAATGACCAATATCTTCATCTCTAACTTGTTCCTTAGTAGCACTCTTTTCTTTTAGCGTGGCCAGAACCATGATATTTTCTTCTAAGGAACTCTTATACACTTGTTCCCACCAGTTTTTATATTCAGCTATCAAAAACTTCTTTGCGTTCAAAGCCAAGCATGGGAAGCAAACTTTCAAAGCAGATTTACGCAAGCACGCCAATACCTGAGCCCAGTATCCAAAGAAGTCTTGTGAACATCTCAAGTAAGAACACCTGGCAAAGTCTGATAGTATCCCAACTGACGGCTGAAGCGGTGTGGGCTATATGTTTCCATAATAAAACCATTACCGTTTCTTCGAGTTAAGTATTACGAGCGGATAGCTGTAAAGAAGCGTTGATAAGATTCAGTTGCACTATCATCATCAATAAACATGATATCTTTGTTCTTGGCGAACATAGTGTAAGTTCCAAGGTATTTGATCTCCCTTCGAGATTTTCTTGCGAGCATCATCAACAGTATTAAAATATTTCGCACCACATTCACCAGAATACTGAACCATTGGAGAACCATATGAGATTTTTTCAAGCAGAGGGTGATGAGTCTTGAAATATAAAGCTATCCAAGCATAGACAAAGTGAATTGGAAACACTGCTCGAAGTCGGGAAGGCTCCGCCGATCTTGAAAAAATACTTAAACCTCTAAAGATGCTGCCAAAACTGGAACTGTAAGAGAAACCCTCTGCTGAGATGCCATCAAGCTCGCTACTTTAATGGAACTCGGACGAATCAAACTAGCATCACCATCAGGCAGGACGAAAGTGCATAACCAACAAATAAGGTAGGCTGCTAAGTACTTTTCAGTCCAATACTTTTCCTTGACCTCAAGCTTGGCAAACATACTCTTCTCCACATAAGTCCATGGTTCATGAGCCTTGATTTCACCAAAGAGGATTAGAAGTTGATTTAGGATGGCAAGATTTTCATGGTTGGTGAAGAGGATTTGCAAACTTAGGCCAAGCTTTCGCAAAACGACCAACTAATGGCCCATGTACTCTGAGGTGCGTTCCTTTGTCTCGAGGTTGTTCCCTGTCATTCATAATCACCAAGAAATATTGTTGATCAACGGTTATATCCTTGAAGTAGACCATGTTGCAGCTGTGAAAATAAACAAATATAAAAAATCTCATGGTTGGTGAAGAGGATTTGCAAACTTTGGCCAAGCTTTCGCAAAACGACCAACTAATGGCCCATGTACTCTGAGGTGCGTTCCTTTGTCTAGAGGTTAATCCTTGTCATTCATAATCACCAAGAAATCTTGTTGATCAACAGTTATATCATTGAAGTAAACCATGGTGCAGCTGTGAAAATAAATAAATAAAAAGATGTCAGTTTTCTTCCTTGGAACACCAAATATCCAAGACAAATTTTTGGCACGGAACTAAATATAAGGAAAATCCTTGACATGGGACCAAATATTCAAGAAATAATTCTTGACACGGGACCAAATATTCAAGGAAAATCCTTGACACGGGACCAAATATTCAAGAAATAGTTCTTGACACGAGACCAAATATCCAAGACAAATTCTTGGCAATGGAACCAAATATTCAAGGAAAATTTTTGACAAAGGAAAATCTTTGACAAGGGACAAAATGTTTCTTGGTAGAGAACCAAATATTCAAGAAATAGTTCTTAACAAGAGACAGAATATTCAAGAAATAGTTCTTGAGAAGGGGGGCAAATATCTAAGAGAACTCCGATCCTTGAGAATTATCCTTTGATGGAAAGTCGCCAATTTTAACCTCTTAAAAAAAGAAAAAAAAAAGAGAGCAATCAAAAAGGTGACAGTAAAGTATAAAATATGGAAATAAATTACCTCAAAAATATACATCCACTCGTCGGCGATGAATTTATTCGATTGACTTCAGCAAGGATTTGGAGTGCACCTGCAGAAAGGGATAACGCTCAAAAGTCAAATTCAAACAAAAAAAAAAAAAATTGCAGCAAAAAGAGAGAGAATATATCTATGCAAATACACGCATGATGAATGGCACGATAGGTGATTACTTCATAGGGCCGTGTCTGAGGGAGGTCGAGCATGGGCGACCTCCCAGGGCCCCCGATTTTTGGGGACCCAATAATATATGTTTATGTATATATTTATTTTAGGTTTGAAAATTTTATATTTAATTCTCTTAGTATAGTTGGCAAAGTCTCTAGTCTTTCAA
Organism: Mentha longifolia; assembly: GCA_001642375.2. Lineage (NCBI taxonomy): Eukaryota > Viridiplantae > Streptophyta > Magnoliopsida > Lamiales > Lamiaceae > Mentha > Mentha longifolia. The sequence continues at coordinate 13,684,221 of CM038120.1, read as the reverse complement.
ACACATTATGTGGGTTCGACCCTTCTTAACAACATTTTTACTTTTTTTTTCTTTTTTTTTTACATGGGCCCCATATTTTGTTTTATTAACTAATTTTCTATTTACATTTCTATTCTCTTTTTTTAACAACATTTTTACTTTTTTTTTCCTTTTTTTTACATGGGCCCCATATTTTATTTTATTAACTATTTTTCTATTTACATTTCTAGTCTCTTTTTTTCACGTATTCATTCTATTAACTCTCATTTTTATTTTTATTTTATATTTTAATTTCATCTAACTTATTTATGTATATAATTATGTTTTAATGTATCGACTCCCATTTTTAAAAAAATGACATATTATGTTTTAAGAAAAAGTTATAAATATCATTTTTTGTCTATTTTATTCTTCTAATTTTTTTTTTGTTTAATTTATGAATTTATCTAGTTGATTTACTATGCATGGTCTCAAACGTCTTAAAAATGATATTCCCTCCATTCCATATAGATAATGTCATGTTTGGAGTATCAATGGATAAAGGTATGTTCCTATTTTCAAAAGTGTGATACACATTTATTTTGATTTCCGACGCAAAAGATATATGACGTTATGTATGAGATGGAGGGAATATTATAAATGATATTTTAAGTTAAAAAAATTATAAAAGTATTTTACGGAGTATGTAATTGGTAGATTTTTTTTTTTTTTTTTTTTTTGTATCTCAATGAATGTTATACTTTATATAGTACTAGAGGCCAATTTTTATGCTTTCGCCCTGGGCCATTTTTCGGTCAGGAACGGCACTGTTACTTCAAGAATATGCTCAGTATCTATTCTCAGTAGAAGACATATGCCGATTAATCTACCTTGAAGCAATTGAAGTCTAGAAAAGAAGAGAGGCCGATGAAGAGAAATAAAAGAGAAGTAGTAATAAATCCCTTCCCAAATAAGTCATCAAGTGCATGTTTGGTATACTACTCCTATATTAATAATATCAAGACTAATAGTGGAGAATAAACACTATACAACCCATTTTATTATATGAGTGGTGGGGTGATATAAATAAGAAGGTAAAAGTAGTGATTTAGCAACGAACCCTTACTTTTGCAGCATGCCTGCTATTAAATATGTCTACCAAACATCCATATAGCCTATACTATTATACAATATATGGCTTATATTCTTAACATTAGCGAACCATGAGATTTCAAAGCAAATATGGATACATACATTGGAATGCGAATTTTGATAAAGGTGTTGGAAATTTAGTTTTTGACCAAATAAATAATAATTAATATTTAACTTATTACGTAAATTAAATATTAGATTATTGTTCTACTCGTGGAGTAGATGAACGTGGTATATTTATATGCTCAAAACCGATTTCCGGTGAGTGAGATATAAATGTTCAAAGTTTGGTGGAAGTTTCTTCATTATTTAATGAAGTGGGAGGAATACCACATCGAATAAATATTGATGTGGTGTGATGTTTAAAAGAGTTTAAACATATGGGCTTAAAAACAAGTGGGCCAAGTAAGTGGATAAGTGTGTGGTTGGGCTCTCGCGCGAGCACACACTCGATCCGGCCCGCCGTCCGTGACGGACGGCACGGACGGCTCGGGCTCGTGGCCGTGGACTTGGACTTGGATCTTGGCGATTAGTCCTTTGGGCTGGTCTTTGGGCCTGTTCGTGGGCTTGTACTTGGGCCTTGCATACTATATTTTTTGGACCACAAAAACTATGATGTTTTGGGCCTGTGCAACATGAGCCCAATCCGTGTTGTGAGCCCAACGTCCAACGTTCAGCCCGCATGACCGTTCCGCCTTCCGGGGATGTTCTAGAAGGGCGTTTCACACTCCTCCAATTCCTCCAACGGCCAAGTAATGGCGTAGTGGGCAGTTAATCCTCCCGTGATGAGTCGCCTATATATAGAGAGGCATGGCTGCATTTGAGACACACACATCCAAACGCATCTTGCTGCATATCTCTCCCTTGTTCATTTCCAAGCTCAGTTTTTCGCCTCCATCCAGTTTGCCGGAGCTCTAAGGTTTTGCGGTGCTGCTACCTTCGAGACGAAGCCGTTTTATCTTTGGAGACGATACGCCAAAACCGAGAACACTACTGGGGCGTATCTCATCTTGCGGAAAGAGGGCTTTCCTTGACTCGGCTTTTAGTTTGTAGATCCGTTTACTTGTAATCTTCTTTACGTTGTATTCATTTGTACGCCCGGCAAGTTCTTGTACCATTTCTCTTACAATCGCAAGATGAGATATTCTACTTGCCTTCCCGACGTAACTGAAGATGACGAGCGTTGCTGCTTCCACCGACTCCTCCACCGTTGCATCTACCACTCCATCCATTGTGTCCTCGGTGATGTCATCCACCATGTCAACGACTATTCCATCAACTATGTCATCGCCGTTGCCAAGCTTCACTACTGCATCGGCAATGAACTCCAACACTGGCGGTTCAACCGGAGGCTCAACGTTGCCTTCAAGCTCGTGGGTTTGGAATAACCTATTCATGTCAAGCGGAGGTTCCGGTTCATCCGGCTCCGTGGGTTCCACATTTGGTGGGACTGTTGGTTCCACTTTTAGTGGAACTGTTGGAGCGCCATTCATGGGCTCGACTGTGGGGGCCTTCGGGCACAACCCAAGTGGCTCTCTTATGGGAGTGAACTCGGCACCAAGGGTGATGCCACCCGCCGAGAAGCCGCCGAAGTTTAGCGGAGCTGACTTCAAAAGGTGGCAACAAAAGATGTTGTTCTACTTAACAACATTGGGAGTGGCGAACTTCCTCATGGAAGATGAGCCGGCTGCGCTAAATGCCAATGAGGTGAACTTCCATGTTCATGCTTTGTATGACAATTGGCGCAATGGAGACTACTTGTGCAAGAACTTCATCCTAAATGCCTTGGATGATAGCTTGTACAATGTGTACTCTGGTGTTAACACCTCCAAAGGAATTTGGGAGGCGTTGGACAAGAAGTACCGTAGCGATGACGCGGGTACGAAGAAGTTTGTTGTAGCCCGATACTTAGACTACAAGATGGTCGATTCTCGATCGATGATGGAGCAAGTACAAGAGTTTCAACTCATTGTGCATGACGTCCATGCTGAGGGGATGGTCCTTCCGGACGTGTTCGTGGTGGCAACCGTGATCGAGAAGCTACCCCCAAATTGGAAAGACTTCAAGAGCTACCTTGAGCACAAGCGAAAGGAGATGACTCTTGAAGACTTGATTGTGAAGCTACGCATCGAGTCTGATGTGCGCGATCAAGACAAACCGAAGGCACCGTCTGATGCCAAGGTGAACTTGATGGAGAAGGGCGGACCCTCCAACAAGCGTGATCGCCCAAATGCCAAAGACAAAGGCAAGGCGAAGGGACCATCGAAGAAATTTGATGGTGATTGCTACAATTGTGGCAAGCATGGGCATACTGCGAAGGACTGCAAGAAGCCTAAGAACAAGAAGAAGAAGAAACATGCTGCCAACGTCGCCGAAAAAGACGGCGAGTGGGTGAAAGAAGACTTTACAGCTGTGGTCACCGAGGAGGTCAACCAAGTCGAAAAGCCGGGAGGCTGGTTCATCGACACTGGCGCTACTGCGCACGTGTGTGCCGATAGGAACAAGTTTGTTACCTATCAAGTTGTTGAGGGGAGGAAGCTCAACATGGGGAACCAAGCTTCGTCCGTGGTTGTCGGAGTTGGAGATGTGGTGCTAAAGCTTACATCCGGAAATTCTCTAACTTTGAAGAACGTGCTGCATGTTCCTGACATCCGAAAGAACTTGGTCTCGGGCTCTATTCTAGTTAGTAAGGGGTTTAGACTAGTTTTTGAGTCTGACAAGTTTATTTTGTCAAAGAGTGGTACTTTTCTTGGAAAAAGGTTACCTCTCTGATGGTCTCTTTAGGTTGAATGTATTGGCTATACGCCATGTACCAAAATCTATTGAGAGTAATGAAAATGCTACTACTTCCTCTTACATTGTTGAGTGCTCTAATTTATGGCATTGTAGATTAGGACATGTTAATCTAAATGCTATAAAACGATAGTAAATTTAGATTTACTAAAGTTAAATGAAGTTAACACTCAAAACAAATGTGAAGTTTGTGTTGAGGCAAAAATGACAAAACTACCGTTTCATTCGGTTGAGCGGAGCACGAAACCCCTTGATTTAATTCACACCGACGTGTGTGACTTAAAGTATGTGCAAACTCGTGGTGGTAAGAAGTACTTTATCACGTTCATCGATGATTGCATGAGATATTGTTATCTTTATCTTTTAAGAGGTAAAGATGAGGCTATTGAAGCGTTTAAACACTTCAAGAATGAAGCCGAAAATCAACTAAGTGGTCGAATTAAGAGTGTTCGAAGCGACAGAGGTGGCGAATATGTTTCTCCGTTTGAAGAATTATGCAACGAAAGTGGTATAATTCATCAAACGACGGCCCCATATTCACCCCAATCAAATGGCGTTGCTGAACGTAAAAATTGAACTCTTAAGGAGATGATGAATGCTTTGTTGATTAGTTCAGGGTTGCCCCAAAACATGTGGGGGGAAGCTGTCTTGACAGCTAACTATATACTGAACAAGATTCCACTCAAAGGTAAAGATGTTACACCTTATGAGTTATGGAAAGGTTGGAAACCATCGTACAAATACCTTAAAGTGTGGGGGTGTTTGGCGAAGGTTGAAGTGCCTCTACCTAAACAAGTTACAATTGGCCCTAAAATGGTTGATTGCATCTTTATTGGGTATGCACATAACAGCAGCGCCTATCGCTTTGTTATCCACAAGTCGGAAGTACCCGACATGACTGTGGGAACAACGATCGAGTCAAGGAATGCGATATTCTTTGAACACATATATCCTTGTAAAGGCAAGGGTAATGTAGAACTCAATTCAAGCAATAGAATTGAAGGTGAAGCCACGAGTTCTAAATCCGAGGATGAAGAACCTAAGTCACGCAAATGACAAAGGTCTAATCCGGAAGATAGTGAACCGAGACGTGGTAGTAGAGTTTGGAAACCAAAACAATTTGGTCCGGATTATGTAGTGTTCATGTTGGATCAAGAACCTACGACGATCAAAGAAGCTTTTTCTAGATCGGACAGTCCGCTTTGGAGAGAAGCGGTACAAAGTGAAATTGAGTCCATTAGGCAAAACCACACTTGGGTGTTGGTTGATTTGCCCGAAGGGTGTAAACCCTTGGGGTGCAAATGGATCCTTAAAAGGAAATACAAGGCCGATGGATTAATTGACAAGTACAAAGCCCGTTTGGTTGTCAAAGGGTTTAAGCAGAAAGAAGGGTACGATTATTTCGATACCTATGCTCCTGTAACAAGGATTACATCCATTCGGGTGCTTCTCGCAATTGCTGCTTTGCACAATCTCGAGATACATCAAATGGATGTGAAAACTGCTTTCCTCTATGGAAATTTAGAGGAGGAAATCTATATGGAACAACCAGAAGATTTGTAGAACCTGGTAAAGAGAAGAAGGTTTGCAAACTGGTTAAGTCTCTCTATGGATTGAAACAAGCGCCACTTCAATGGCACTTGAAATTTGATAATGTGATGTTGTCAAATGTCAAATGGGTTTAAGATAAACGAGTGTGATAAATGTGTTTACATTAAGAACATAAATAACGGGTATGTTATTGTGTGTCTTTATGTAGATGACATGTTAATCATGGGTAGTAATATCCGTATAATTAACGAAACTAAGAACATGTTAAAGAGGAACTTTGACATGAAAGACTTGGGTTTAGCGGATGTTATTCTTGGAATGAAAATTCTAAGAAAATCCGATGGGATTGTCTTGTCACAATCTCACTATGTTGAGAAAGTGCTCAAGAAGTTTAACGCTTTTGAAAGCGTGCCCGCCAAAACCCCGATCGAACTTAATGTTCATTTGAGCAAAAACCGAGGAGAGTCGGTTGCTCAAGAAGACTATGCTCGTGTAATAGGGTGTTTAATGTATCTTACAAATTGCACTCGACCCGACATAACATGTGCCGTGAACAAATTGAGTCGTTACACGAGCAATCCAAGCAAAGAGCATTGGAGAGCTCTAGTACGAGTTTTGAGATACTTGAAGTATACTCAAAGTCATGGGCTACATTTTTTGAGATACCCCCGGTACTTGAAGGGTACTGTGATGCGAATTGGATTTGGACACGAAAGATTCACTTTCTACAAGTGGGTATGTGTTTACTATTGGGGGTGGAGCTGTTACGTGGAGATCCACAAAACAGACGTGTATAGCCCGATCCACCATGGAGTCCGAATTCATAGCTTTAGATATAGCTGGTGAACAAGCCGAATGGCTAAGAAACTTTCTTGAGGACATACCATGTTGGGAGAAACCATTGCCTCCGGTGATGATTCACTGCGATAGCCAAGCGGCTATTGGTAGGGCAAAAAGTGGTTATAATGGTAAGTCTCGACATATTCGTCGACGACATAATACCGTGAGACATTTGATCACAACTGGGATTATCTCAGTCGACTATGTGAAGTCGTTGGATAATCTGGCGGATCCACTAACCAAAGGGTTAAACCGTGATCAAATGAATAAGTTGCTAGAGGGAATGGGAGTAAAATCCACAAATTAAGAACTATCATAGTGGTAACCCAACCATGATGATTGGAAAACCCAAGAACTTGGTTCAAAGGGAAAACTAAGCTATGAAAGTTCGTGTGAAAACACTCACATTTATCTATTCCCTAGAAAGCGTTTGAGTGTTGAAAGCTTGCCTAGTGGTGAGGTTAAGTCTATGACTTTTAATGATTCCTAAATACCTCGAGGAGGTTGAGTATGGCAAGATACTCGGTGAAGAATCACCTATGTAAGTGTGAAGTGAGGCCGCTTCGTATAGATACACTTATGAATCCAAAGGGGTGTTTAAGGCCGAAATGGACACAAAACGTGAGAACGGATGAGGTTGAGGTGTATAAGCGTTAACATCGTTGTCTAGGTGCACGCCATGGAGGGATAGTTCAAAGCATTGCGCTACTATGCCGCCTGTGTACTCGATGATGTTGACTATGGAAGGTTCAAAGCCACAAACTACCTATCCTAATACTTTTATACCTCGTGAGGACTGAGCTCTTGCATTTGCATACATTTGCATATGGCTATCTCACTCATGTGGGGGATTGTTGGAAATTTAGTTTTTGACCAAATAAATAATAATTAATATTTAATTTATTACGTAAATTAAATATTAGATTATTTTTCTACTCGTGGAGTAGATGAACGTGGTATATTTATATGCTCAAAACCGATTTCCGGTGAGTGAGATATAAATGTTCAAAGTTTGGTGGAAGTTTCTTCATTATTTAATGAAGTGGGAGGAATACCACATCGAATAAATATTGATGTGGTGTGATGTTTAAAAGAGTTTAAACATATGGGCTTAATAACAAGTAGGCCAAGTAAGTGGATAAGTGTGTGGTTGGGCTCTCGCGCGAGCACACACTCGATCCGGCCCCGCCGTCCGTGCCGGGCGGCACGGACGGCTCCGGCTCGGGCTCGGGCTCGGCGCGGGTTCATGGCTGTGGACTTGGATCTTGGCGATTGGTCCTTTGGGCTGGTCTTTGGGCCTGTTCGTGGGCTTGTACTTGGGTCTTGCATACTATATTTTTTGGACCACAAAAACTATGGTGTTTTGGGCCTGTGCAACATGAGCTTAATCCGTGTTGTGAGCCCAACGTCCAACGTTCAGCCCGCATGACCGTTCCGCCTTCCGGGGATGTTCTAGAAGGGCGTTTCACACGTCTCCACTCCTCCACTTCCTCCAACGGCCAAGTAATGGCGTAGTGGCCCATTAATGCCGAGTAGTGGCGTAGTGGGCAGTTAATCCTCCCGTGATGAGTCGCCTATATATAGAGAGGCATGGCTGCATTTGAGACACACACATCCAAACACATCTTGCTGCATATCTCTCCCTTGTTCATTTCCGAGCTCAGTTTTTCGCCTCCATCCAGTTTGCCGGAGCTCCAAGGTTTTGCGGTGCTGCTACCTTCGAGACGAAGCCGTTTTATTTTGGAGACGATACGCCAAAACCGAGAGCACTACCGGGGCGTATCTCGTCTTGCGGAAAGAGAGCTTTCCTCGACTCGGCTTTTAGTTCGTAGATCCGTTTACTTGTAATCTTCTTTACGTTGTATTCATTTGTACGCCCGGCAAGTTCTTGTACCATTTCTCTAACAAAAGGAAGACATGAAACATATATAGCAGGGGCATGAATTAAAGCTTGCAAATAATCAAAGTCTTGGGGAAAGGAAAGAGAGAATAAAGAGAGGGATTTACAGCCAAGAACAAAATCGTTTGAAGTTTACGTCTGCAGCAGAGATGAAGTTCGACGTTCAAAATCTCGAAGATAGCAGCAGCAGACAGAGAAGCAAATAAAGATGATTGCATAAAGAAAATCATTAACGAGGGGCTGTATTTATAGATTCCATGAGAGAGTTCAAGTTGGGAAGGGAATCTAAATATGTGTTCATCTATTTTTGGTGGAGATTATTCACAATTCTCGAGCTTGAAGAAATTGTTTATAGAGTTCTAAAGCTAGAAGGATTTCTCAATAACTTGACGCCAAAGTTTCAGATTGTTAGTAAGGAAATAGATTATAAAAAAAATGAATTTGTTTCCTTCATTCACCCTAATTGGATGTGTGGGCTTCATAAAAGGCATTGGGCTTCATCAATTCTCAAGATGCTCCAAGTGCATAAACCAATATGGTGATTAATTCAAATCCAAATATTTGTTACAATTAAAATAAGAGAAATGATATGCTACTCACCTCCCGGTGGGCACCTTCGTGGGCACCTCGTCGTTTTATCACGTTTGCATTGCTTTTTTTTAATTTTTATTTTTATTCTATATTCTAGTATCTTAGAAATTAATTTACAAATCATAAAATCTAAAAAATCAATGTTCAATTTTTTTTTTTTATTTTTAACTTCAAAAAATGAGTAATAAAATAAATCGAGCTTCGATTTTTATGTATTTTTTAGATTTTATGATTTGTAAATTAATTTCTAAGATACTAGAATATAGAATAAAAATAAAAATTAAAAAAAGCAATGCAAACGTGATAAAACGACGAGGTGCCCACCGGGAGGTGAGTAGCATATCATTTCTCATTAAAATAAATTATAACAAATAAAAATTCAAATTGAATAACTTCTAAATACGAGTATAAACAATTTATAAATCCAAATCCAAGTTCAAGCTTAAGAACTCCTAAATAGAGTATGAACTATTTATAAATTCATGTCCTAATTGAAGAACTCCTAAATATGAGTATAAACTATTTGTATATCAAATTAAGTTCAAGAAATCTCATCGACATAAGTTTAAATTGTCAAATAAGTTTCAAGACTTGTCCATTTCGCATTAAATTCAATTCAATCCATAATATTTTAAATTTGTACACGGATTCGTATTTATTTATTAAGTACAATAAAATTTGTGTTTACAAATATATCTGGGTAATTACCTTGCAAATTCCCGATGGTAACTAGTTTTTTCGACTCGATGAATAAATAATTGGCGGAGGTTGAGAATAGTGATGAATTCGAATATTTTCTGCATTTTGTTTTGATGAACTTGAATAGGTGCCGACTCATTTAAAAATATGTCTATATTCATAAATATGAATTTAAAAAGAAATTAGTTGATTTTAGTATATGCTCACTCCCCTCCAAATATATGTTAAAATTTCTACTTTGTCCTTTTAAATTTATACTCCCTCTACACTTCGGATACTTTGTTCTCAATTTGGTATCACAATTTTGTCATAAATCTTAATTTTTAATAATTATATGTATTTGTTTTTATATGGAAAAGACATAAGATAATAAAAGAGTGAGTTAATGAGGACAATTTTGTAAAAAATTATGCAAAATGCATTTATAATGAAAAAGGAATGAAATGCTCAAACGACAAATAAAATAAAGGAGGGAGAAGCATTAATTAGGATTTTGGACACAATTAGGATAACGAAATGAGGACATAAGATCTCATCTGGTCTCCCCCGTCCACCAAGAACATGCACACAATTTTATGGCACGAGTTTTTATATATTGAATAAATGAATGTTAAAATAAAGTTTTGATATAGTGTATTATTATATCTCCGTATTATATCAAGTGAGATACTCCTTCCATTATATTATAGGGGGCGAACTCACACTTAAAGATAGATGGATGATGTTGAACTTCCGAATACAATCTATCTTACCAACTTGTGCCGCTTTATTATTATTATTATTATTATTATTATTATTATTATTATTATTATTATTATTATTATTATTATTATTATGTCTATAGATGCAATCTAACGCTTGAATCCTGGTCAGAATGTGGAGAAGAACCAAAACTAAATGGTTCCGAGAACTCAAAACTAAGAGGAATGCCATTTTTCTTAAAGTGTCATATTTGACTTTTTTTTGTTTGTTTTTAAGTGTCTCATTTTGGAATTTCATAATGTAATAATTAAAATTTTCCTAATTTACCCCTATAATTAACGTTATATATAAGTTGGTGTTCAGAAAAAGAGAATCATAAATGAGATTAAAATGTAAATTTACACATTTCTTAGTATATGTAATTTGATGATGTGTGACACTTAAAAAAAAACAAAGGGAACAATACATTACATCAAATGATATCCAAATTTTATTTTAATATCTATTTATTAATTAGGTATATAAAAATTTGTACTGAAAGATTCTATGCACGCTCTTGGTAGATAGAGAGATTAATATATATGGGGACAGAACTGAAGGAATATTTTAAGGGTGTATATATAAAATAAAGGGTTGATAATAAAAAAAATTATGCAGATGAAACAGAGTGTGACGTAGCACGTGTCGAAACCGCCCAGTGACGTCACCCTCGCATTCCCAATCCGCCGCCGCACCTCGTCCCTCACCGCCGCGTACGCCGGCGCAACCAGCCTCGTGAACGTCGTCCCTGCGATTTGCGCACCAAGGTTAACCTAATCTTAACTCCGATCCAATTTTCCCTCCTAAATTCAGATCCAACCTCCAAATCGTTCCAAATTTCAATTCATATTCATAATTTACCAGAATCAATGATGGTGCCACCACCAGTGTTGGGATCGAAAACGAAAGCAGAAGAAGGAATGTCCAGCAATCGATTACCGACGCTAATCCCCATGAGATTAACATAATAAAGCGAGGATCTCCTCGGATTCCTCAGCAATTGCGTGCATCTCACATTGGTAGGCTGATTTCTAGTCCCCAGTCTTAGGGTTCCACTGAAATTGGCAGATCTGAAATTGGGCAAACAATATGAAAACGTCGACTGGTAAAGCCCAGGAGTCTGCGACAACAAAGACATTGGGCCACGGCCCAATCCCAACAACCCCTGCGGCGGAAGGGAGCTGCCCACGGCGTGCAAAATGCAGCCGAAGGAGAAGCCGGTGATCGTATCGCCGGCGAGTGACAGAGTGTCCTGCACCACCGACGCCGCCAAGGTGGAGCCGCCGTAGGACATGTTGAAAACGCACAAGTCGCCTCCACACCTTGTGCTAGGAACCTAAATTCCAAAAATAAATAAATAAATAATTTTCGTATACGTTAGGACATTATTGTAATTTTTCATCAGTTGGAGGTGTAATTGTGAAAAAGTGTAAACGTTGAGAAATGTACGTGACCTGATGGCACTGCGGGGCGGAGCAGGGCAGGCCCCTGAAGGTGGAGGAGGTGGTGAGGTCGTAAGTGGTGGTGGCTGAGCAGCCGAGGCAGCCCCTGCAGGGGACCCATGCGGCGTCGTTGCTGGTGTCAATCGCCATGAGGAGTGACGTTCCTGGAGTTCCGAAACGAGCTCGAACTACGTACATGGGGCGCTGGATGAGCGAGCTTCCGGAGGCTAATGGGACGACGAGATTCGACGAGAACTGGTGTCGAATCTTGTCGTTGGAGTGCAGCCATGAGAGAGAGGGTTTGGAGCTTGGATGGTAGGCGTGCATGATTCGGAGGTCATGAGAGAGGACGACTTGGGATAGCGAGAGAAACAGAGTGGCCAGTGGAAGGATAAGAGACTTCATGTTTGTTTAATTAATTCAAGGTTTTCTTCATGAATATTATTTCCATTTTATGTAACTGGGAAATGTGCTTACCATCTGTGTGAGTGCGTATTTTTGAGAAGAGTTTTTTGCTGACATTGAGTTAGGTGAGACATAACCTAGTTGCTTGCATGGAAGCGGGAGTTTGGTTGGCTATTTAATTGTTTAAGTGGATTAAGTGTTAAACCCATATATACTAATGAGTAGTCCTGTTTTGGGCAAAATAACTAATATCTCCTTTGTTTAGGTAGGTCCACCATTATTAGATGTGTCATTAGCACAAATTTTGTCACAGCCCAAAAATAATTATTTATCTAAAATTTATTTCAAGTTATTTATTTTGAATATTTTGGATACTTTATTTTTGTCGAGCTTAATTTAGTCTAAGTCGAGCGCCTAGTTATGCGTTAAGATTTTATTATCGAAATGAGGGTGAAACAATATTATTATTTACAAAAGACACGAGTTTGGAGGATTAGTTCAAACCTATGGGGAATTTTAAACATAGCCATATTTTTTCTCACCATAGCCCCCTAAATAAAATAATAATAAAAATAATTTGGAATGTACTAATATACCTTTATATCCCCTAATATTAAACTCTAATTTGATTCTAATTTATAGCCCCCAATAACCGCATACATAGCAGATTCGCAGGTCGCAAGATTTGTATATAAAGAAGAGCAAATAAATGAATATATTCATAGCCCCTTGAAGAACACGACGTTGAAGAACATGACGGCAGGAGGCGGCGGTGACTGCGGTCGCACTCGTGTTCGGCGCGCTCGCCGGCAGCTTGTTTCGTTCTTGACTGAATAAGCGTGAGAGCGCAAAGGAGAAACAGAGGGAGATCATCGGCCTCATGATTTAGGGCATAAAAAACCGCCATTGACGGTCTCACCAGCATTCTTCTATGTGCTTTGGAGATGGAATCTATCCCGTAAAAGAAAAAATACTTCAAAAATTCATTTAAAACCTTTCACCGAGAAGCATGAAAAATGCATGCCGAAACGAAAGAGCTCAGAAATCCTGAGACGGAAATAGTAATAAATAAGTAAAAAAGATATAGAGTAAAAATAAAGTAATTTGTAATGGGTATAATAATTTGTGGTCATGTATAATGTTCAAGAATATAAAGTGCATACAACAACATAACTATACTTCCCATTATCAAAGAGTTACATCTATAACTCTGTGTGCTAATCTATAAAAAATGATTACAATCGTCTTGTTAAGCAAAATGAATTTAATCTCTATTTTCATTTGGTTTTGACCCCCAAACTATGGTAAACTTTGATATTTTCGCAATTTAAGACACTTAGGTTTCCAATAATGTGCTATTATGCCCTCTGTATTAAAAATAAAAAATAAAAAAATTCATTTATAGCAGAAAACTCAATTTTATTACTACAATATAAAAACTACTATTGGCATGTTTGATGTGTACTAATAAATAATAACGTACATTCGCACATTAAGGCTGCGTTCGGTAAGGGTGTTGGGATGTAAGATGATTAATAAACCTAGGATGAGTCATATGAATAGTGGTAGGTTAATTAATCTATTTTAGTGTTTGGTAGAGTGAAACAAAAAGTAAGATAACTTAAAATGTTGTTTGGTGGCAAACATATAACATTGGATTAAAATACACAATTACAATATTACCCTTCTCCAATTCACTTCAAATTCCCAATTGAATTTGCGCCCATTAATATGACTGGGAACTAGGGCTGAGCATAAGAAACCGAAAAACCGAACCGACCGACTATCCAGACCGAACCCGATCCGAAAATATGGGTAACCGAACCGTATGGTTCGGTTTTTATTTCTAATTTTCAAAACCCGACTCTAACGGTTCGGTTTTGGTTTTTATGCCTAAAAAACCGGCGGTTAACCGAACCGGTACCAATTAAATAAATATATAATTTTATATTATATTATATTATTTATATATATTATTAGATATTACTAACAAAATTTGAGAGAAGATCACCCAATTATGAGTATTGATTGAGTCAAAAGTTAATAAGCAATTGAAGGTAGCTCGATTGTTAGTTCAAGTTATTTCAAAGCTTATTCTATTAGGATTATGCAATTTAATTTCATTATTTTTTTAATTTTTGTAAATTATTTATTTTGCATGTATATTCTAAGATATAAATTCTTTCGAATTTTCCTATTATGAACTATAGAAAATAGAATATTTCTTTTATTTATGGTTAACCGTTAGATAAACGGTTAACCGGTCCGATTTTTAGGTTAACCGCTTTCATGGTTTTTGGTCTTTATTCTTTAATTTATAACGGTTAACCGACCCGATAAAAACCCGTATGGTCGGTTTTTTAGGTGTAAAAAGGTCGGTTAACCGACCCGTGCTCACCCCTACTGGGAACTATGATGATGGGATTCATCTTTTTGCAGTATATAAAATGTCATGTTTATGCTCTTGCTTGCATTTCATGTGATTCTTCTCATATATAAGATCAACATCAAATCTCTTTTTATCACGATTTAGCATGAGCTTCTGTCCAGATCACACAGCTGAAAATGAAAGTCCTCTTAATTTATTCAAATTATTGTTGATGAAGTAAGATCAAAATAAGGACGCATCTGTTTTAGACTTTAGCAGCCCAGCCAAATTTTGTAATAGTTCGAGCAAGAAACATATTACAACATACATAAAATAAATCAGATTATAATAAACCTAAGCATAGACGATAATTAAACAGATTACAACAAAGATATTGGGTGAACTTGCATAGACCTCGAAAATAAGAAACATAAGCGTACATGCTAGAAAATCTATGAAAACATAAGCTTACTCAAACTTAACTGATAGCAGATCCATGAAGGTGTGATAAGTGTCATGAACTTGACATTCTAAGTGTACTTGCTAGGGCTTGATGACACACAAGAACTCGACGTTGAAGGTGTTTTTCTCTTTGATTGACTCGCTCTAAATCGTGGAGGAAATGCATTTGGAGGCGGAAAGCGCAGAAATCCATTAGGCGATGCGGTGTGGTCTGTACTTGAATATTCCATATTCAAGTCGCTCTCTTCTTCGTCAATGAGATAGAACTTTTGAAGCTTTCTCGCAGCAGGGGACATCACCTCTTCATCATCATTTTTTGCACCTACGCTTTCTTTGTTCTTTAAAATTATTCAGAAGAAGCTTCATTACAACTATGACCTGTATTAGGAACTTGAGAGAGATTTCTTGAATGGACATGTAAATTTCTTTCCTCAACTGCTTATTGATGGCCATTTTCCACAAGATTTAGTGTAATTTTGAAATGAGAACAAAGAATCTGCATTAAGGTTCAAATACTAGTTTAGTTGAATCAATTTGAGTAATAATGGAGACGAGTTGATAAAGCCGTTGTGCGCTGTAGGAAATTATCATGATAGAAAACAAAAGTATAGGGATATAACATACATTACTCCACAGTTATCATACATTTCGTAAGAATTTGAGAACAAACCAAGCAAAGGGTCAAGATCTCTATCACTTCCCCTCAATGTTTCAATACATTACTCCACAGTTATCACACAATATAGTGGAAACAGGAAAAGTTAAGGAGGTTACAATCTAGAATAAGATAGTTTGGATTGAAATACTGATGCAAGTTCTTCTCCTTATGTTCTTACTTTTTCCTATATTTCTGTCACGACCGCACTTTGCTAAGGATAGCTAAGACGGGAAACCGTGACTAGGGGTTGGATATAAGAAACGGGAAAGAAAGGGGAAATGACTTGTAACTCAGTAATTAGCAAAATGAACAATTGAATAGACTCGATCAAAAGAAACTTGCAAGATAAACAAGTTATGAAGAAGCCCGAGGTTCAAATGTTACATGATCATCTCATAGAAATAACCATATAAAGTCAAACATAATTCTAGTTCGTGAAGGAATACGAGTAGAGTAGTTCTCGATTTACTGGTTCATGAAGCCAGTTAAACATAATTATCTAAATAAGATAATAGAAGTGTACAACGGAAGTCTTTAACAAAATAGATACATATATGAAGATATGTATCTCTTTCTGAACCAAATTCAAAAGATGAACGAATATCCTCTCAACACTGCCGCCTTTGCCACCTCGCTCAACCTGCAAGTTTTTGGAAACACGAGCAGGGCTGAGTACTTGATGTACTCCGTGAGGTTATGCCCAAAAATAATTTTCAGTAAAATAATCACCAATCATGCATTTCACAGTTATCACAAGGTTTTATCAAAATACTTGTGTAACTAAAACCACTTTATTTCCATAAACAATTGGAGTGCACTCCCCATTTTCTTCCACATCTGTATTATCCATATCTGTAAGTACGCCGGCAAGGTGGCCACCTCACCGGACGTTTCCATGCATAACCGGCCCACCTCTGGAGCACACAGTCACGACTTCGTGTACACATACCTGGCTAGCGACCTTTGTCTAACTCAGGCTCGATCGATATAACGTTGGCAATCCAACACAGATAGGCATCACACATAAAACCAAAAACATTTTATGCATGAAAGGGTTTTGAGTCAACTTGCTTTATTTTCAAAACATGCTTCATTATAGCAACAATATAATTTTCTTTGTTAGAACGCCCACCTGATTGCAAAGTGATAGATCGGTTCCTGGTTTTTCTTCACGTTCCTCGACTCTCTTCCCTTGCTTGACCTTTAGGGAAAAGTCTCGTTTTAGAAAAAATACATTACTACTAGAATTCTCGTTCTAGTATTTTATCTCATTAGAGATTTTAGGAAATCATAACCGCTTCTTGTTCGTATCGCGTCTTAGAAATATATTAATCGAGAAGATAGAAAAGTCCATTCGAGAACTTCGGCATGACCCCGACGTTCGATGATACTACTCGATAATTCTAAATTATCTAAAATCAGCTAAATTCGACTAATTCAAATGAGAACTCAATTTCTCCATTCGAACTAGTCCCAAGACTCGATCAAGACGCTTAACAAAGCAGTAGAAGGTCCGTCATATGAAAAACACAAGTTCAACATTCTAAGAGAATTTAGAAATTATGCGACCTTCTAGGAAAATAATTGTTTCTCACTCATTATAAATCGAAACAGAGCATATGATATTGATTTGGAAAGATAACACATAGGGCTACAACATGTTTAAATTTCAGAATTTCCCCATGAATGAGCTGGGAGTTTGAAGCATTTATTCCCAGAACTCGGAATCTGAAAATCGAGAATTTGGCAGATTCTGGTACTAACTTTGAGTGAGGATTTCTCACTCGTTTCTTGATGGATTCGAATGAATGAGATATCAAAACTGAAGTTCAGAAAACAAGGAACAACTTTCTAGTTATACTATTTTTCATTCGACCAAAGGAAAGTGGTCAAAACGTGGTTGGAAAAACGGAACAGAAGTTGTTCGTCGGAATTTCCAGATTGGAGATACAAACTTTGAAAAATCATAGTAAATTCATACGAACTCCGTTTCAAGTAAACGAGATATGTATAGAACGCTAATGGAACGTACTTCGACATGGATGAAGAATAAATGTCGAATTTCAAACGAGTTGTTCTCATTTTAGCCCGCAAGTGGGCTGTTTTCCAGATTTCAAAAGAAATGAGATGCGAATTTCAATTTGTCATAACTGATGCATATGAACTCGGATCAAGACGAAATTTTAGCTACGGATAGCTGAGAACATGAGCTAAAACTTTCATTTAGGACTCGAAATGAGATAGAGTCGGGAAAGGGTTCAAAAATACTGAACAAAACGTGCACGCCAACTGTTCGATAAAATGTCTTATCCTGAAAATGATTTCGAAGCTCATGGATTCGTGGGTTTCAGGCTTTAAACCGTGTGTTGAGTGTTAAAACGTGAATAATCATCAAAGATAGGGCACACTCAAGGTCTAGACAAGCTCGAGCATGAAGAAACTTAGAGCTTTTCGAAAATAATTACATAAATGATCATAGAATTTAATGGAGAGCAAGGATCTATAATTTTCATGAACACGCAAAAGGATCGACACTTCCTCATCAAGAACGGAGTTCATTTCCTAACATAACATACGTTTCCATACTCAGAATAAAGAGGGAAGAAAGATTATACCGCGAAACCGTCGCCGCCGCCAACTCCGTCGTCAACCCCGTCACGGCAGCAGTAGCAAGTGTAGGAGCAGGGAAAACCGCCCCCTCTCCAGCTTCAGATTCCGGCAGCTCGCCACTGCATCTCGTCGGCGTCGCGTTCTCCTAGACTGCACCGGCTACCCTCGATAATCTGCACGCCGGCGCCACCGACATCGTCGCCCATCGCCGTCGCGGTCGCAGCAGCAGCAGGGGTATGGACTGCCGCCGTTCCGCAGCCGACGCCATCTTCATCGTCATCTCACCGCAGCAGCCAACACCGTCGAGCAGCAGCAGTAGCAGCATCAGCAGCAGCAGGGGCAGCAGCAGCAGCAGCAGGGGCAGGGACGGCTGCCCTTCCCTGTTCTCGTCTCATACCATCCTTCTTCTTCCCAACCTTTGCAGCAGCCAAGTCTCTCCCTCTCTATGTATTTTTCTTACGTTCTTTTCAATCCCCCTCTTTCTCTCAAATCTCTCTCGAATGGCTTTTCTGGTAAAACTCTGAAGGATGATTTTTGAATGGTGAAAAGAAGGTACAAGAGGGTGAAAAGTGATATGGAACGTGGCTGCATTTCAGCCATGGCTAATGGGCTTCGAAAATTTGGGCTGCCACTTGGGCTAACAAGGAATAAATTGATAAGAGAAGTCCATCCGTAAAATAATTACGCCTAGATAAATTAATCGACAAGGTCCATCGATTAAACTATCTCCAACTAAATCGGAATTAATAATGGAAGAGCTAAGCATGTAATAAAAAAAAATGGAATCTTAATCGCACGAGAGAAAAAGTATCCACAACTAACGATGTGTGTAATCATACATAAAATAATCCACCAAGTAATTATAAGTCCAAAAAGACTTCGGTGAAAAACTATTTCGTATCATAACTACTTCACCAATAATTATATTATTGATCACAAATACTCGAGAAATTTTATTTCCTCCTTCGGAATTTGAATTTTTCTAAATACGGATTTTTACGGCTATTACAATTTCAATTAGCAATTTAGCATTCACCAGATAAAGTCAAGAACATCAAATTATGCCATTCATTTATCTCGAGCATAAGGAGAAGCATGCACTTGCACATATATTTACCAATATCGACTTTTGTTGAAGAAAATAGATAATATTGCTCCAACAGTTGATCATACTACCCTCTAAAATTACCTCGAGGGCTTTTGCGTAGGTGAAAATTAAGCTTCAGTTAATAAATTGTAGGAGATATATTCAGAATTTTGCAAAAGGGAGGTGAAAATCAGGAACCCTAGCAACAATATGTAGTTTTTTTTATTTTATCGAATTCTGACCTTGGATTTATGAAGAACACTTCCGATGGTAAACACGCCTTGCTTTGAGATCTGCAACAAGAACCAATTCCCGAACGCGCGCTGGATTCTGAAGATCTAGAACCTCAAATCAAACTCGGCCAAAAATTTGTCGAAAAATCAATTGAAAATTAGAAGCAATTGCCCTATGATAGCAACTCGTGGGATTCATGATGCTTCAAGAATCGTCACATTCATATTTCGTAGGAAAAATTAGGAAGGAAAATCAAGCTTCGGAGGTGAGTTGTGACATTGATTTTTCTACGCCGTGCCCGTTTTTGAGTGAGGGCAGAATGGAAAGAAAAATAATAAGCTGGGTTACTGTTTTGCTCATCTCACCTCTGAGGTGAGTTTACTTAACCAACGAAAATAGTGTTATAGCATCGGACCTTTACTTAATTCAGGGCTTCTTGGTTTGGGATATTAGGGTACCAAACAGTCATATGAAGTAAGATAAATAATCA